>OY365821.1:9326860-9559360 GCA_959347315.1 Bimastos eiseni | reverse complement strand
ACGAAGGTTGAGAAAATGCGCTAAATCTATCAGTTTGGGACATTTCTCTCATGCATGCGAACGTTGCCTTCATACAATGTCCCGAGGAAGCATAGAAAGACGCTAAATAAAAATTTTTGTGATTTGGTTGTCACAGATCAGTGTATTTTTTTCATGCGCTGTTCTGAGGAAATGAACCTATCAGCTATAAATCAGTTATACAGTACGATGCAGTTGTAGGCCTATTGTGTAGCTAATTTATTTAGCGCTATTTGACAAAACAGGTCTTGCACGAGAGCGCGTTTCTCTATAACGCAATGAAAATAGATACGTTTTATAATTGTGAACTGAAGTTGGGAGACCCTTCCATTAATCTATTACCGAGAAGTCACGATTTCCAAACTTCCGGTTTGTGCGAAGAATGGTCTACTGTAAAATCCCCAGTGTAATAAAAATAATCTCTTTCAATTTTTTAACCGAAATTTCCGTATCTAGTGCCGAAACATTTGATCCGCAATGTTTGCCGTTGCGCAAGCAACGCGACCCGACGTCACGTACACACTTGTGTATCTTTAATATGCGTGATCGTTTTTATTGAAGATGCACAATTTACGGCAGCGCAAATACTGTGTAGCGGATACTTTGGACACTGTATACAAATGGCGTTTTACCATGAATGCAGGGAGACGGACACAGACAAACTGACACAGACAGACAGATGCAGACAGACAGACACAGACTGACAAACTGAGATAGACAAACTGGCAGACAGACGCAGACAGACTGACACAGACAAACTGACACAGACAGACCGTTACAGACTAACCGACATAGACGGACCGACATAGACAGACACAGACAAACCGACGCAGACACCGATACGACCACATAGAGTGAAAGACGGAAGACGAGCAAACTGCATAGAAAATTGACCAGCATTAAGCGAACGACCTTCTGGAATAAGAGCGTAGTGGAAAAGAGAGAAAGAAAAAGTCTATGAGGGCAGAAAGCAGCAGCCAGGCGCAAGGACACGCTGACAGAGGCGGACAAAAAGACATTCAGAGCGACTGACAGGCATGCATAGCGAAAGAAAAATGCCTGCCTCTCTTTCTGCCTCTACGTCCGAAGGAGTGGCAGAAAGACAGACATTCAGACGGTTGGATAGACGGAAACACGGACAGAGTGGGAGAGAGAGACGGACACGCGGCCATCAGAGTGACGAGAGTGGCGTGTCGTCTTGAAGTGGCTGGGGGCAGATGTACATTTTGGCGCATATCGGTGGACATGAAGAGGAGACGGGACGGCCGCGATGAAGGGCAGGGGGTAAGAGAAGGGAAGGGTGGACAGGACGATAGCATCCGGATGTTGATTGGAGCAGTTTGTCAGCGATGGCTGGGCGTGCTCTCAAGAGATGGCGACGGAGGAGGAGGAGGAGGAGGAGGAGGAGGAGGAGGAGGGCTGGAAGAAGACGAGGAGGTTTGTAGGAGGAAGAGGAAGATGTTGAGGAAGATAAAGAAATGCAAGATGATGAAGAGGAGTAGAATAAGAAGTATGGGATGAGGAAGAGCAGGAGGGGAGGAGGTGGAGGAAGAAGAAAAGGAGAAGCAAGAGGAAGAGAAAGAAGAGGAGGATGGAGCGGAGTAGGAGTTGGAGGCGGAGGGAGGAGATGGGGAAGAAGACGAAGAAAGCCATGACGAGGAGGATGGAAGAAGAGTAACAAGTAAAGGAGAAGGAAGAGGAGGAGGAGGACAATGAGGAGTAGTAAGAAGAGGAGGAGAAAAAGGAGGAAGGACGGGAGTAGGATGAAGCGGCGGTGGAAAAAGAAGAGGCGGAGGAAGACGGAGAAAAGCAGTACGTGGAGGAGGAAGAGAAGAATGAGGAGGAAGAATGGGAGGAGAAGTAATAATGAGAGGAAGAATTAGAGGAGGAATAATTGTAGGAGAAAGTTGCGCAGGGAGAAGTAAAGGAAGGTGAGGATGTGAGGAGGAAAAGGAGGAAGAAGTGGAGGAAAGGCCCCACGTCCATCCCGACCATGGCACGGTGAGGAAGCGGTCCAGCAACTGCTTCAGCCTTTGCCTCTGCGGCCTCAGCCTCCTGTGCGAGTGATCAGTGACCGGCATTAATTGCATCCCAATGACACCATGGCAACCAAAGATCAGACGCAGCAGCACTATGTGAGGACGAGGAATAAGAGTGTTAGAAGGCGTAGGAGATGGAGGATGAGAATATGGAGGAAGAAGAGGAGGGAGATAGGTGGGAAGAAGATGGGGAAGAGGGAAATGAGGAAGTGAAGGAGGTAGAAGAAGTTGAGGGAAGGAAGAAGAGTTTTAGGAGGAAAAAGATATGGATGATGAGAATATGGAGGAAGAAGAGGAGGGAGAGAGGAGGGAAGGAGGAGGGGAAGAGGGAAATGATGAAGTGAAGGAGGAAGAAGTTGAGGAGGAGGATGAGTAAAAGTATTAGGAGGAGATGAAGGAGGAGAATATGGAGGAAGAGGAAGAGGGAGAGAGAGTTAGGGAGAAGGAGTTTAAGTTGGAAAGGATGAAGAGATGGAGGAAGAAGAAATTGAGGAGGAGGAAGAAGAATAGTATTACGACGAGCAGGAGATGGAGAAGGTGAATATGGAGGGAGAGGAGGAGGGAGAGAGGTTGGTAGGGGAAGAGCGGAAAGATGAGAAGAAGGAAGAAGAAGTAGTTAAAGAGGAGAAAGAAGAGGAGGAGAGGCAGGAAGAGGAAGAGGAAAAGGAGAAGGAGGGGAAAGAGGAAGAGAGGGAGCAAGAGAGGGAGCAAGAGAAGGAAAAGGAGGAGAAGAATCAGAAGGCAGCACCATCAACAGCAGCCGAAAGGACGAAATAGGGAACGAGTACAAGACGGAGAAGGATGATGAAGACGAGGACAAGAGCAGGAGGATAGCAAGAACGAGACTAAGACGAGGAAATGCGGACAAGAGAAAGTAGTAGGAGGAGGATGAGAAAGAGAAGGAGGAGCATAAGAGGAAAGCGATGATGCTGATGACGACGACGATGATAAGGACTTACGACGATAAGGCAGCAACCAAGTAAACACGGATGGAAATTGATTGCTGCTTCTGGAAAATGAATTGCACTGATAAGAAGGAAGAAGAGGCGGATGGAAGGAGGGGAAAATTGGAGAAAAGGAGGTGGTTAAGAACTATGAGGAGGAAGAATACGACGGAGAAGGGAAGAAGGAGAAGGAAGATGAATGTGAAGTGGGAGAAGGAACAGCAGGAGGAAGGGAATTGGGTGGATGAGTGTTGTGCTGTGCAAACATACGATCATCATCCGGGTTCTTGTGAAAGACAAAGTCGACCTTGTTGTCTTTTCATCCGACATTGGACCCGTCTTTCCTTACTCCACTGGCTTATCCATGTCTCCTTAGGTATCGTCTATTTCATATTGACTTTCGCTTTGCTCCTTTGGTCTCTCCTTCTCTTCCTTTGGCGTCTTCTGTTCTACTTCTTCTTCTCCTCTGTACCTGCTCTGTCTCCCCGATGTCTTCTTTATTCCTTTACTAGTTTCATTGTATTATCTTGTCTTCTCTTCTTGTTTGTCTCCTCTGAACTCTTCTTGTTTTCTTTCATCTCTTTTATCCGCAGTGTGATGACGTTTCTAGCGAATATTATTGCTTGCGTCACTTGTTGTAATAGGATGAGGACTCGAGAAGGAGAAGCAGGAAGAAGAAGGAGGAACAGATGAATGATGAGGAAGAAGAGGATGGGAGAAGGAAGAGGAAGAATAGGAAGAGGAGAAGTTGAAGGAGAAACAAGAGGAGAGGAGCAGGCAGAGGAGAAGTGAAGGTGTGAAATTTTCTCATGATTAATGATTCCCTTGCATTTGACAATCTCCGCGTATGCCATTGCTTTAAATTTATAATGAGGATTTCAGTGACCTTTTAATTGCACAAATGACCTTTGTTTAGTATCAATATGTCACCTGAGATCGTCGTAGTACGTTGAATAAGCTGTTGCCCTGTGCTTTGGCTAAGAGTAGCGCTTAGGAAATTTGCAGTTTACGTCTGCGAATTGACATTCTTATATCCCAGATAGTGGTTGGGCAAATAAGTTAGTCAGTTCTTCGTTCTAGAATGTATGATCAATCAAACAATGAAACTTAATATAGCCCCTCTTCAAGAAATCTATTCAGAGGCGTCCCGGTCCAACCTCGGCCGAACGAGACAGATTTCAGAGTGGAATAAAAATGGGTTAGAGAGTTCCTACTTCCTTGGCAAGAGCCGACGATCTAATGGGAGGCTGGATAAGGTATACGTAGGCTAACCTGAGATGTCATGCAGTACAGTGTTTATTGTCTTGTGTTTTTTCTCCAAGGTCCGCAACCGCCTGGCTTTGACGATGACGCCGCTCCTGCTTATGCCTCGACCCAGTTCCACAACTACCAACTGGACAGTCAAATGGTCCGAGATATGCCAAAAAACAACGACGGTACGTACTACGTACAACGATCCCATCCTAACTAACATCTTCCTGCCCACACCCTCTTGCTTATATTTGCCCACGCCCTTGCCACGACCCTCCACTACGTACATCTCTGCGCCCCGATACCGAGTGGCGCTAAATAAGCATTAGATTACAATTACAGTTATTACCATGCAACACCATTGCCACTAAGAGCATAACCGAATAGACGAGGAAGATAACCACGTTACAAAGCGAGTCATCGTTATTCCTCGCAATCAGTCCTCTTCACACATCTCACGTCACATCACTATTATAGGCAACAGGGTCATCTGAACTCATCGATTTGGTCATACCAAAAACTGTTTTCTTGGTGAACGAACTTTTAGAGTAATGGCAAAAATCTTTCTGTCTGCCTGCCTGCCTTGTCTGTCTGTCTGTCTATCTGCCTGTCTGTCTATCTGCCTGTCTGTCTGTCTGCCTGTCTGTCTGTCTGCCTGTCTGTCTGCCTGTCTGTCTACCTGTCTGTCTGTCTGTCGCTTACTGCATTTTCTTCTCACCTAGAGAAGGATCCCTTTCAGATTTGCAGTTCATGTCGTTCGCAGTTGAAACTGGCGCCAGAGACGTAGCTAATTACTGCTGCATTTAACGCCATAATTATCCTCATCATTATCATCCTCGTTCTCCTCATCATTATCCTCCTCCTCCTCCTCCTCGTCCTCCTCCTCCTCCTCATCATCATCATCATCATTATCGTCGTCGTCCTTCGCTTGTGTTCTTTCTCAACCATTAGATGCATTCAACCGTTGTACGCACATCCGGTTACGACATTGTCCAAGAAATTATCGATGTCTGTCAGTAGAGTTTGACCGTCGTCCGCGACTTCCTGCGCCGTGTTCAGAGGAAGTCGTGCGGTGCGCGCGGGAAACAGTGGCGCTGGGAAGGAGACAGATGTTCTATTAGACACGCCATATATTCGATTGGCAGGCAGGTCGGTCGGTCGGTTGGTATATTAATAGGTCAGTAGGTCTATCAATCGGTCGTTCGGTCTGTCAATCAGTCGTTCGGTCTGTCAATCGCTTGTTCGGTCTGTCAATCGCTCGTTCGGTCTGTCAATCGCTCGTTCTGTCTGTCAATCGGTCGTTTGGTGTATCAATCGGTCGTTCGGTCTGTCAATCGGTCGTGCGGTCCGTCAGTCGTACAATCTGTCAATCGGTCGGTCTATCATCCGGTCGATCAGTGTGTCATTGTGTCGTTCGATTGGTCGTATTCAGTTATGGACAATCGCTGGTTAAGACCAAACGTCAAAGACATCTCTCTTTGCGTGTATCCCTCCGCCCGTACTAAGCAGTACGGCGTTAATATCGTGCTTTGCTCCCGACAACCATCGACTTCTTCTCGTTGTTATTATTAGCATACGAGGACATAGTTAGCATACAAAGGCCGCAGAGAAAGAAAGCAGGGATACATCTCATAGAGGCAGAACATGTGAACGAACCACGACTGTTTGCTGACTACAGCCTCGCTGCTGTAGCAACACGTCAGATCTATAGCATATATAGTATACCGTCAAAAGATCATTTGACAAACACGGCAACCCAATAGGGAGGGGTCGGTTTTGAGTGTTGTAAAAATACGTTTCGCCGGAAAATTCGTTCCTATTATTTAAATGTTAATTTGGAGGTAGGCTATTGAATACCACTTTTAGAGAGTCTTTTCGGTTTGTGGAGAGATGAGAATTTTAATGTGAACGTTGTTTTATCACTGGTATAACTATATAAGTAATTGTATTTGTAATCAAGCATTTATATAGCGCCACTCAGCGATTCACAGGCGCATTGAAAGTAGGGACCGACCGGAAATCGCCTAGGATATTCTACTCGGCCAAATATCCCATTTTTAACTATTCGGAAGCATTCGCCTCGGTAAATAGTACGCATGCAAATAGATAGTTTAAAAAATTGAAGCTATAACTTGGAAAATTTGTAATTTGATAAATAAGTTCATCGATGCTATTTAGTACCTACTTTGATATCTACATTCTTCGTACAAATAAATAGCTGAATTTAAATTTATGTTATTATTATTAATTTTTACAGGTAGGCCGATAAGACATTATTTAGTTACATCTCATTATAAGAAAGTTCTTAATTTCTAGCTTCGCCATACATGACGACAATTGACGAGGCAATGGTATTTGCCGGAGTGGCCACTATAGTAGCGACCCACTACTACTCGGTTCGTATCCGTATTCGGCAAATAGTGCATTCAAATACTCAGATTCGGTACCCGGTGGAATTGTCTACCCGGTCGGTCCCTAATTGAAAGTGCATTGTTTTGTTTGAATACGACATATTTTCAGAGAAGAGCTTAAGCCGCCTGTGTAATATGTACCTTGGACAACATCTGACTGGACGTAGCGCTCGTGAACAATCCCTGCACTTAGCTTCTACATGATAACATTGTTCCAGTCAATGTCAGTATAGGCACTGATCAGATAACACGTTTACGATCGACAGAAATTCCGCCATCAATTACGTCGTCAGTTTAATGTTGTTAATTATAACTCGTAATAATAACCATCCTAGGGCATCATAATTATTATAGTTGGAGGAAGTTTTAAAGCCATATCCTGACCAATTGAAAGGGCTCATCCAATGAGTGGAATGGCGTGTGTATCGACGTCCCTCCCTCTCGACACATCGCTGCCGCTGGTAATTGGCAAATCCTGTTGTCCTTAGGACGTCATCACAGCCGACTCTTTTTGTCGGTGTCGATCCGATTTTTCGTCGTCAATGGACTCACGCCATTGACTGCTTCTGCTCGCCGATTCCCATTGTCTTCGATGGAACCGTCATTATGCTGCCACCGATTGTCTGCGGGTCGTGTCTATGTCCAGCTGTTCGCCTGTGTGCCCATCTGTCTGTCCATATGTGTGTATGTGTTTGTCTATGTGTGTCTGTGTGTGTGTGTGTGAATCTGTGCATGCATGGGTTCGATACATCTCTATGAGGCGTCTATGACTTCACTCTGCGCCATCGTCAATGCGTCGTCATTTGATGTTGGCGCCTAATAAATGACTGATAATGAAATAAGTAACTTAGCCGAGATGTCAAATGCACAAGGCAACAAACGACGGCGGACCAAGGCCTGGTCAGAATGAAGTCAGGGTCTCGAAAATGATGCGATGAGGCTGTCATTGGTGAAGTGCTGTAAGGCTGACCGTCACGAGGGCCATCTGTTCGTCTTCTTTGGAGATTGATGACCGGAGAGACGGATGACGCCTGGCATGCCTATGAGGTCAAGCAGAACTTGATGCTCAGCCACCTGTCTGCCTCTGTATGTCTCTGTCTCTGTCTGCCTCTATCTGTCTGTCTTTCTGTCTGTCTATCTATCTGTCTGTCTGTCTGTCTGTGACTCTCTGTCTCTCTCTCTCTCTCTCTCTCTCTCTCTCTCTCTCTCTCTCTCTCTCTCTCTCTCTCTCTCTCTCTCTCTCTCTCTCTCTCTCTCTCGCATATTTCACGCTCTAGAGAGCGAAAGATGAACAGGCAGGCAGACAGACAGACAGACCTGCAGACAGACAAATTGAGTGCGCGAGAATGAGATGAATACGTAAGGATTACAGGAGATACGGAAGGAATGATTGAAGGCATGACGAAAGGATGGATGGATGGAAAGGAGGATGGACATGCAGAACGAAGGATGAATGGAATGGAGGAGGTGGATTCGGATCCTTCTGCTCTGCTGCCCTCGTCTATATAGCGGCGTATGAGGTGGTGATGTTTTGCGCTGGTTCCCTTTGGAGATGCTGCTGACATTTCCCAAGTCCGTAAATCAGAGCGGACATTGTTAAGTCCAGCGCTGGTCAGACGAAGGGCACAGATAATCGCATTAGGTGTGGTAAGATTTTATTTTGCGGTCATAAAAATTTACAAAGGCATCAGATAAAAAAAACGGTCCATGGTCATCGATGTCATGTATGCCTTTCGATTCTTCCGCTTGTTCAGTCATTGGAAAGTCTTAGAATCCCAATGTATGTGTGTATGTATGTTGTTGTAGCTCTTTTTACCTCCATAATAAATTGTAGCTTAGCAACAGGCACTATTCCTATGGCTCTCAAAACTGCTAGAGTGGTGCCCATACATAAACAAGGTGATAAAGATGATATTAGAAATTATAGGCCCATTTCCATACTACCTTATTTCTCCAAGCTCCTAGAGAAGGTGGTGTACACACGGCTTTATGACTTTGTCAGAAAACAAAGCATACTTTTCCCTCTCCAACATGGGTTCCAGCCGGGTCACTCAACTTGTATGTCCCTAATTAATTTGCATGACAATATTTCTGCTGCTTTTGATAGAAATGAGTATTCACTGGGTGTCTTTATCGATATTAGTAAAGCTTTTGATACGGTGGATCATCGGTTGATTTTACTTAAACTTGAAAACTTGGGCGTGCGTGGAGTGTCTCTTAAATGGTTCCGGAGTTATCTACAAAACAGGTACCAACAAGTGCAATGTAATGGTTTCTTGTCCACGTTAATACTTGTTAGGTATGAAGTTCCACAGGGGTCAATCCTTGTCCCCTTGTTATTCCTCCTTTTCATAAATGATCTGCCCAATGCCTCCTCCTTACTAAATTTCTTCCTCTTTGCAGATGACACCAATATTTTTGCTTCACATGAATCTTATGAAAAATTATTCCAGCTCATGAATCAAGGATTGCCCCATGTGAATGACTGGTTTACTTCGAATAAGTTATCACTAAATATTTCTAAAACCGACTATATACTCTTTTGCTCACATCGTAAACGTTTACCCAATATAACTGAAAATTTGCTTAGTAACAACATCCCCATACCCAAAGTTAAATCTGCTAAATTTCTTGGTATATATATTGATGAATCTCTCACATGGAATGACCATATTGTGAATATTTCACTAAAAATAGCAAAAAATATAGGAATCTTGTCAAGAATTGCCTATTTGTTACCTGCAAACATCCGAACTAACTTATACTTCACTATGATTCATCCATACTTAACATACTGCAATCTAATTTGGGCATCTAACTACCAATCTAGACTAAATAGACTACACACTCTGCAAAGGAAGGCAATGCGTGTGATCACTGGCCTGTCTTACCTCCAAAACATAGACCACATTTTCAGTCACCTTCTAATACCTAGGCTTGACCAAATAACACTTCTGCAATTAAACGAGTTCATGTATAGATGCACCAACAATCAGTTGCCCCCTGTCTTTAGGAACTACTTTACCCTTACTTCCACTGTTAATCCTTACAGCATACGCTCCTCTCAAAATTATAGACGTGTTTTTGGTAGGACCAATACAAGAAGATTTTCCATCAAATGTGCTGGCCCAATTGCCTGGAATCAAACCCCTGTTGATACACGTGGTGTTAGCAGCTACTATCTTTTCAATTCTAAATTTAAAGATTACCTGTTTTCTAATTTTGTGTGATAAAATTTTCTGCACTCTCTATATTGTATCCCGATTATACCCTTCCAATCTCGTTCTTCTGTTCTAAAATGATAATTGTTTTTATGTTTGGTACAATAAAAACACATGGTTATGGTCATGGTTATGTATGTATGTATGTATGTATGTATGTATATAGGTATGTAGGTATGTAATGTACGTATGTATGTATGTATGTATGTATGTGTATAGGTATGTAGGTATGTAGGTATGTAATGTACGTATGTATGTGTGTATGTATGTATGTATGTATGTATGTATGTATGTATGTATATGAATGGCGTATGAATATCTATGTGTGTATATCTGTGTGTATCTGAGGGTGCATGTTCATGTGTTTGTCGGCCAGTGTCTCTGCCAAAACCGAATATGGCATAATCTGATATACAAGTCTCGCAAATACGCACGCACACTTTGGTGCGACCTTGAGCGAAGTACAAATTTAATAAATAAATGAAATAAATATTTTATGAGTCTCTCAAAGCCACGGCGTGTATTTATGTATGCATTACGTAACGCTGTGTGCGGATATACTTCGTGGCATGATACTTTAGCGCCTTTTGATTAGTTCTTACACGCTCTTCGCTAGCTTTAATGATGTGTAAAATTCGATAAGAAATTCTTTGTCTATACCAGTCTCGTATTTTGCCCAAGGCACACCACGGAGGATTGATTAAGTTTTCTGATACGACGTGTGTTATTAAGATACCGAATCTTACCCGTCCCAGTGCTATCGTCCGATGATCTCATCGTGTCTCGTCGGCACAATATTGTTTTGTCGAGTCGTCACGTGACAACGAATGCATCTGAACGAGAACGAGGATGCGATTCATATGAATGACAGATATTACCATATATACAACACCTCACGAATAGATTTATCAGGAGACTGTGTGTGTGCGTGCGTGTGTATGCGTCTGTCTGTGGGTATGTTTTTGTACGTGCGTGTCTCTGCCTGTATGCCTGTCTGTTTGCATGTATATCTCTGTGTGTGTATGTGTGTGTATCTGTCTGTCTATCTGACCGTTCTGATGTTAAAACACTCACATGCACACATATTTGATCATTTCATGGTATACATGTACACGTATTGTATGCACAAAATTTTGCATATCTATATATACACGCATACATACATGTGCATACACACACACATGCGCGCATACACTTACAAAAAGCAAGTAGAAAACTAAACACCCTCAGCACTTGAATAATTGTTTTTAACCCTATGCTTTGATGCGGTTATTCATTTTGCAGTAGAAAGCGAATATATCATCATAATCATCGTCGTCGTCGTCGTCATCATCATCGTCTCGTTATCATTATCATCATCACCATCACGTACCGAAGGACTGACGCAAATGCGGACACACACTCCTATATAAATTGTTATGGGTAAATGAAGCAGCAGTCAGTCAGTCAGTCAGTCAGTCCGCCTCTCTCTCTGTCTGTCTGTCTGTCTGTCTCTCTCTGTCTCTGTCTCTCTCTCTCTGTCTCTCTGTCTCTCACACACACACACACACACGCACACACACACTCGCAGTAAAACAAGCATTGAGTACCATGTATAATATATATATATATATATATATATATGTACATATATATATTCTATCGGCCCTATCTATTCTAGTGGAGCACAATGACTGTACCGCGTTAATCTAGTACCTAGCGCCATCCGGCCGCGAAGCGAATCCGTCGGATGGCCCGATGCTTTGTGGGGCTGTGCGCGCAACCGGATATGACGTGTTGAGCGGAAGTTTATTGCGTTGCGAGGGACTTGTTGAATGAGACGGACGACGAATGAGTGGACGAGGTTTGTCACCAGATGGCGCGGTGTAAAGAGAGACACACACACGGAGAGAGAGCAAGACACACACACAGACACACGGACAGATAGCAAGACACACACACACACACACAGAGATATTGAGGTATGAATGTGAAGCATGCAGTTCTGTATTGAAGAGAGAAGTGGCATGAATGAAGGACGAACAAATGAGTATTAGATGAAGGAGGAATAAATTATTATGAACACAGAGCAAATGAACGACAAAAATGAACTACTGAACGAGTGGTTGACTGATTGATTGGCTGGTTCGTTGGTTGGTTGGTTGATTGATTGGGTGGATGGATGGATGGATGGATGGATGGATGGATGGATGGATGGATGGGTGGGTGGGTGGGTGGGTGGGTGGGGTAGGGTGGGTGGGTGGGTGGGTGGATGGATGGATGGATGGATGGATGGATGGATGGATGGATGGATGGATGGATGGATGGATGGATGGATGGATGGATTAATGCGGAATTGACTGAATGACTGTTTGACTCATTGACAACTAGCTTGCTGTCTGACTCAATGGCTGATTGATTGCTTAATTCACTGTCTGATTGTTTGACTGTCTGAGTGACTGACTGGATAACCGGCTGGATTTGGTGATTGCATGAATGAATTTTTAACTGACTGACTGACTGATTGACTGTCTGACTGACGGACGGATCGGCGGACTGATTTACATATTAAATCAATAAATCAGTGGTTGAAGTCAATCAATCAATCAACAACTAGGCTGAATGGAGTTGCGGCCTAAAGTTGTCCTCGTATGTCGTCAACGAATTCAATTGGACCGACGACATCTATTGAAAAGACGTCATCGCCGTCAACGTCATCATCATTGTCGTCATTATCGTCATCATCAATCGTCTATGCCTGTTGTTCTGCGCATGCGCTTCGTCTGCTCACCTGTGCCCCCGGTTGATTATTGATTTACCTGCGTGCGTGTGATTGGGTTGCAGATGCGCCAGGTACAAAGGACAGCGGCTGCTGCGGGGTCGTACTGACGTTCCTATCCTACTTCCTCATCGGAATCACACTTCCCTTCTCCCTCTGGCTCTGCCTTAAGGTCAGTACACGGCCCACATCCACCCACCAACCAAACACCTACATAGCCATCCAGGCCTCTCTGTCTCTGTGTCTGTCTCTGTCTATGTCTCTATGTCTGTCTAAGTCTGTCTGTCCGTCCGTCAGTCTGTTTGCCTCTCTGTCGCTATCTGTCTCTGTTTGTGTGTCTGTCTGTATGTCTGTCTGTATGTCTGTCTGTCTGTGTGTCTGTCTCTCTCTCTCTCTCTCTCTCTCTCTCTCTCTCTCTCTCCGGTAGTCCTTGAATAAGTTCTGTGTACTATAGCATTGCTATAGGCAGTGTGTTTGTCTCTGTCCGTCCGTCAGTCCGTCTGTCTGTCTGTCTTTCTATGTCTCACAGTATCTTCTATACCAGTCTGAGATTTAATTATATATGTATATATAATCTTAATCCACCTCATTACAGTGGTGATATAAGGTTAATAAGTAATTAAGGAGGAAAGTAAGTAAGTATATTCGTAATTTGACCGGCTGCATATCCGCTTTATGTTGTGCAATTCATTCAAGAGTTCAGCATGCTAATTAAAAAAGATACAACGAAGGTAAGATGAGGCAAGACGAAGGTAAGTCACGGTAACATAATATACTTCACTGCCGCAACGCTATCAATGCCGCCATTAGGAATGTCAGCAGAATAGACATATTACAGAGATTCAACAGATAATAGGCTTAGGCCTACTTGCTGTATCTTTCTATTGCAAGCACGATGTCTGAACTCTCTTCTGGATTATGCGGCTGATTACGACTTGGTGTGCATTATGCAGAGTTGTATGGTCTCGAGACAGTGTCTCGGTCTCGAGACAGTCTTTTAATGTCTCGGTCTAGGAAACCTGCTATCTCGATCTCGGTCTCGAGGTAGTGTCTCAAATTTTTAGAAACTGAAGTTAATGTCATGTTCTGTCTCGAACAAGCGGTCTCGATAAGTTTCGCGTGAACTGTCTTAAACTCTTGCGCGGCAATATAAAAACTGTTCTCAGGAATTTGTACTATATACATTATAAGTTTCAAATTGATATTACAAATAAACATTATTCCCGAAAACTGATACATTAGCATTTTACAGCATTTTATATAGGATAACTTGTCTTTTACTGTCTCGTACCTAGTGTCTCGGTCTTGGTACCTAACTGTCTCGGTCTCGGCACCTCACTGTCTCGGTCTCGTCTTGGTCTTGAAGTTTGAAGTCTTGCTTACAACACTGGCATTATGAGCCGACGCTACAGAAGTTAATAATTAAACTATGTGTTGTCCTTCTGCAACAGAAATTGTAACCCAATGTGGCCACGTGTCTGCACTCTTCAGACATTTAAGGGAATGCAGTCTAAATCTTTTCTTTCCTTTCATACGATTAAGAGTCCCATGGAGGTATTTATTAAATACGTCTAAAATACCTTACGAGAAACAGCCACCTTGCATCTTATCCATTTTACTTCTTACTATTAAGGTTTCGTGGTAGTTTATTAAGTGATCTATAATAGCTGCTGAGCGAAATTAAAATATTCACATAACATCTGTGACCTTTTCTTTTACTGTGATGATTTCTAAGTAACTTATTAGCTTATAAATTATATATTGTCAAAATTATATGTTTAGACGCAAAAGACTCGCGACTGTTATGTGCGCCATGCATTTTAATGGTTCTGAAAATAGACATTGATGATGTGCTTGAAATTAGAAATGATGGATGATTTTTCCTAAAATTATTCCATTACGTTAAAGGTCGTGCAGGAATATGAACGCGCTGTCATA
Source organism: Bimastos eiseni (assembly GCA_959347315.1). NCBI lineage: Eukaryota > Metazoa > Annelida > Clitellata > Crassiclitellata > Lumbricidae > Bimastos > Bimastos eiseni. The sequence goes on along the minus strand of OY365821.1, from coordinate 9,544,780 downwards.
TTTCGCCTTGGGCGACTACTACCCGGAGGAGCAAAAGGACCAGGTATGCCTCTTTCTCTGCCTCTGTCTCTGTCTGGTTCTGTCTTTGTGTCTGTATGTCTGGCTCTCTGGCTCTCTCTCTCTCGCTCTCTCTCTCTCTCTCTCTCTCTCTCTCTCTCTCTCTCTCTCTCTCTCTCTCTCACTGTGTGTGTGTGTCTCTCTCTCTCCCTCTGTCTCTGTCTCTGTCTGTCTGTCTGTCTGTCACTAGATCCTTAGATCCTAGATCTATCTTTAGATCTGCATGTATCTCTAGATCCCTATCTCTCATTGTCTGCATTTGTCTATCTGTCTGCCTGTCTCGCAATTTCATTTTCGCTCTCACTGTCCATCTCTATCTCTGCCTGTGTTTCTCTTTTTGGCGTGACCATTCTTGCCTGTGTGTTGTTAACTGCTGACCATATCTTCAAAATTATATTCAAGGTAATTGCTGTGCAGTGCTTTGCTAATTGTTGTGATACTAGGCCTATACGTTAAAATGACGCTTAACAGTTCAGAGAGCGCCTCAGAATAGTTATTCTTTAGAGAGGGGCTATATAAATCTAGAAATACAATACAATAAGTTCGGCGTTAAATCTGACCGAAAAGATGTCGCTACACACTGCTACATTGAATTAACGGTTAGACACCTTTTTAACGCCACAGTTCGCAGTTACATATTCACTTATCGCGTTCAATTGGTATTTGAACACTTTACAGTGCTGACGTCAACTGGACTAGCACACAGAAAATCTTAGGCATAAATCCATGCCGTATACTCTGGTGGTGCCAGTCTTAAGCCTGGGTAATAGAAGGGCAAAGCGACGCAAACCATCGTTGTTATTACATTGCGTCGTTAAACAGAAACAACCCAGTCTGAATCCGCGTGAAGGGTTCATATTTCAATGTGCATTTTGACTTAGTAGGTACTATCGATTTATATATTGTACATTACGACGACGGCGCAATAAAAGTCACAATGTTACATTTACGTTGCAGTTTTAGTTTTACATTTGCAGATTACATTCACAGTACAGCATTGATTTACGAGTCGCTGTTACACATGTTGCATCACATTTACAGTTTAACATTTACATTGGTTTTACATATACATTGCCTTGTTACATTTACATTGCAGCGTTATATTGAAGTGTAACATTTGCATTACTCTCTTACATCTACATAACAATATTGCGTTACAAGTCATTGTTACACAGTCATGTTACACAACATTCATTGAGACAATTTCTAGTTAAGATCTTATGCATTAGTGATGATATTTTGGCTGGACCACAATCATGGACCATGATTCCAGACAACGTGTCAATTAGTTGGCTTGTAATTAATCAACTCTTGTTGCTGTGTTTCTTCTGTGCGTGTAAGGTCTCTTTTTCATCATACCATGTACGGACTCCTACACAAAAGTCGACCTTCGCACAGTTTCGTTTGATGTGCCACCCCAAGAGGTATGTTATATGTTGCACTCAAGAAGTATGTCTTATGTTGCACCTAAGAGGTATTTTTTATGTTGCACTCAAGAGATATGTCTAATGTTGCACTCAAGAGATATGTCTTATGTTGCACCTAAGAGGTAGGTTCTGTGTTGCACTCAAGAAGTATGTCTTATGTTGCACCTGAGAGGTAGGTTCTATGTTGCACTCAAGAGGTATGTCTTATGTTGCACCTGAGAGGTATGTTGTGTGTTGCAACCAAAGATATGTTAATGTTGATCCTAGAGGTATGTTTGATAGAAGAACTGCAACAGATGTTGCTCTCCTGGAGGTAATATGGTTTGATTGACAACCTATATTGCTAAATGTTTCATGAAATTCTCTGTAAGGTAGGTCGGATGTATATACCACCCAAAGAGGTGAACGTGAGTTGCCACTCCAAAGACGTAGGTTTCATAAACAACGCATATAACTGCAGTGTATGCTTCATATAATTCCCTAATATGCAAGAGTTATGTCAAACCCAAGGGGCAGGTTTGATGAACAATTCAGTGTTTCGCGTATTCACATATCTCTGCCAGCTATAAGTATATATATCCGGCCCGTAGCCAGTATCTGAGGCAAGACGAGGTGAGTGCATCATCTTAGTTCTCAAGACAAAATGATAATTAAGATGATACGTGTATTGAATGAGTATTTTCTATCGTTTTCCTAGCTTGAGTGTATTCTTCGCCTGTGATGGGGTTGTACTGATCCTTTTCCTATATAACTTGAGTGGATTATTCACCTCTGAAAATTCATGGCTTGTACTGCCATTCTTGTTAGCCATTTGCTTCACGCTACAATCTCTTCTTGCCTCCAACTCCTTCAGTACTCTTCCAATACCATCTCCCTACCCGACGGCGATCCTAGGGTAGTCGAGGGGGACAAGTCCCCCTCACCTTTTGCAAATAGGGGACACATTTCTTACCCCTCTCATTGGGTGACCCCCACCACCTCTCAAACGAGATCGCCGCCTCTGCCTGCTCCTCCTTCTTCTCAGTCATCGCTCCCAATTCTCTATTGCCACTAATACAGGGTTGTCACTACTCCTAAACTTTTAATCTAAACTCTCTTCCTAACAAGCAGATAGCCTTCTTCATTCCACGTAAGAGTCCTTTCATCTCTTCTTCTGAAGACATTCTTCTTCTTTCCATAGAACATTCCTTTCTCCCTATCAGGCAGACATCTTTCTCCTTTCCACCTCTTCCTCTATCGTTCTCCTCTTCTTCCCATAGATCCTGTCGAAGGACTCTGTGACGGTAGCCGTGGATGCAGTCGTCTACTATCGCGTCTCGAACGCAACCATCTCCATAACGAACGTTGAGGATGCCAACCGATCGACCCGCCTTCTGGCGCAGACGACCCTTCGCAACGTCCTTGGAACGAAGAACCTCAGCGAGATCCTCTCAGACCGAGAAAACATCAGCCACTTCATGCAGGTGGGTCTATATATAAGTGCCTTCCTTCCTTCCTTCCTTCCTTCTCGGATACCTTGCTTCTTCTTTTGTCTTAACTTGTTTACGGTACTTCATTATTTGATTATCTCTTTCATTATTAACTGTAATTATACTAACTTCAGTCCTTGATTCTTGCCTTCATTTCTTGCTTCTTGGCTTCCTTGTTTCGTTGTTTGTTCCTTCTCTGTTTCCTGTCTTGCTTCAGTCCTTCCTCCTCTCCTTCAGTCCTTTCCTACTTCATTCCCTACTTCCTTCCTTCCTACCTTCCTTTTCTTCTTCTGCCCGTGCTTGTAATTGCAAGCGACCCCAGCAGGGAATCTACGGTACTCCACGAGGCAAGGTCAACAGCCGCGGAGTTGTCGCACTATTCAGAGGGAGTCCGGGTGTTGGGAACGACCTGGTCGCCGATCGCAGAGGACGGCGGCCAGGAACATGGGAATTTAGGACGCAGGGTTCCATTAAGTAGATAGAGGAGCAACGGGTAAGAAATTTCCCCGTAAAAAATAGGGTCTTCAATAGAATGCGATTCACTCGCAATCGTAAACTCAAGTCATCAAGGCTAATCGCAGACCTAGTTTATCTTCAATACGATGCCATGTATTGTATACCGTATACGAGTGATCCAACACCATTTTATGTCATCTTACTAGGGGCGTCCAGATACAAATGCCTCAATTTCAGTTAGGGGGGTTTATCTTGCCTTTCTGGCCCTTGAAGCGAGGGGAGTTTGCCTCCATCACTCAGATGGGATTGACGCCCCTGCATCTTACCTTACTTATTGTATAACATTATGCCAAGGCACTCAGCGCATGTATTGCATTAAATATCATTACCCTGTATACGCTGCATATAGGTCCTATCAATCATTATACCATACAATACTACTGAAATTTGATATCTCCCTTCTTCCAACATTTTTGCTCAGAAGTGCACACGCCTTGACGTCGCAATTGCAGTCGTAATAGTGCGCGAAAGACTTGCTCAAGTCCCTACACAGTTCCTCATCGGACGAGGGTCGAACCCGCACACTCAGCACACACTGAGCGTTACAGGACGACCGCTCTTACCAATCGGCCACCGTGCCACACATTATCTTGCATATCAACATTTCGTAGAGCTTCTGATTAGATTTCTTGAAGAGGCGCTATATCAAGTTTCATCTATTGATTGACTGATTGATTGATTGAGTCTCAGCTTCTTGTACCTGTCTTGTTCTTTGTTTTTCAGGCAAGTTTAGACGAGGCCACTGATCCGTGGGGAGTAAAGGTGGAACGAGTTGAAATGTAAGACGTCCAATATTCTGCATAGCTTTGCACTCTTTGAACTTATCAATGACAGAACATGACACGAAGAGTCTGAGACTGATTCTTTATTTTTATCAATGTCCAGAAGAACTAGGAATTGTGCTGTCTTCCATGCTTCCTCACTTCCTTCTTTGATTTCTTCATCCTATTTTCCTTCGTTTCTTCCTTGAGTGTTTTTTCACTCATTCTTTATATCCTAATTAACCTCTTTGTTTTCTTCTTTCTTTCCTTCCTAAATTCCTTCCATTTTTTTGTCTTTCCTCCCTCCTTCCTTCCTTCCTTCGTTCCTACCTTCCTTCTTTCCTTACTTTCTTCCTTCCTAGCTTTCTTTCTGTCTTACTTCTTTCCTTCTTTCTTTAAATTATTCCGTGATAGTTTACTTTCTTATTTGCTTGCTTCCTTCTTTCCTTCCTTTCCTCCAAGCTTACCTTTGTTTACCTTTATTTCCTCCATTCTCACTTCTCTTCCTTTCCTCCATCCTTCCTACCGTCTGTCCTTCCTACTTGCTTTCCTTCTTCCTTCCTTCCTTCCTTCCTTCCTTCCTTCCTTCCTTCCTTCCTTCCTTCCTGCTTTCCTTTCTTCCTTCCTTCCTTCCTTCCTTCCTTCCTTCTTTCCTTTCTTCCTTCCTTCCTTCCTTCCTTCCTGCTTTCCTTTCTTCCTTCCTTCCTTCCTTCCTTCTTTCCTTTCTTCCTTCCTTCCTTCCTTCCTTCCTTCCTTCTTTCCTTCCTCCTTCCTGCTTTCCTTTCTTCCTTCCTTCCTTCCTTCCTTCTTTCCTTTCTTCCTTCCTTCCTTCCTTCCTTCTTTCCTTCCTTCCTTTCTTCCTGCTTTCCTTTCTTCCTTCTTTCCTTCCTGCCTGCCATCTTTCCTTCCTTCCTTCCTTCCTTCTTGCCTTCCTTCCTTCCTTTCCTCCTTTCTTCCTCCGTCCTGCTCTGCCTCTCTTTCTTCCTCCATTCCTTTCTTCATAGCTTTCCTTCTTATTTTCTTCCTTCCTTCCTTCATTCATCCCTTCTGTCCTTCCTTCCTTCCTTCTTTCTTCATTCCTTCTTCCTTTCCTTCTCCCTTCCGTCCTTCATAGTTATTCATGCGTATCCACCTGTTATGGTTCTTCAACAGAAAGGACGTTCGACTTCCTGTTCAGCTTCAGAGGGCAATGGCGGCCGAGGCAGAAGCCACGAGGGAGGCGAAGGCCAAGGTGAGACCAGCTACGTTCGCTTACCACGGCCAGCCTTCGTTTAATTGCACTCACCACTCCTCGCTAATATCACCAGTCTCCATTCTTTCTTCTACAGCGATCCTTCTACAACTCTAATTCTTACTCGAATTGTGTCTGCTGCGGCCATTGTCCGTTACATAGTTCTGGACACAACCTTAGACATTGGGCCCATCCATTCGCCCTTCCGGTTAAGGACAACAAGAAAAAAAATTTGAGGTTAATGCTTACAAACGTTTGTTGATCAGTCCTCTGGCCCACGTACGATCCTTAACCCCGGTTTCCTCTCTTCTAAGTCTAAAAACATGACTAACCATGACATTATTATAACTGCAACTCAACCGCTCCATATCATGTGCATGCTATCAATTGTTCATTGTTGCGTTTTGACAACAAGTTAATTTGATTAACGAAAATACAATACAATTTACACGCCACTGTTTCCTGCTCCAAAACTAATACAGTGATTCCTGTTCTAATTCCTTCAATTTCGTTCTGTTCTTAGTCACACTACTGTAATTCTTAATCTTATATTCGTGTTTATATCATTTCTATTCTGTTTCATTACATAGTCCTGTAAATCAACTCTTATAATTCCCTAGGTAAGTAATAGACAGTGTTGTATGGTGTCAAGACAATGTCACGGTCACGAGGCGTCTCGAGATAGTTTTTCAGTGTCTCGGTATCGGTATCTCGAGTCTGTTGTCTGGTCTCGGTCTCGTGGTAGTGTCTCGAATTTTTAGAAACTGTCTTGAAGTGAAAGTCTTGTTCTGTTTTGAACAAGCAGTCTCGATAAGTCTCGCTTTAGCTGTCTTAAAATCTTGCAATATAAACTCAAACCGGAAGCTGTGAAAAACGTCCATTCTGGTTAACGCGTAAGCCACATGACACTGAAATCATTTCGATTATCATAAAGTGCAAAAATGTTTGAGACAGAACCTGAACTTGTGAAGTTATAACGCTTACGCAATTTGAAGTTATTGACAAACAATAGCAACGATGTGCCGTGTGCCGTTGGTATAAAGCCACCATTACCGAAACGATAGGAGCAACTTCGAGTTTCTCAGGATGAGTAAGGACATATCGCAAATGTATAATTTCGTTTGGTATTTGGTATGGAATTTGCTTGTTTAAAATCGTCTATAAGATTTCAGACGTGTCTAAAAGGGCTTTCTTTATACTATTCAGAAAATAAGCTGACGAAAAGATACAGAAAAAGATGTAACAGCAATAAAAAAATTGTTCCCGGGAATTGGTACTACATTATAAGTTTCAAATTAAAATTATAAATTAATCTTATTTCCGAACACTGATACATGAGTATTTTACAGCATTTTATTTAAGATCACTTGTCTTTTACTGTCTTGGACCCCTAGTGTCTCGGTCTTGGTACCACACTGTCATGGTCTCGGTACTTCACTGTCTCGGTCTCGTCTTGGTCTCGAAGTTCCAAGTCTTGCATACAAGTCTGGTAATAAATAAGATTCTAAATGACTTGACAAACAGCCAATAGGCCTAAACAGCTTGAGCCAATTAAAATCAATTACCTCAAAGATTTAACAAATTCTAATCGATCATTAAACTCCGGTAGCTAATTATTGGCAATTTAACTAGGCCTAATCGTGACCACTTATGACAGTATTTCCCAAACTATGGGTCGCGACCCAAAAGTGGGTCGCGACTTTTTGTCTGATGTCAAGTGGGTCCCCTTGCATCAGATCTGTTTAAAAATAGTTCCATTAAATTCAGGAAAAAGCAAAATGAAACTGTTCTCTTTACCGTCTTTGTTGTATTGTCACTATAGTATACTCCAATGAGTAGAGTCTAGTCTATAATCTCTTCATTTTATCGAGTATATTGAAAGCATGCATTGAAAATTGACGTTGAAATGCTAATTAAATTTTATCACAATATTGTTCGCCTTTGTCGAGGTGGGTGACGTGGGTCGAGGTCATTCAAAGATTTTCCGAAGTTGGTCTCACGACCAAAAAGTTTGGGAAACACTGATCATTCAATCTAATCATTCTAATGTCATACACTTAACATTCCTGCTCTTATAATTCCTGCTCAACAGAATGATACATGTCGTGCATTTGCAGAGGCGGCAATACGCGGTGGGGGGGTCAGAGGGACAAGTCCCGTCATCTTTCACAATAAGGGGACACGCTATACGTTTGCCCCACCTCCAACGGTAAAGATGATATAGGAAAAGGGAAGGAAGGATAGGGAAGCTGATGCTGTAAAGATGACCTCGGGTGTTTGTTTCTTCTTCGTTGTCAGGTGATAGCAGCGGAGGGGGAGCAGAAGGCGTCGAGGGCTTTGAAGGACGCCGCCGACATCATCAACGAATCGTCGTCGGCGCTTCAGCTGCGATATCTACAGACGCTGAACCAGATCTCGGCTGAGAAGAACTCCACCATCATCTTCCCAATGCCAATTGACCTCCTCAGGGCCTTCGTCAAGTAACTTCCGCCCCCGACCCTCCCTGTACCTCTCTTAGATCCTGGACTACTGCTCTGGACCGGCAAGTGCACCCGTTATGGACCAAGTACACTGGGAGCAAGTGCATCTGCACTGGACCAAATGCATCTGCACTGGCCCAAGTACAGATGCTATGGCCCGAGTGCAGATGCACTGGGCCGAGTGCAGATACACTAGACCAAGTGCAGATGCTATGGACCGAGTGCATCTGAACTGGACCAAATGAATCTACCCTGGACCAAGTACACCTGCACTGGACAAAGTGCATCTGCACTGTATCTACATTGAACCAGGTGCATCTGTACTGGATCTGCCCTGGACCACGTGCACCTGCCCCAGACTAAGTACTGCCCTGGACCAGTCAGTTCAATTGCACTGGACTGGGCTATGTTGTACATTTGTACTGTATTCTATTTGTACGCCTGCACAGGACTGTAGGGTGCATCTACACAGTGTGCTTATTTTAATAGCACGCCAACACTGAGCTTGAAAGTGCATATGAACTGGCCTTGAAATTGCTTCTCACTGGGCTTACATTGTGCATCTGCACTGGGTTGGAAAGTACATCTGCTTTGGGTTTTGAAATTCACTTCGGTCTTTTTAAATCGACTTGAACGTGCTTCTGCATCTGGCTTACAGGTACATCTTATTTGGGTTTTGAGACGCTTTAACTCGGAATTTTAAAGTGCATTTGCACTGGGCTAGAGTGGGTGAAGATTGGCCTGTGCACCTTAGCACTAGCGAGATCGCTCGAGAAATCCGAATGATGGGTGATTGGTGGGGGTTTGGGGGCGACTTCTTCGTGTTAATCTATTTCTTGTCCCATCCATGTGTGAATCTCCTCTCTCCCCAGGGCGTCCACATAGGGGGTCCGGCGGATGCAAACGCCTCCAATTTCAGGTGGGGGGGGTAATTTTTGTAGTCTTCGGGGAGGAATATCTTGCATTCTTAACACCGGGGACCGGGGGTTTGCCTCCAACCACATCCACCCAATCCACCCCCATCGAATTAGTCACCGGACGAATCTTTACAACCTACCTAGACGTATGGAGATCTGTGCGCTGGCAATTGCCGTTGCCGGATTGGACTGTGCCAAACCAATTTGATTCTGTCCATGCAAGCAGGTGCTCTGATAACTTCTAAAGCGCCTTATCTAGCACTGCAAGTTAGTCAGTTCTCACGTAAATTAGATCTGTAAAAGGGATTATTTTTACATCGTCCTTGATAGGTTGAACCCCTGTTTTTAGCAACCCCACTCAGCTCTGAACCCTTGTGTGGGTATCCATATACACATAGTGCATGTTGGTTATCTGAAGGCGAGAGGTACGCCGTAGCAGGCAGAGCAGGGTTCAAACCCAAACTCAGTTTCATCGTGTTGTGTTTCTTTGTCAAAGGTTTTTTGTTTAAGTCGTTGCCTTTTTTACAGCCAGTTTTTTCTCTGATTTTTGCACCGCAAGTTCTGCATTTTTTCGTTGTAATTTTTTCATGCATTAATATAATGTACTGGAGCTCTTATATAGCGCCAATCGGATCAGTGGCGCTCACGAATCAACACAGAGCTAAACAGAAAAAAAGGAAAGTCTTCAAGTGCTTCCAGAAGGCAGCAGGGGGGAAGAGAGCAGCTCATTCCGAAGTAGTTATGCTGTGCTTGAAACTGTATCTGTACTGGGCTTACTCGCACATCTTATGTGGGTTTTGAAGTGCATTCGCACTGGTTATAAAGTGCATTCGCACGGGATTGAACACCATAGCGACCTTTCAAAGGCATTCACTTTGTTCGTTTAAACACTGGGCCTCGTTAATAACAATGGTGTAGAGTTAATTACGGATTCTGGAGGAAACCAAACTCGAAATTCAGGGAATGTCAGAGAAAACCAACCACCTGTTTCGACGCATCTCACTAATAATTCATCGCTTCAACTCCGTCGCTTGTCACGTTAACTGCTCCTCGTCATGGATGGATAAGACGCAACCGTTCGAAGTGTCAGAAATAATTGCCTTCTGACAATTTTTATCTGCTGATGGACTTACCTAGTGTAAAACGAAAAGGAAGTGGTTCTGTATCGATAGTCTGAGGGTTCTGTATCGATAGTCTGAGTGTTCAATAGTCCGAAGGTTCGATAATCCGAAATAAAATTCTAGTCCGAGTTTTCTTCGGATTATCGAACCTTCGGATTATCGAGCGGACACCAAAGAAATATTAGCTATGTGGTAGTTTCAGCTTAACGACACTGTGATAACAAAGATCATTAGCGCCACCCTCCTCCGCCTTTATTTATAGGCTTGGGACTGACTGCCAGTGCAAGCAGTTACCGAGTTAATAATAATTTACATGATAGTTTCTGAGTTACTTTAAAGAACCTCTCTAAAAAAACTTCTCGAATCAATTACCTTTTTCTTTATTTATTTTTCTGTTTATTTGAATATTTATTTTTTCATGTATATATTAAATCTATTCTCGCAACAAAGCTTGAAATATGTTTGAATTCAAGCGGAATATAAATACAACTGATGTGGATGTGCTACATAATCTGTCCAATCAGAATGCTGAAATTGTAATAATTGTGCATATGAGTATCATGACGTAAATTATCATAATTTTTGCATATAATTGTAATTAAGATTATGATTGTAACTAAATATATAACTGTCGTGATTATGCATGTAATTATCATACTTATGCATATATTTATCACAATTATGATAATTAAGCATATACTTGCCAAATATCTTTACGGTATTGATTGTTGACGATGTTGTAATGCTTGTAAATCTTAATTACACTGACGATTACAGAATGATTACGCACCGTTATTCGTGTTTTACCAGAGAAATGATTACTTTTGTAAGTGTTTACTTCTTGAGAAATGTTCAATGTTATGTACAATAAAACTCTTATGATTGAATTTCAGTTTCTCTGCTTCCTTTTGTCTGTCTCCATCTCAGTGTATGTGAGTCTATGTGTCCCTCAGTACTGCCCTGTATCGGTGTGTCTGTCATTGCTTGCATGCTTGTGTATTTCTGCATGTGTATCTGTGTATGTGAGTATGTCCATCTGTCTTTCTGTCTGTGATCTTGTGTGTGTGTGTGTGCGTGCCTGTGTGTGTGTGTGTGTGTGTGCGTGCCTGTGTGTGTGTGTGTGTGCGTGCCTGTGTGTGTGTGTGTGTGTCTGCCGATCTGTCTGTCTGTATGCATGTATGTGTGTATGTATGTCTGTCTGTCTGTCTGCCGATCTGTCTGTCTGTATGCATGTATGTGTGTATGTATGTCTGTCTGTCTGTCTGCCTATGTGTCTGTCCGTCTGTCTGTCAATCTGTATGTATGCATGTATGTATGTATGTATGTCTGTATGTCTGTCTGAACCGATAATGAAATCCTGTTAACTGTCTTTGTCACTCTGTTTCCCTCTGTGTATGTCTGGTTCTACGTCTCGATGGACTCACACCCCTCCCTTCCATGGAGTTATATAATGGTCTATGAACTTTCACATACGTATAATGTTTTTTTAAATGATAAAAACTATAATTTACATGCGGGAACCTGCGATTCACAAATGTTCAGTCGCATCTCGAATTGAATCAGCGGGTAAAGTTGAGTACTTTCGCTATCATAATCAATTACACTAAAAAATATAGTTAACAGAATTTTAAAAAGCATAAATAATTTAAAAAATTAAAACCAATCATTGGTTAACTAGCTGCCTTGTTCTGATTCCATGTTCATTATGACACGTTTTGTGTTAAATCCTCTTTGGTCCATAGAATGTCAGTATATAAATCCTCATCGCTCGGTCTCTGACAGCACATGTATCTCCAAGCTTATGTAGATGAGGGCGACGCTGTTATTTGTATCACACAATATCTTTACAAAGACTACTTTAGTCTACTACAACGGTGTCAAAAAAATTACATTGTGCCCAAATCAAAGTTTCTGCATTTGTTTCAGAAGGACTAAGATTATAGCGCAAGTCTATAAGCAATAACTGTTGTCCTCAATTGTAATGAATCTATGTAACAAGCAGTTTGTGGCTTGAATAGCAAGTTAATCACACAGTGGAACCATTCAATCCCGCCTTCAGAATTGGTATAGGCGTACAGTTACCCGTGCAATTGCATTTGCAACAACCGTAGGCCTAGGTCCCTTCTGCCCACGACGGGGAAAAGGTCTTAGGCAGGTCTAATTATAGAAAGAGCGGGTCCCGAGGGAAAATTCGCTGGTATAAGAGGAGAGGCTACTCCAAATTAGGGTTTTTAGGATTTCGGTCGCTTAGGTTTTAGACTTTTTAGGTTTTAACGTAAGCATAAGCCTAATTATATTCACACACAGGACACAAGATTACGAGTACACGAAGAACATCCAGCGCACACAGTCTCCACACTATACTTCTGATTCATTGCACGTTGCTTAGGCCTATAGCCGTGGATAGGCCTAGGCCTATTGAAGTGCAGATTGCTATATTCATAGCCGATGATAAATGCAGAAATTCAGCAACTAATCCTCGCGCAGTAGGTCAGAACAGTTAGAGCAACCTGTTTACAGCGAAGTCTACTACCGCTACGATGATTAGAAAATGTTTAGAATCATTACATCAGTATCGAATCGAATAATAATTATTACCGTCAGATTCGTCTTCAAATGGAACTTCGAAGCTCAGCAGGTCCCTAATATGATTGTGGGAACCTTTACTTACCAATAGTTTCCCATTAGAGGCCTACTATACGCATAAAATAATAGAATTAACAGTAGGCCTATGTGGTATCTTTACACTCAACTTTTACGTCCAATTGTGCATTTGCTAAGGGCTTATTGTGGGATATACTTACTTATTTACTTCATGATGGCTATAATAGTAGTTCAGAGAATGTATGTGTCTCTGATCCATTGGTCTTCCATTAATCACTCTCGCTATTGTCTCGCGAGATCTTGGTCTTTCGAAATTGTTGAAGATGGAGGCAAAGAATGGTGGCTCTGGCGTGCAAAATCCCGCTTTTGCGGACGCCCTGGCAAGGGCAAAACAGGTAAAATGCACACCAGCAATTATAGCTATTATTTGAAAATAATCTGTTGCTTAGCGCAGTGTTGTGTTGACAAATTATGTGTCTGATGTGTGCCGGCATTCGGTCGTTGTTCGATATGGTTGTCCAACATGGCGGATGTGGTGTGGGACGCGTTTTCCTCTATCATTTTCTAAGTTATTGTTGTCTAAATCTGCCCTTTTCGATTAGTAATAATTGTAATGTTACATTTACAAAGCGTCATTTCTAGAAGAAGCCTCGCACGCCCGAAACTTTATTTGAAATGACCACTATTTGCGAAAGCCGTTATCTCTAACTTCATCTCGTTTCTTGCGCTCTGTTGATCGCTTTGTTCCTAGGACTAGGATTGCCTTGACCCAACACCGGACGTTTGCTGCTGTGGTCCATCTACCTGGAATGACCGTCACCTTGAGCTAAACTAATGATGGCTTCTCACTCTTTAAATGCCTTCATTTTACCACTGGATTTGGAAAGGGGTCATAAGACATGCGGTATCAATATAGTCAACAAGTTGAGAAGACAAACGTTTTTCAAGAAGATTAGATTGGTCGGAGATGGACAGCAAATATATATGTTGGTAAATACAAAGAATATATTCCCCTATAGTAAACAATATTGCCGTCCTCAAATAGGGCAATGATACCTAACCAGACGCATCCCACAATGCAATGCGCTAAGTGAGCAAGTAAAGAGCACAAACAGAAACCGGTTTTGGCTCATATTATTGAAATAGACAAAATTGCACATATTATATGCACTAAACCTTTCCAGAACATGCTGTTGGCAATTTCAGAAACTTATTCCTATAATTTGACGCTCAACAACATTTTTACAAACTATTGAAGAGTTCGGTTCTTCTGCTTTGTTTTGTAAAAAAAAATCCGTTCTACTTTCTTACTTACCGCATTGCATCGTGGGATGTTAGGTTACGTACCAGGCTGACTGTCAACGCTCTATTTGAGCGCATTTGGGGGGGTTGGCCATATTGTTTACTGTAGGGGAATATACGGTGGAGCTCCTCCTGTGAACTGATGGATGGAGTCGATATTTGAGCGCATTTTGTCAAGGTGGTTGATTAATAGTAAGTTGTTTTTATACAGATTGCAGCAAAGATCCAACAGCCTACTGGTGGAAATGAAGACGGAATTGGGATGAAAAGGCCATTTGATGGTAGCTCTGGTACGATCTCATTTAACAGAACTGTTGCATTATTCAATTATGAATATTAAATTATTTATAAATTGATTATAATTCTTCTTGGCAGTGATGAAAGAAAATTGTTTCTTATTTTGTATGATTATTGAATATACGCTATTCTGAGCCAAGTTTGAGTTGTACTAGCAGTTAGTAAATATACTAAGCAATCACATTCTTGATGTTTTATTGAACAATATTGTTAGACAAAGACATGACTGCTGAACAGATTCAGAGTGTTAACCAAAGTTGTTTCTGCTGTTAGCGAAAGATTAAATCTTTTAGCAATGCTTTTTTGGCATAATTGTATTGTCTCAACTATACATCTTTAACCCTTTAACGACCAGGTATTAGTACAACGTAAGGCATGATCAATGATGCTGGTTGTTAAAGGGTTAAAATGAGCACTGACTAGTATCCAAACATTTTTGTGCAGTGGTCACCTGTATTGAATTTGCCCCTGCATCTCATATTTTGCTAACCCATTTTACTTTAGTGACGAATTGCATTGTTTTTTTTTAGTAATTTCATCGTTGTTGAATATCCATTAAATAACAAGTTATGTAATATAATCCAAATTAATGATATAATTCTGCTTCCTTTAGACTGGTTTTAAATTAACAGTAGGTGATTAGCACCTCTGAAGGTAAGGTAATTGAATAATCATTATAATTGACAGTAGTGGTTGTTGAGAAGTTGCAGATTTATTTTCTGCTTTCAGACTCGCAGCCAGATGCAAAGAAGTTGGCAACTTCTAACGATCGTACGTCAATTCACTGTTCACAAATACATATTTATTCCTGGTTACTTATCTCATTGTTACCTGGGATATTTTCTGTTATGTACAGTTGGCCCTCGATCTTTATTATATGTCAGGTGGATAAGCAGTCAATATTAATGTTTCTTAATGTTTGAAGGTTGACTGTGAATCCAAAGGCATTCAAATAACCTGCAATCTAGGAACTTTAATCTAGTCTTGTTTGATGTAATGACTTATATAGTGCCATTTCCATAATATGTAAGCCAGCTAGAGGTGAGCTGCGATGAATATTCATAATCTGTGTGTACAGTTGATTGATATGCATGTAACATGACTTTCATTTAGTCTAGTAGCTGAATCATTTTTTCATCATTATATACCTTAAAAATTGCAGCCATTAGAGTATGAGATCAAAGTAAAGTTATTTCCAAATGTTGAGATTCGCTTTCAATGATCGACCACCTTGGTGACATGACCTTAATCACATGATGCCCTTCATTTAGTTGTTTGGCTGATGTTCAAGATGACTATTCATAAATTTATATAGCGTCTCATCAGAGGAGCCTCATCAGAGGTGCTTTAGTGTGTCAAAACTGGCATAATTATGTCAAAATTAGCATAAGTATGTCGAGCTTTATGGTAAATGGGTATTACTGAATGTATTCCAAAGACGTGTCAAGAAGTTGTGATCTTGTATTTTAGACATGGAAGGTGGTCTGAGAAATCTAACGGAACAACAGAGGTTAGTTATGAGGCTCTCAGTAGTTGATTGCTAATCAATGACATTCATTTCTCCATGCATCATTTATCAGTGCCTCGTAAACCTATTCTTTGATCAAGGCATGGTTTGAGAGACACATTAAACAGATTGTCTGATTTTACAAATTAAATTGTATGCTGTTTTTGGATACTTGTAAATGCGCTAGCAGTCAGAACTATTTAGAGGTGAGTCCCAGAGGAAACAAGGAGGTCTTTAAGCAGTGAACAGAAAGGTAAAGACTACACTGTTGGCCTGCTAAAAACTGTTGCCTTTGTTTATGTGATCTATCCGCATTTTTAAATATAAACAGTAGACTCAGAAGAAATCATTGTCTAATGTGGCATTAGCAGACACAGCATGCCTACCAGATTCACATTATTGGTGCCTATTAACCAGCAATGGAGGTTGCAATTTTTAACGGCGATGTCTTGAAGGCTAAGGAAACGAATGAAGTGAGACATGACCGTTTAAAATTTGTTTAACTAGCGATCTTTAGATGAACACTATGACAATGGGCGTGCACTAAAAGTGATTTGAAAAACAATGTGGCGCTTCATTAAATTGTTAACTAGTGTAAATAACTTGAGTGAATTATGCCTACTTTCTGACGCTGCCAACTGCTTTGTTAATATGAGCAGACATTTGTCACATTTGTCAATACAAAAGTAGTTAATCAGGGTGTTGAATTTGGACAGTTTATGAAATTTTAGGGAATTTCTGCTAGGGCATAACCGAGTACCGAATCCGAGTATTTGGATGAATTGTTTGCCGGATCCGGGTACGAAGCAAATAGTAGCGGCAAATCTGGCCGGCAACGGCAGTGAGTACCATCTGTAGGCAAAGCGTAGTTAACCTGTCACGTGCCCAGCTACAGAGAACTATCTATCGGCCTAGTCAATGCAGAGTCTATAGCAATATCCTTCATATAACGTATCGTCACACTCTAGGCTGTAACAATATTATTTATTATTTAATAACTTTATTTGTGAAAAAAATGTAAAACCTTGCTATAAAATTAGAAATATGAAATTATCGACGACGTCTTTGCTCTCTAATGTTTACCGGAAAGTGGGTGGAGCCAATTCAAGTGGGAAAATTACTGATTTGGTTGCCACCTGGAGAATGCAACCAAAAGAAATTAAAATATATAAATTAACATAATTATTTCAAAGAAAATTCAATGGAATGTTATGTTCTTGTTCAATTAATCAATAACTTATAAGTAAGTCCGTTATTCCTACGTTTATTTGATGAAAAAATATTATTTTATTGAAAAAAGTAATTTTTAGCTATTTGCGGGTGTAATATATGCCGAGATGAATACTTCAAAATAGTCCAATATTCGGCCGATTTGATTTCCGGTTATGCGTTAATTTCTGCTGTGTCACCCGTGCTATGTGGTGTCCGTAATGGTGTGAATTTGGACTATCTGTGTTTGTCAGGGCTTCACAGGCTGTTCAGGCTGCAGCTGCTGCTGCTTCGCATATCAACGCCAAGCTCGGAATCTCGGGTGGGGGACAGCCGGCCGCAGGTCCAGCTGCTGTTCTGGACATGTTCGGTAGTCCGTCTGGCCATCAGACATCAGAAGTTATCTACGTTCCGGATCGTATGGTTGGATTGTGTAGGTATCCATGGCCACCACTTAGTTGTCTTAGAAACTGACTATAAATAGTCTAAATGCATGGTTTCTGTATATTTCTTAATTATTGTGATGTGGTTTCATTAACTATTGCAATGGGAGTCCTATGAGGTTCCGTTTTATAATGACAGTTGCGTTGTGCTGAGCTTGTAATTCTAAGTGACATTATATCTAGGAGACATATCCTTGGCTGTACTATAATTTTATCTGAATTCCTGTTTATATGATTAACACTTTAATGACCAGCTTGTACTATAGTGTATGGCATAATCAATAACGCTGGTCGTTAAAGGGTTAAGTATTTTGTCTTTAATTAATATAAGGCAACTTGTCGCATAAATGAGATATGTTATGGCTAAAATTAAGCGATGGCGTGTCACTGATAGATTGAATAGTTGTCTTAATTGTTGCAATGTGCAAAGGACGAGTTTTTATGCATGTATTGCTCTTTTTTTCTCTGTGACGATGATGCATTTCAGTGTAGCACTGATCTTGAATCGAATGATGTAATCTCAGCGTACATATTCTGAGTCACAGATAGAGTTTGAGAAATCTGAGTATATGTTTGGAATGCGTTTATGTCATAACCACCAATGTACACAACGAAGCCAAGATTATTTTACTCTAAATTTCATTGGCTTTGATTGAGATTATGACGTACAGACTTCTTAGGGTTTGCAGTGTTCTTGCTTTTGACTTGAATCAATGTTCAAGATTGGATTCTGGCAATATCTGCAAAATCTAGAATAATTTTTAGCAACGATGCTGCCAATATATGCAAACTATACAAATGCAACTGTTTTTAGAAGAGCTTAGAAATATATAAAACCCTTGATATACTGGTTTAAATATCAGCATTTTCAATAACGGGGAATTGCATGCATTTATGGAATGAATGGTCGATGGACTGCTATCGTATTTTGGACAATGAGGAAACCGTCTGTTATGAATATACATGAATTATACATGTATACGCTATTCTGAGTCCAATGCCACCTGTATTCATATCTGTGGTAGCACCGTGGCGAAAAATCTGATTTCACCATGAATTTGTTGATGAGTGTGTGGTACCTAGCTACTGTGTGTTTGGTCTATGTAGTTAATGCAAGCTCATGGCATCGCTCGACCACATTGGTGGCCATATTTTATGGGAGAGAGTGATTGATTGTAGTGCTAGATTTGTTGAATGCTTGATTATGATTAATTTGGTAGTGTGTTTGTGTGACTATTTGTTTTAATTACATTAAAATGTCGATTATAATATAGATTATTGATAATGTAGATGATAGTCTGAGTTTATTTGGCTGTGAGGACGCTTCTTGGTATGAATTCTTGTGATTAGAAATGTATATGCTATTCTGAGCCAAAATCCAACAAAAATTTTCTATTTCAAGAGTTTTGTGACTCTTTGTTTTTTAATTACATTAAAATATTGATTATAATATATATATAGATTATTGATAATGTAGATAAGTCTATGATGAGCTTATTTGGCTGTGAGGAAACTTCTTGGTATGAATCCTTGTGATTAGAAATGTATACGCTATTCTGAGCCAAAACCCATCCACAAATCTTATCCTTGCCTTTGACTGTCTTATATTTGACCTGATTTAGAATTTGTTGTGGTGCGCCGTCGGTTGATACCCTGTGCATTAATATGGTAGCACTGTTTAGTCATAGTCTGGTGAGTGACTATCATGTATTTGTGGGAATAGTTGTTTTAATTGCATTAAATTATCAATTAATTATAATATAGATTATCAATGATGTAGATAAATCTATGACTGAGTATATTTGGCTGTGAGGAAACTTCTTGGTATGAATCCTTGTGATTAGAAATGTATACGCTATTCTGAGCCAAAACCCATCCACAAATCTTATCCTTGCCTTTGACTGTCTTATATTTGACCTGATTTAGAATTTGTTGTGGTGCGCCGTCAGTTGATACCCTGTGCATTAATATGGTGGCACTGTTTAGTCATAGTCTGTTGAGTGACTATCATGTATTTGTGGGAATAGTTGTTTTAATTGCATTAAATTATCAATTAATTATAATATAGATTATTAATGATGTAGATAAATCTATGACTGAGTATATTTGGCTGTGAGGAAACTTCTTGGTATGAATCCTTGTGATTAGAAATGTATACGCTATTCTGAGCCAAAACCCATCCACAAATCTTATCCTTGCCTTTGACTGTCTTATGTTTGACCTGATTTAGAATTTGTTGTGGTGTGCCGTCAGTTGATACCCTGTGCATTAATATGGTGGCACTGTTTAGTCATAGTCTGTTGAGTGACTATCATGTATTTGTGGGAATAGTTGTTTTAATTGCATTAAATTATCAATTAATTATAATATAGATTATTAATGATGTAGATAAATCTATGACTGAGTATATTTGGCTGTGAGGAAACTTCTTGGTATGAATCCTTGTGATTAGAAATGTATACGCTATTCTGAGCCAAAACCCATCCACAAATCTTATCCTTGGCTATCCTCCTTAGACTGTCTTTCTGTCTGTTGGGACACACCTTGGATTTGACCTGATTTTGGATTTGTTTTGGTGCGCCATTGGTTGAAGCCCTGTACGTTATTATGGTGGCACTAGAAGTCATTTTAGTCATAGTCTATTGAGTGAACATCATGTATTTGTGAGAATATTTGTTTTAATTGCATTAAATTTTCGATTATGATATGCCTGTAGATTATTAATAATGTATAGATAAGTCTATGACTGTTTATCTGGCTATGAGGAAACTTGGTATGAATCCTTGTGATTAAAAATGTATACGCTATTCTGAGCCAAAACTCTTCTACAAATTCCCATTGAGTGAATGTCATGTGATCATTGAAATTTACACATCTGAATGGATAAGTGCTTGATTTGCAGCTTAGTGATGCAATTTTGGATCTCTCTTGGAGCTATCTTTGTATAGGGAAATTGGGACACTGTTAACATGCAATTCGTCATGTGAGAATTATCTTGACATACCTCCAAAATCGAAAATTTTGAGAAAACGAGTTTGAAGTTTTTAGTGGGAAAGCGTCGTGTGAGAATTATCTTGGTGTATATCCAAAATATATCGTGCTTACTCCATGCTACTCTGGAGGTACGATAAGCTGTGTCTAGAAGCAGGAGATACGACAGTAGTTTTTGATGAATACCTTTAAAACGACATGTCGTATCTCTTAGTTTTTTACACTGAAGAAAGAAACATATTGCCTGCTACATGTCAACTGTAAACGCATTTTCTAAAAAAAGTGGAGATACGACAAGATAATTCTCACGCGATGAATTGTTTGCTGTCATCTGATTTTGGTGGTTTAAATGGGTGTATTTTCTTTTTGGTTATTGAGAGTCTGCAGTGATTTTGTGATCTGCCATTATATTGCTATTGCCTGTAGATTTGGCTTCATTGTTGAATTGATTGTTGAATGTTGATCAATTCTGTTGACATAAATTCTTGGATGAAGTATTTGGCTATGAGGAAACAACATTTTTATGAGAACTTGTGATTAGAAATGTATATGCTATTTTGAGCCAAAAGTCACCTTCACAAAATACTTATTAGATTGTCACTTCAGCTTTCAAGCAATTTTTGATTCAGTTGACTAGGGCAACACATGCATATTTAAATCATTTGTCTTTGAGCGGCTTAAGTACGGCAACGAGGAATCTTAATCAGTCGTATCTTATTTTGTGTATAGGATATTATGCTACATGTTAAGCATGAGAGTTTATAGCCAGCTTTGTACAGCACAAAATATTTACATAGGTTGTTAAGGGTTATTGACGTTTTTAGTCTATGTGGAGATGATGTGGACGGTTGATTCGACGTGTGGAAATACAATGACTTTGTCGCGTGGAGAACCTTAGACAAAGGAATTGTGGCAGAGCTGATAGGCATTGTTTCGTCGAAGGCAATGGAAGATTTGTTATGTGCAAACCAAGCTGCCCACTAGGGATCGATTGACTAAAAAATTAATTCGATAGGCTGGTAGTTTGTTACATCAGGAAAGTTATTGAGTTTCTTCCACCCGTTGGTTGGTGAAAGGCGATTTTTTCGATGAATTGTACATCGAAACTTGCTGCATTTTTCAACTATGTGATGCATGAGGGTCATTGGTCTCTTGGCTTTATTAGTTTTTATTACAAAGCATTATTTGTGCTCGTCAAGTCACAGAGATTGTGTATGAGTGGCATGGTTATGGTTTGATGTCTTCAGACCTGAACAGTGTTTGTTTGGATTGTTTTTCTAGTGATTGGAAAGGGTGGGGAGCAGATTGCTCAGATTCAGAGCGAATCCGATTGTCGAGTGCAGTTTGCGCCTGGTAAGAAACCATCGACTTTTACAGTTATTGTGTCTGGCATCATTGTTATTGAATGGTCCATTGTGTTGTCTTTCATTGGGTAGGGCCTTTTAGTGTTATCCACAGTAATTAATCTGGAACAAAGTACTATGAGTGTGATGCACAAGACTGCAGTAGTTGTTGGCTTCTTCTAAGCAGTGCTTCGCTATGAACTCAACGTACCATGGTAATAGAGGACATCTGTGGTAAGCAGCACTTTGTGGTAGCTAGTATCTTGTGTGGTTTGCATTTGTGGATAGTGCCTTGTGTTTGTGATAGTTAATATCTGGTGTTGTATGTTGTAATTAGTTGTTTAGTGACTTGTTGTGTGTCTGTATACATATTTTATATAGAACCGGTCATACAGCCTTTCATAAGTCTCTTGAAGAAGGCTTTCAGTAGGAGTTTTGGTGAATGATGTGTTTAGTATGTTGAGTGTATTGTTGTATTTAGTTCTTGGTAATGCATTTAATGTGTGATTGTACTGTATTTTGTACTTGTTGTGCTGTGTTTTGGTGAAATGAAATGCCAGTATCTGTTGCAGAAAGTGGTGGACAGCCAGAGAGACCCTGCACGTTAACTGGAACACCAAGTGCCATAACGTACGTTAAATTTTGGATTGTTGTCTCCTGGCGAATTGACCAATGTTGCTGTTTGCTGTAGACTTTTTTAAGACATGTTTTGTTAGCTTCTACAGGTGGAACATAGGTTGACGAGTTCCTGTACGAGAGTTCTTCAGTCGGTGTTATGTAAATGTTACGTTACAGCACTATGTACAAAGATGACATGAAAACCAGTAGAGCATTTGTGCTATTTTCTGTGGTTATTTTGTCGCTGACTCCCATGTGTGACTAACAATGCATAAAATATCAGAGGCATCCTGCTGAAGACTCACTCAGCGGTTCCCAGCATTTTTCACCTTTACTGTAAGTCATTTAGTCAAAGGCACGTGGCCTTAATGTAATATATTTTAATCTTAATG
Organism: Bimastos eiseni; assembly: GCA_959347315.1. Classification (NCBI taxonomy): domain Eukaryota; kingdom Metazoa; phylum Annelida; class Clitellata; order Crassiclitellata; family Lumbricidae; genus Bimastos; species Bimastos eiseni. The sequence continues at coordinate 9,522,095 of OY365821.1, read as the reverse complement.
ATGATCAGCGTTCCTTGCATCAGCCACAGTCCATGTACGACTTTATGCTTCAAAAATTGTAGTCTACAGGCCATTAGTAGCTGAGCTATTTTGTGTTGGTTAGGAAAGCGAAAGAGGCGATTGGCCGTGTTGTAAACAAGACACAGGGAATCCCGATGACGAGTCAGGAGGGATTCATTGAGCTGCTCGTTCCAGGCTCCAAAGTGGGACTGATCATCGGTAAAGGTGGAGAGATGATTCGCCAGCTACAGGTCGGTCTTGTGCATGCCTTTGTGTGCCGTTCATTTGTTCGTCGACTCTGTTGTTTGTTTTTGAATTGCGTAACTGATTGTAACGTTTAGTTGAGTTGTGACTCGATTTTTAAATGAGCATGTACGTTGAAATTTATGGAGGCATATGAAGCACGACCTGTGATATGGTAGTTGTGGATGACATGTGAGTTGTCTTTTCATTGATTTATGGTTCACCGGTGACTACGGGCGACTTCCGATTTTTTTTTAGTTATGGAGGTTCAATGGTGGATTGATTGGAAGTAGGGAGGTTGAATTAACTGGTTGTGGGGTTGAATACCAGTGTTGTATGGCTGGTTGATTGTTATTGATTCGTTTTGCTCCTGTTGAACAGCAACATATGTGACGATTGATTTCTGTTGCAATAGGATCGTGCTTGTGTCAAAATCGTTGTCATACAGGACACCAACAGCCCAACGGCGCATGATAAACCTGTCCGGATAACTGGGGATAAAGAAAGCTGTCAGGTGTGTTTTATCAGCTGCTCATCAAGGAATTATGTTCTTGAATAGCATCTGATATCTGTGTTTATTTGTGTAAAGATGCTTAGAAGTAAGAATTCTTTTATAAGCATGCTGATACTTTCCTTTTTCATAACTCTGTCTGTTGATGCAAATCTGGAGTATAGGAATTTTCCAAAGATCAGTTTTCAAGTGCTTCTGATTTTGCTTGTGTCCTTTTTCTGTTGAGATGGTCAACTTGAGCTTAAGCCACACAAAAATTAACCAACGTGTCTTTGGTGTCAGTTTAATAGAGGCTTTGCTTTTGGTTTTTCGTGTTATAATGAACCTTTATCTATTAAATATTAAAAAAGTGATAGTCCGTTTTTATATTGTCGAATTTGCTGCACTACCAGTGAAGGCTGCTAGAGAAATTGTTAATGCCTGATATTATGCTGTTGTGAATTAATGATTTTGTAATCACGTTTATAATAAATTTCAGTCACTGGAGAAATTCTCTTCTTGGCACAGCCCTAAGCTGAGCGTGCTGTGTTGCGCTTGGTGTACGTTACTGCATAGAGATTTTACGATTTTAACATTGGTCATTTTTAATCATTTAAAATGACTACCTTCTGCACAACACATATCCTTGTAACTTCATGCTGTAAAGTTACTGCTGTAGCTTACATGGATTCTGTTTTCCTTGTAACTTTTCCTTTGTAGGTGAGAGTAAAGTAAGAAGATGTTTGAGTTGTCGTAATATGAGTTCCTCATTGGTTTTTTGCAATTTATTTAGGTATCCAACTTTTTATACCTTTGACGACCAGCATGTATGGGAAAACCCCTGTAACTGGTCGTTAGAGGGTTAAAGCACCTTTGGTGTTTGTCAGATCTGTGGAAGTTGCAACACTGTTCTATAAGGATGATCCAGTTAAATGAATTTTATATGCATTACTTTGCAGAGAGCAAGAGACATGATTCAAGATTTGCTGGCAGAAAAAGATTTGCAGGTACCTGAAGTTAGTGTAAAATCAGTTTATTCACACCTTTTCTTTGCTTTGATATGTCATGTTTCAACTGTGCAATGATACTCTGATTTTCTATTGTACATGACAACACACTGATGTAATGTAAACGAGCATTTATATAGCGCCACGCATTGGTGTGTTGGGCATTGCTATGTTGGTGCTATATAAATCATTGGATTCTGATGTCTATGTTCCAACAATTGTAATTTTTAAAGTGCACTACAGAGATGTTTCAATTCAGTAACTGCACTATTATAAAAATACTAACTGATTATTTTTCTGCAGTGCTATTGTTGTACATTGGATGTTGAAGTTTCCATGAAACTAAAGACGTGGATTTTGGAATTTGTTTGCATGTAATTGTAGCCAAAACCATTACTTATCCTAGTTTGATTTCTTCTTGGGATGTCCCAGACACTTCACTCAGAAAGTTTGCATATTTTTATATTTACAACGGGTCACAGTTAAAATAGTGCTCAATTGTCAATTTGGTCTCCATATTAGTTGTCTAAACTGTCCTGAATTATTTGCCCAAACAGTTCATTAAAAGAACTTAATAATGACACAAAGAACATCTTCGTAGCTGTCTTATATGCTGAGATGCATGCGTCCAATGGTTCGAGGTTGAGCAGGTCGGGGTAAAATTTTGCTGACCTGCATGTAATAAAGTAATTGGACAAAAAAGGTTTTGTTATACAGATTGATACATGTTTTATGCAGCCCATCAAGTGGGTCATGTTTTATATGAATCTGGGTCGGTTATGTCAATCATCGTGTTTGAATTGTTGTGGAATCGCTCAGCCTCAGGAAGGTTTTGATTAAATTCTAGCTGATTGTGGCACTAGTAAATTATGCATTGGCATGACATAAGATGTGAAAGGGCTAAGGATGGCTTCTGTTGTTCTGTTTTAGACTGGTTTTGGAGGTGGTGGTGGAGGAGGCGGCAGTGGAGGAGGAAACCGTGGAGGGCCAGGAGGGAAAGGAAACCTCGAGGTTTGTTCCACATGAATATGATGCAAATTTTTATTTTTCCATCCTCCCAAAGTTCAGAAACTTATGCACTCATGCTTGAGGTCCCTTACTCTATAACCATCTCAGAGGATGAGGCTCATATTTGTGATCTTTGCATTGCAAGCCGAGTGCTGTAAACGGTGTCCCAAGTTTCCCCTAGCCTGTATTCGTAGTTGAGATTGAGGAGTAAGATGAGAGTTGTTTATTTTTGAAATTGATCTGTGGTGCTCTAAAGCCAATGTGAACTAGCATTTCGCTGATAAATTTGATAGGTCGGAGGTTGAACCCTGGCTGATTTCATGAAATACGTAGTTTTTCGGGTGTTGGCTGTGCTTTAGATTTCTGTCTGTTGTTTTTATTAAGGATCTTGTAAACTAGTGAGGAAGTTGTTTGGGCTCATTTGCAATATGTGCTTTTGTTCATAGCTGAATTGAAACTGCTTGACATGTTAAAATTGATTTGTGAATGGTTCTATATACATTTAAAAACTGTTGGCTCCTCTGGTACTGATTAAGATCGTCCAGTGAGTCTGCCATGGAACACACCTTTGATCCATAAGTGGCATGACTGTTTTGTGATCGTTTCAGATTCCTGTACCTCGAAGTCTGATCGGGGTGATCATCGGGAAGGGAGGGGAGATGATAAAAAAGATCCAGGAAGAGTCGGGCGCTCGCGTTCAGTTCAAGCAGGAGGATGACGACGGTGGCCCGTCCCGCATGTGCTCCGTCACGGGCAGCGACGACTGTCGACAGACGGCCGCTAACATGATCCGCGATCTCATCGACAATGGATTGGTTGGTTTTCTATCTCCCTTAAGCTTTTATCTCTAAGTCAGCGTTTCTCACTTTTTCTAGGCAGTGCAACCCGTTTGATCTTAAATTTTTGTGGCAGAACCCTCATTCAAAACTAAACATAATCTGTTGTAGGTGCAAACATATTTGAATGCAGATAAGCTTAGGTTTAGGCCTTGATTAGATTAATAACAAAAAGATGTTGACGACAATGACACAAGTTGAGCAAATAGCCTCCTATGAATAAATTCATATAATTTTAATTTGCTTGAGCTAATTGTTTGCACCCTAGGGTTCTGTTGAGCACAGTCTGGGAAATGCTGCTTTAAGTGATGCATCATTTAAGGTGTGGCTGGTGCATTTCATTGCTCTGTTTAATTCTGATATTGAAGTAAATGAATGTTTATGTAGAGCCAGCAAATACAAATCGTAACTGCTGTCTGTGCCGGTCTATATGATGTTAAATGTCATTAAGAACTCTAATTACCTCCGTTAACAAAACATTTCGCAGTAAACTAGAGGAGTTTAATATTATTTTGGTGAAGTGGTTGATTTAGAGAACTCTTCATCTCTTGCTGTCCGTTTGGAACTAGTGCCACTGCATGCTACGTTTAGTTTAATGGTTTCACGTTGAAATGACTGTCGAGTGATGTGAAACTGTTCAGCTGCGTTCTGAGATCAGTGTACTTAGTCTAGTATCTTGATGCAAAAGGAAGCTTGGGCATGTCATGTTAAATCGCTATAAACTCGTCATCCATTTTACTCTTGGTTTTGTAGTCACTTAAGCGGAAATACTGCTTCTCTTTTCAGCAACGGCAGAATGAAATGGGAGGAGGTGGTGGCGGTCGTGGACCGTACGGTGGTGGTGGTGGTGGTGGTGGTGATTGGGGTCCTGGAAGAGGTGGTGGTGGTCCTCCTAACCAGTTCCACGGTGGAATGACGACCTACGGCGTTCCGGCCGACAAGTGCGGCCTTGTCATTGGAAAGGGTCAGTGCTCATTTCTTCCTCATTGACCACGAAGTCATGAACTAAACAACTGTGCTTGGTAGATTCTTTATGAGTGAAAGTCTCCAAGCTAACCAAGTGTGTTTAATTATTATAATTATTAATCAGCACATCTATTGCACCAATGTCTAATGCCAAGTGCACCAATCGACGGCACATCAAATCCACACTGCGATCCGATCAATTCCAGGTCTGTCCTGCGAGACGGGGGAGGAGGTATGCCAACTGAAAACTGAAGGTTTGACTCTAGATCTGAACAAAGGAAGAGACTGAGCAGAACGAACAGATACGGGGAGGGAGTTCCAGAACTTTATTCCAGCAGCCGAGAAAGCTCGACAACCAAGAGCAGTCTTAGTCTGCGGAACAGCTAATGAAGGGCAGGTAGATGATCGCGTTGAGTAGTAACTAGTTTTTGGAACCAGCATTGACTTCAAGTACTGTGGTTGACCATAGTACAGTCTTTTGTAGACATTAAGACCCTTTTCGAACAACAAGCCAATATGATGTTCTAAGTACCGGAGTTATATGCTCATAGCATATTAGTGTTATTATTGTTATTTGCTTTATTATGTTGTGTTTGATGTGTCAGGTGGAGAGACTGTGCGCGACATCAACCGCATATCCGGTGCCCACGTGGAGCTGATGCGGGAGCCGTCGCACAATCCACACGAGAAGCTCTTCCGAATTCAGGGAGCGCCGGATCAGATCCAGCACGCTGTCCGCCTGATACACGAAAAGGCCGGTTTGGTAAGACACGCGAACACCCCACTCCGGAATTCATGTCTGCTCGGTGCGGCCATAACTGCGTTTTGACGTACTGCTCATTGTGTGTACAAAAATGTGAAGCAGCACATATGCAAAGTGATGACGTGATGGGACCTGTCTGTTTGATATGTTGCCATTCTCTGTGGAAAGCTTATCTGTTTCATATTTTGATTTTTAGCTGACCTAGCCACTGCAGATTGTTGCTTGTAAATAGGGTTATATGGGAATCAGTCTAGTGCATTTTAATTCAGTGGTGAAGTTGCAACTTGTATAATGGTGTATGCACTTAATTTGCTCCTTGTAGTTAAACCACGTGTAACTTATTGGGTTGCATATGGTGTATATATATATATATATACACCATATGCATTTATCAGTCATATCGTATGGGATTTCCCACAGAAGTCGTGGAATATGAGATTAAAAGTCTGGTGTATTGTTATTTTCAGTTGTTGCTAGGTCAGCCAGTTCTTATTTTGAGGCTGCTAAACTGGGTATGATGATACTATTTTAGTATGGCAACAAGTGTTACAGAGTTCTTTTCAGATTACTGAATTAGCAATGATAAGGTAATTTAGAAAAACAACAAGCACTATCAGTTTGAATGCTGCCGTGTTTCAACCTTGACTTGAGTTTTACTTCTGCTGCATTGCTGTATCTTTGATTGTTTTCAGCCGCCTCCATCTGACAGTCAAGGCTTCCATGGACCACCGGGTCATCCAGGTGGAATGGGTGGTCCCCCAGGACCTGTGGGTGGCCCTCCAATGGGCGGCAATCCCTACGGACCGCCCAAGTAAGTGCATGGCTGGATTAAGCAAAAACTGCTATTGTTGGAGTTGCAATTATAGATATAGAAGTCAATTTATAGGTTGCAATCTCTTTACAAAACTAATCATGAGTCGTGACAGCACAGCAAGACTGTTTTAATCGTGGAAACTTGTGAGGAGTGGCTGCAATACACTGTAAACTGATTTTTGCCATAGTTTTTCTGCTGATACTTTTGATATGTTTTGCTGGTTTGTCTACAATTTCTGTTGTTTATTTAGGCATTGTTTATTTGCTGTTATTATGCATATTGTTTGTCTAGGTGTTGTATCATTTCTTGAGATTTTATGACTAGGCAGATGGAGGAGTCTCAGACTTAATGATAACTGCAGTTTGAGACAGCTTGAGTTAACAATTAATGACTTAGTTTGCATCATATCCCCGAAGCCTTTTGTCTTGCCTTACCTAGACGTAGAATGTGATTTCGTTTCAGCCCTCAAGGAGGCCCTCCTCGTCAGCCGATGCCCCCGCAGCAGTCATTGGGTCCACAGCCCCCGTACGGGGTCCAGCCAGGCCAGCCCCCTCAGTCGCAGGGAATGATGCCACAGCCGCCAAACTACGGGCAGCCATGGCCCGGAATGGCACCTTATCAACAGCCCTACAATCAGCCAGTGCAGCCAGACCCAAGTAAGTAGTTGATAGGCTGTTCAGGTTGTTATTAGTCAAGTGTGTAATATTTGGCATAGGCTGACTGCTTGTCTATCATTTAGTCTGCCAAAGTGTATCTTTAATTCTGTGTGTATGTCTCTCTCTCTCTCTCTTGGTATACCCGCCTGTGTCTGTCTGTTGTGTGTTTGTGTTCAGTCTACCTAATCCAGAAGCATGTGTGTTAGTATAGTTTTGACACATTGTTTTAAGGATCAACGCATCATATAAAGCTGTTATCAGGAGCATAATGTTTACTTGAAACTCCACTGCTGTTTGGATTTTCACAGTGCCAGTCCCAATCCTGGCGAAAGGATGAGGGTGACACCAAATCATCTTCGATATATAACAGTGTCTGTAAAAATCAACAATACATAGTTTGCTTGAGGAAGTCTCAAATGGAACGTATTGCGGTACATCTCTGCACAATTCTGTCTCTCCTAAGACATGTGGGTTGCTTTCTGTAGGTAAATCAGCCGGTGACCCGAACGCTGCCGCGTGGGCTGCCTATTACGCCCAGTTCTATGGCCAGGCGGCCGTTCAGCCAGTCCAACAGCCGCCTCAGCAGCAACCGCCCGCCCAGCAGCCTCCGCAACAGCAGCAGGTCGCCTACTCGGCTCCCAATGCGGGTGTTGCTCCTGGTGCCGCTCAGCCACAACCAAGTAAGTTCCACTTTTTCCTCATTTGTATTGTTACCCATGTGATGTGACGTATATCATCGTAATTCTCAGCATCACACAAAGGCCTAGTCATGAGACCGGCTCGCTGTCTTTTTGTTGTGCTATCAAATTGGGTCCACAATGGCTAGGTTTTTTGATCCAGTTCGTTGGATCCTGTTCAATTCACTCTGTATGCAGCCTGCCTACCATTTACAGATAGCCTCTCAATGGTGTCTGATTTTGACTCATCCTAAAAGGCCATATTTGTGTAGTAGGTTGTGTGGCACGGTGGCCGATTTGTTAGAGCGGTCGGCGCGTAACAGTGTGCGCTGAGTGAGCGGGTTCGACCCTCGTCCAAGGCGTCAGTCACCGTGTAAGGACCTTGAGCAAGTCGTTCGTGCACAATTGAACTGCAGTTGCGTCGTCGAGGCGTGTACACTTCTGAGCAAAAAATGTTGGAAGAAGGGTGATGCCAAATTTCAGAAGAAAAATGAGAAGAAAAAGATGTTTCTTGAGCTGAAATAGACAATGTCTTAGAACATAGCCATTTGTCTTAGAACATAGCCATTCAGGAGAAAGCATGTGCTTTTCCGTTATTGTAAGGTTAATCTAGGAGTCTAAAGCAGTATTTTTGCTCTGATGTGGAGTTTTGTACACCTGGGTGCAATAATCAGGAATTGTCTTAGAGAATAATTGACCGTCTGTCATTTGTTGCTTCGACCCAGATATCACGGCTATGATTAGATTGCAATTGACTTTTACTTAGCACCATTCTGCGATAGGCTATTGATCGCCTAACTTTGTTAAAGAATGTTTATTTGTCTAGCCAGAGCAAGCAAGTCACTTTGGATGGTGTTATTTTCTCTTGCCCATCTAGGCATCAATCCTCAGACTGGTCAGCCGGACTACAGCCTGGCGTGGGCCGAGTACTATCGACAGCAGGGCATGCACCAACACGCTGCTGCCATCCTTCAGGCGGCCCAGCACCCACAGGCACATCCGCAACAGTAGAGGAGCAGGAAAATCACACAGCACAGGAGAAAGCGTGCAATAAGGTAAGTCGACTTGAAGTACATTACAGGTATCGGAATTCCTAAATTCCTACTAACATGAATGACCCTTACACATTTTAAGGATGTTACTTGCAATGTTGGTCTTGTTATGTGTGGCTTGTTTTAAAGAGATTGGTAAATTGTAATTATGTTTTCAGGGTGTAACGTCTCAGGTCCCAGGGTGCTACTTAATTAAATAAATAATTGTTTTCAGGCTGTGCTTGATTAGGTCTGAGGTGCTGCTGCTGTTTTGTCATTTTTGCTATGTTGTCAGGATGTAATGTTTATTCTCAAAGATTGTAGTTTGCTTAGACAGAATGATATTCACTGTATCATATATTGTCATGTATGAGGTGGTAATGCTGAAACGGCTTGCTGTCGATCTCTTTTGTTACATGTCTTTTTTCTGCATGTTGGTATTAAATCTAGGTCATAAATTTTATGTCTACAGCTTGCTCTTGCAGCCTTCCAGTGATAGCTGTTGTATGATTTTACATGTGTATATATATAAATATATATATGTGTATATGTTTTTAATCATTATTTGTTGCTGATGTATTCTTGAACTGTCTTTCATCTGATCTGTTGATGTTGCACTGTTTCTGCTCTTTAGCAGGTATTAATCGGGTCTTTCAGGTGGGTATCTACTTTTGTATACTCCATGTGTAGAATTTTTCTCGTGTATATAATGATTTAAATTCTGTTTGTCCCATACTGCTTGTCGTTTTGCCTTGTGACGTTTGGACGTTAACTGCCATGTTGTTTTGAACAGGAGTTGGTACCACAAACTTGATACAGGTACAGCTGGTCCTTATTGCCGGTTCAATTGAACTGTCCTGCTTATGCTAATCTAGGGTTTTGCTATTTCTAGGGACTAACTGCCCGGTCCTGCCCTAGGGGTTAATTCCGACCAAAATAGGCGACGCGAAGTCAAGTGGTATGGCGAATCTCCTGTAAGGAGCCCTTGCACGGTTGCCAAAAAAGCGACCGCTGGCATCTTTTCGATCGCAGTTGTCATGGTTGTGTTTTTGTTCTGTTTGTTGTTGACAGGCTTTTCATACATTTGCTGTTGATTGATTTGCTTGTTTCTCTCTCTCTGATGATGTGAACTGCCCGAATATGGTTTGTATTTGGTCGAAAAACTTCAACATCACAGTCATAATGTTATGCATGTTGTCTTCGTCGTTACTCCTCCGTCGAGCAAGCGCCCGAGATTCTCTGCGAAATTGTTGGTTTGCGTAGTTGATTTTTAATCTAATTTGTGTTGCGCAAGAATACAGTGATTTCAACTGTTGTGTCTGAACTGCTCTTCGATGCTCATTGATGTTGTTACAGCGTCATTGACGTCAACGACACTTCACGAGTTGTCCAGGATGGTGGTCTGTGGCGACACGGTATATTTGAGCTTGATAAAAGTTGCAAATTTTTGTTTGCCTTGTTTTATTGTCTTTGAGTGTTGTATATCGTAAATTTTACGTGCCTCGCTCTGAATTTCTTGGAAATGATCTGTGTAGCAAAGGTGCGGTTTTAAAAATTGAGACTGGATTTTATCATAAATTGTGCACTACTGTCTGCATTCCATGCCAATATTCTCGTTAACGATGCGATGTCTTTGTCTTCATGGGCCGAGAGCCCTGTCTCGTAGATGTGGAACGGTGAGGTTTCTTTGACAAGAACGACCGTGCAATCAACTTGGTCGAAAAATAACATGTTTCGTTTTTGGAGACAAGGCCTTCAGGATTGGGTTGGATGATGACGGTGCAAGAGGAAGTATCTAGTTCGAATACATCTTCAATTGACTGCTTCAGCAACCTAAGTACTTAAGTTGAACCGAAGCCGATCCAGTATTTTTGAATTCCAACCATGTTTTAAAGGACTGACTGGCACTTTCAGTTTATAAATAGAATGTGTGTTGTAATATTTTGTAATGTGCGAATTTGATCAGGGAACTGATGTTACCTTGGCTTCATAGTCGAAAAGGCTTAGACTGACCCGTCTTTATGGTTACGCCCGAATCCGATGAAGGTTGCATGATTCCACTCCCGCCAGGCAAGTTGGTGTAATGATTGTTGAGCTGCCTGCAACGAAAAATTACTCTTGTGACGAGCCAATACGATATAGAAGTTGGTGTTTTAAGACTGGTTGTACTGACAAAACTTGCAGTATGCGAAATTTTCCCCTGTTTATTCTGGATGAACACGTGGAATTTACTATTGCAGGGTTGACTTCAATGGATATAATTTAGAATGTCTCTTAGCATTAATCTGATTCCCTTAAAATTATGTGGTGGTCATGGTGATATGTAGGCTACAGAGTTAGCTACTCGAGAATAGAACTGTTTTGCTGCACTAATAAGTTGAAGGTTAGTTATTGATGACTTTGCTAGCATGTGGAGTCATGCGCTACTTAAGCATCTTGGATTGTTTTGCCCATGTTCTCGAATCCGTGTTGCGACTATAGCGGTAAGTGCATATATTTCGCATTATCTAGATCGATTATTTCTTGCCAAGTCTCCAGATTTATCGATCAACGGCATTTTGGTCCGCGGAATAAGCTTATATAAAATGGCTGTGTAGTTAAATTGTTGGACAGTGCGTGCAATCTCGGATGACGTGGCTCAGGTATGGAGAGAGTCGTAATAAACGAAGTTTTTAAATCTATTGGTAGAGTTTTTAAATGCTGATAGAATTTACTCGTCCGAAGCAAAAGGCCGTCCGCAACGAGGGGAGGGACGGTCATTGGAAAGCGGACACATGCGAACATGGGGAGGGGTCATGCTAATCTATTGCCAAAATCACGTCTAATGGTAGAACGTTACGTCAAATTCTTGATTGCTTTTTAATAGCTTTATGTTGAACTTCGCATTTTCGAGAACGATATACCAAGCTTACATGCAAATAAAGTTAATTAAATTTAAATTTTTTACATAGCTTTTCTTCAATCTCATTCTTTGTCAATATATATCTATTAAAAGCGATGCAGTAAAATAATTATCAGTATTTGCAATGGTGCGGGATACATGTGTGATGCGGACGTCTGCAAAGTGGGGGGGGGGAAAAGTTGCCTTTTTGCGGACGTCCTTTATGGACGACCCCTTCGGGTCAGTATTAGGGTCTTTGCGTTCGTTGGGTTAATAGCGGTGCCGTAATTTGTAAATGACTGGGTGTTTGGCCTGGCCAATATAAGCTACTTAAAGTGGCTGGTGTTAGTATTAAGCGGCAATACATCAAAAAGACAAAGGTATGCCTACACGTAGACGTAATGACTTTTACGCTTACGTCAATGTGAATGAGTGAAAGTGCAGATAGAATGACAACTGGTGTCTGAGCCATATAATATATCGGCTGACTAGCAAACCATAAAATGCCCATGTAATTGCGCCAATAATAAAAACGTGTGTGCCCTCAAGCCCATAAGTTGTAGAAAGTGCAGGGGCTCGTTCTTAGGCCAGTCATAAGTGCGGGGGCCATTAAATACATTCCATAATCGCTCATGATTACGATAACATGGTCGTCTTTCTTATGTGCTAGTGCTGGCTAGCTGCAGTCGAAACTTCGGAGCAAAAAGTAAAAACGTGGTGGAACTGCCTGGAACGGTGTTCCGCCTAATTTACTTGCTGAGGTGCGGGACGCCGCTGTGGCTGTCCAGGAGGTGCCGGAACGGTGTTCCGGTTCGTTCTGGCTGAAATTGACCACTGGTTCTAGAATTACAAACGCCAATTGCCATCTATTCGGGTTCAGTGCTGTAATCGAGCATTTAGGCTACATAGCATCTCTTGCAGGCCATTTAGGCCCACTCTGGCCTAAATAATGCAGGCTTGTATGTCATAGCGAGCGAGTAAAATACATAAGTTAGTGAAACTATTCACAGTAACTTCAGTAGGTGAAAACAGTCACTATTAATAGGCCCACGCTCAAGCGTAGAACCAACCAACAGGTTCCCGTCGACAGATGGCGTGTATTTTTGGAGTCTCTTGGCTAAGTTGCATCGATATATGGTAGCCCTATAATGTCACATGAAAATAACATATGCTATTAAGCATATCCAGCAACATAGCGAGGAAATTCTGCCATTCTATCTGAAAAATTACTTTTAAATGTGTGGTAGCAGTTTTAAAAAAACGATCCACGCAATTTTAATTCGTCAGACAGATAAAAAATTTAATTTCCTGGAAAGCTCCTCGCCACAGAACTCCTTGAGAGCCGCTTGCGCCGAGACGTTGGTGACTATAGGCCACTACTATAGAGTTTTGAGGACCTCTTATATAACGTACGTGTGTGTTGAAATTGTGCCACTGCCGCACAATGGCTACTATTATTATTAGGCATATTAGTAGGCCCTGCACAATTTTATTGTAATAATAATATATTAATCATAATATTATGATTAATATATTACTGTACTGTGGGAACTACGCAACTATAACTTCAGTGTAATAAATTTGATAACAATCAGTATGAGTATTTACTTGTTTACTATTGATTTTAATAAATGTTTAAAGTAAAACGGTATATATATATATATACAAATGTATATATATGCCTATGATTACATACTGTTATCATGGTTTAAAGTGGGTTGGAACGGCGTTCCCACTGCTCTCGAAATCCTGTGTCTTCGTTCCCACTGCTCACAATGCAATGGAACTCTCGGAACGCATGTGTTCCAATAAAACTTCGGAACGTCCGTTCGGTAAACTCCGCCACTGGTAGTACTCGGCCAATGCCAGTCCGAAGCCTGGATAAAAGAGGAGGGCGACGCTAATGGTCTTTGTTACCACAGTGTCGTAAAACTGCAACAACATCCACCTCCGTTGGGCAACGATGACTATGTCATGATCGACTCTTATGTAGAATATTTTCGCATAAATTCGCGGTTTTTTAATGGAAAGTTTTCGCAAATTATTGCATATAGTTAAGAAATTTCGGTCAGTATCAACTATAATTGGCTTGTCCATGCTATTATTAGCCTATAGGGGCTATAGTTACCGACCAGACGACGTAATTGTTAATGGCTAGGATCCGTGGTTTATGCGATTCTGGGATTTCATATTTTTTCGCATAATTTACGAAATTTTTTCGCATAATCCACGGGGGCCTACGGAGAGGATGGGCAGGTGAGGAATGAATGCGAGGGAGGTGGAGGAAAATTGTGAGGGTAGTGCAGGGGAGGAGGGAAAGATGAGGGGATTAGCATGGGAATTGAATGAGAATACAATGGATAGTGATAGACAACGGAAGAAGAGGATCCACGAGAACAGAAAGAAAGAGGAGAGGAAGAGGCAGAGGATAATAGATGGTGACATGGAGTAGAAGTTGAGGGCATTGGCAGAAGTGTTGGCATACTCTCGCCGAAGTCAGGTACGATTGCCATCACATACCCCTGCATTAGTGCATTGTATTTTATTTAAATCTCTTTATTTATTTATATAGCGCCTATCTCAGCGCACACCAATCGCTTCCAGATTTATAAGAAATTCGTCTTGAGAAAGGACGAAAACACTCACTATATTGTAACCCTTGAAATACCTCTACAGAATAAAGGTCTTCTCGTATTAATCGATATCTTTGTCCATCAATGATTTTTGTTGGTCAGAAAAAACGAAGCTTTCTTAAAACAAGAAATTGAAACGCTTAAACGGAAGTTTTGCAAAAGTTGGGAGCCGGAGAACCGCTACACATTCCTCCTCAAATGCAATTGTGCATTTACTGGACCATAGGACCTATCCTCAGAACGTGTAGCTATCATGTGTCCACTAACGTGTCCACTAACAACTATATCGTACACGCGTTCCACTACTTATATAGTATCCTATCAATACCTCCTCAAAGGTGTCTAAAACTATAATGACTTTAATCAACTGTCAGCTGCGCTCTATTTTTGGCAATCAATTATTGGACTTAAGAGAAAGTAGTTTTGTTTACTCACTAAATATCAGTGTCAAATGGTAAATAAGTTAAAGTATATTGGCAATCATAATTATTATTGTAAATTCAATAAACAAATGTACAATGTCACCTAGCAATTCGTGTGCGCGACACCTCTCAAAGGAGTGTATAATTTTAGATTTTATTTAATTAAGATTAATTTCACATCAATCGTCGTACAGAAAGGAATGCAATTTCGTTTAGTCAAGAAATGAATATATGGCATAAATGGGCCACCATAATAATACCAATTATTATTATTAATTTTAAACACGTACTGCGCCACCTACCGATTGAGAGGCGCATTCCCATCTTTCCAATACATCTGAACTTCAGCATTCTCAAAACTTGTTTCTTCGATTATGTATAACTTCAAGGGAAGCTTCAAAAATGACAAATGAAGTGAAGAATAAAACATTAAATAGTTATGGGTCACAGCGTATACAATTATTGAGTAGCTAGAACACTGGGGTCTAAATAGATCCTGTCCTGCAGTTTCCTGAATTAATTGTTTGATGCCTAAGGTAGAATTATGTCACGCAAGATGCACATTAGGGATCTCTATTTTCAAGTTGTAGCCTAGGCCTACTGTGTGACATATCTACGCATTTTGCAAAGCCAAAGTTTCAGCACATTGTATTGTCAACGATCATACGTCGAAGCAGTGTCTACTTCACACCTTGATGTAATTGGGTCGTTAATGTAGCTAATGTGGTTACCGTCGTTTACTGCCCTTCGGAATGCAGATTAGTGGCAAGTTAAATTAGGCCTAACGACATAATAATAATTTTATCTGAAGTCATTGATTGAAATTGCAGGGCGGTAATTAACCCAACCCGATGCACTAAAAGATGAGTGTCAGAGTTAGCGAAGATCGGCATAAGTGAGACCTGGCAAGGAGCCAAGGACTACCAGAACAGAGCGATGGTGGGGTACGAGAATCGCTGCTGGAGGAGCTATAGTGGAGCGCATCCAGCATCTAGCCGGAGACGTGGCCGTATTTCGGAATGTGATCGACAAGACGTGCAGCAGAAAGCAGGACCCGGTCCAGGCAGCATTTTCGATCCTAGGAGAGTACAGCAGACTGGCGGAGTCATAATGATCTTCACCATTATGATTTGCTGTATATAGGTCATGCTAAAAAATATACTTGTTCAGGACTTTATACAGAAACCCTTACAAAGGATTTAATTTGGTATAAAATTGGTATAAATGGCAGGGCTAGCAATTAGCTATCGTAGCGGTCTCTAGCGATTATTTTTGTCTGTGTAGGCGGCGTCTTTGAGCTCCCTTAGTCGACACCTTTGTGCTCTCTGCTGCGCCTACAAGTGTACGTCATTGTCCTCAGACGATCTTGTTCGCCTACAGCCTGTGTGAGCTCCTTTTGGCGAAGTTCGCTGGTTCTACAAGTAGGCCTATGATATGGTAGGTTCAATAGGAATCATATGTACTCGTTTTCATTCATTATCTAAGAATATTTATATAATGCAAATTCTGCTAGTGTTACTATATCTGCAATTAGTTATAGAAATGATTTTCAAGGAATATGAAGTTATTTTATTTAGTTTAAATAACGCAAATTTATATTCTTTACTTAACCATCCGCATATCCACACTCTGGTGAACAATACTTTTAAAAGTACAACATTCGAATTGAAAACTATGATGACACTCTATTGTCTGTCTGTGGAATAAGACGGTCATTCGTAAAAAGAGTAGGCGGTCATCTTTAAAATTGGAATAACATTTAAAAGTACAGGATTCTCATTAAAAGAATTTTCGAGCTAGATTGTCTGCCTGTGGAATGACAGTATACTTATTCGTTCACTGCAATGCAGTGCACAAATCCCATCACCTTGAATGATGTTCCTACTTTCAGAAAATGTTCAACGGTTGTTACAGAGAATGGAAATTCAAATTCGTTCAGCAAAGTCGTTCAGCAGATTAGCAGGGCCCTGATATTTATCTGGCTCCTTTTTCAGAACATGTATGTTGCTCCTTTTCTTTGTGAATTTATGTGGCCTAGGCTTGTATCAGAAAATACACTATTTTAGGCTCTGGTGCAGACATCAAATATCATCCTTGTCATGGATGCGTCATTAAATAAACTTATCACACATCACACGGCCGCACACTAAGGCCATATCATAGTGAGCAAAAAAAATTGGAAGACGGGCAGTATCAAATTTCCAGTGATGACATAACATTAACAAAGTAGTTTTAAAAGTAGTTATAACTACTTATGTGGTAGTTATAAAATAAGTTATAACTACTTGTCATCTAAAGTATAGTTAAGTGGGAGTTATAACTACATATTTTGAAAGTAGTTGGGAAGTATTTTGACTACTAGTCAAGTCGTTGGTGCCCATCTCTGCAAATTTCGGTAATAAATAAATAAATATTGACCACTGACCAGATCAGTATGCCTACATTGCACCGTCGTTTAGTGATGGGCATGCTGGAGAAAGTCAGATGGCAAGGCGATGACAGAGTCAGAGGTGGGGCGGATAATGACATTCATTTGAGTTCAAACATACAAATCCCGAGTAGGGCCGAACCTGCAAATCCACACGAGTATGATGACACGAATTAGTTGATAAAATTAGTCGATAAAAATTTAAACAAGAGTTAGGTGATGAAATCAAATCCTACAGCTGCACGTTTTATCGCCATCCCCGTGGGAGTGGAAGAGGGAGTGAACCACATGCGGATAGCGAGCATCGAACCTGTGTCCATTATGTTGTTCAAGCCTGTGTTTTACCGTTCAACCTGCCCAAGTAATGGGTGAAATGGCCACTCACCAGCCTTAGCAAGCACGATCCAGCCACGAACCCTACCATCAGGTCGAGTATGACCCAATGCGATTCATATCCAGTTAAATCAGAACAAATGTTTCGAATGTTCGAAAGATTTAACCACTAAATTCAAGTCACAGGTGAAACCAAATCAATCGCATAACGCTCGATCGATAAAAAAATAAAATCAAATCATATTTAGTGCATTCATAAAATCATCTGAACACGTCAGTATCAGAGGTGTAACAAGGTTTTGATAAGTGGGGGGCACAATTATAAAAAAAAAATTTTTTTGCCCTCCCACTTTATGAATTTTGCACAAATTATCTTAACAAAAGTAATCTTAAAAATCCATTGGATAAACATACAAAGAACCGATTTGGGAGGCACATGGGGGGGGGGGGGCACTGAGCACTAAAACTTGAAACTGGGGGGCCCCCCTGCCCCTCGCTTGTTGCACCTCTGGTTAGTGTACTCTTAGCAAAGCTATGCAAAATGTAAATGTAAACTTTTTATATAGCGACCGTTATATAATAGTATAACGAACACTGAACACTGCGTTAGTTAACATAGCAGCACAAAATAGTAAAATAGATAGCAGAAAATAATTATCAGTAAAAAAGACTATTACAATTGTATGCGCCTAACATATGTTTCTAAGGCCATTACTGAATTATTGCGCATTATTGAATTTATTGTGCATTATTAAAAGGTAAGTTGGCTGCTCGCTGTTAACCATTCTTTGCTTTATGCAACATATTAAGGTGGATGCCTTTTAAACTGTGCTGTCACCTAGCGAATGCGTGTATAGCAGTTCTTTTTCGTTTGTATCCGCTAGGTAGCCACGTTATTTTATGGTCCATGCAGTTAATGGAAATAATTCGTCTTATGCGTTTTCTAACAAACGCCTTTTATTCTGTCGCCTTGTATGTTTTTAGGTTTTTGTTTTTCTGTCTGTGTTAATTATGTGTATGTATCGAACCACTGTAATCAGACAACTTGAAGTATTTGACACCGATGCTGCCGTGTGACTATCTTCAACCATTGTTGCTAATCACCCTCCATCATCTGTCTTAGGATCTTTACTACTCGGGCGTTCCATTCCAAACTGAAGACTCGTCTGTCCAAGGGTTCTCCCCCAAGTTGCCTCAACTGATCTGATCCCCCACTTTCCAATTGTTGGCCTAAATGACGCCCAGTCACCAACAGTCACTATAAGCCTATTAGGCCTTACCCGCTGCCAACCCGACTAACAGGACTATCCATTTGGAAAACGCTCGTGATAATCACCTCCTACTTCTATTTTAAACAATGCCTGGCGAATCGAAGGACTAGTCAACCTTATGAGGTAACAAGAATCGATCACGTTTCCTGCTGTTCTCGCGCCCGTGTGTTATTCTATTCTATTTACAGATTTATACAGCGCATCTCACAGTACAACCTAATAAGACGCCCTTCCAATGCGAAGAACTCCTTGAGAAAAGAAAAGTCTTAAGAGAACGAGCAGAAACAGTTGTGCTGCTACTAGATAAGATTGCAGCATGAGTCCCAGCAGGAAGGATGATCCATAGCGAGTGTTGGGCACGAGACCAAAACCTCGAGACCAAGACCAAGACCGAGAGGTCCAAGACCAAGACCGGGTGGTCCGAGACCAAGACCGAGACCAGGTGGTCCGAGACCAAGACCGAGGGTCCGAGACCAAGACCAAGACCGATACTCTTTTTTATATAAACATTTCAATTTATGGTCCAGAAAAAAGTTTTAACGACCAGTCTGAACTTTTTCGGGTTCAGCCCTAGGCTTCGACCTGAGAATATCGCACTATAAATTAATTATAGTATACGATAGGTTATAAATAAGACATCTGAACAAGTAGATTAACGTTCCGTTTGAATGGTGTTGAGCTGTAGGCTTACTTGTATTCAGAATTGAATGTTAATTAACAGTGACCACACGTGGTCGGCCACATAACAATGAGGCTGTTCTGAAACCTTGAAATTTGTTAAAGCAAATTTTGAAATGGCTGGCTCCGTTGAAAAGGCATTTTCCCCATAGTAACTTGTATTATATAGATTACAGCACGTCATAAATCGATAACAAGCGCGTAGGGCCTAAACATCCGGTGTCTCTAATAATCGAAAATAACCAACAAATATCAAATAAATTATCTGATACGGCAAATGACCAAGAACGCTGACCTAAGACAGAGACCAATCCCAAGACCGTTCCTTCAAGACCACGACCAAGACCGACGCAGTCAAGACCAACACCAAAACCGATGGTCCGAGACCAGGACCAAGACCGATGCATTTAAGACCAAGACCGCAGTTTTCCGGTCTCGATACCGTCTCGAGACCAAGACCGCGGTCTCGAGACCACATCCCTGTCCATAGCGAAGGGCCAACAGAGACATATAGGCACGATGTTGAGCTGTGGCAATTCTAGACCTATCCATTACTCTACGATCGGAAACGACAGCCGGCGGACAACTAGGCAAGGACAAAATTAACTCAGCCTCTGGACACCCGTGCATTGCACATCCATGTAGGCCCCTATTAGTATTACAATGATGCTGGTTTATTTAAGAAATCGCAATCTCTTTGTTAGTACAGTCATTGCACGGGGACGTACCTTATAAGGCCATTCAAACGGACGAGCGGTGGTGATGGATATCGCCCGGTCATGAGACTCTCATTGAAAAATGAGCTGGGTCGAGACCATATACGGTCATTATATAAAAAGTTTACATTTACATTTTGCATAGCGTTGCTAAGAATATACTAATGAAAGCGCAACACTATTCAATGCTCTAATAGAAACACATAATCTTTGAATTCGCGTCGTAGGGCAGGAAACCAGCATTGTTTACCAAGCATGTGGTTATTTATGAAAGTTTCTTTCATACAAATCTTTAGATTAATTGCATGAAAATCACCGCTTTCAGGAAGGTGGATGTTGATCGGTTTTCGGACGAGAGCTACCAAGAGGATCAGACGACCGACGCAGTGATTGGCTATCGGACCCTCTGAGGCAGGTGAGTAACGGAAGATGATCCTCAATGAACTAAGAAACGTTGGTAGAGGGTCGAGCTCACATGACTTCGCAGCGAAGACATAATGATGGTCCGTAGCTCAGCAGAAGTTACCTCATTTAAGGTCGTTAGAGTGCAGTCAATAGAGACGAATTCAGATGGAGGCCAGCTCGAGGTGTCAGCTCTAACAGATTGAATTTTGGTGGTAAAATGTTTTGCAAAGGCATCAGCGGTGAAGGCGCAGTCCTGAGATTAATGTTCTTCTTCAGTTTCTGCTATTAGCTAATCATGTATTGCAACTTCTCAATAGCATTCCGTTCAAATGTCGGGATACTGCAATCGACTAAAATTATGCGAATAACTTCACATACAACACACCGTGAACTGTTTAGATTGTCTTACCAAGACTTTTGGACAGATGAAAGTTAATACATCTCCATTACAACAAGTGATCAACAGAAGGAGAGATGAGTTACCAGCAACATCATGATGATGGCCTCATGCCACGAGTCAAGTACCCAGGGGCCAGAAAGTCGCTGCTTGTCGTTGATGATATTCCACAGAGTATTTGAGTAGCACAACTAAGGTCACTGATGACTACTGATTGACTATTCCAAAATGAATGTCGAAATGACATTGTTAAGGCAGTTTTTTTTAATCTATTTTCTTAATAGTCCAGTTCTTATAAACATTTGACACTCCTGTGTTGAATCTGTTGATATTGCATCTGAAAGATTTTACTGATTAATAGTAATCATAATCTTCAAATTTCTAAAGCGCAACTTGAAAGCCAAGCACAGGGCACCAGCTTATTCTTGAGCACTGCGTCAAATCGAAAGGGTTGTCCAAAGGACTGTCTGTGGGAGGTCAGAGTTCAGTTTCCAGAAGGTCAGCAGGGAGGCAGAGTAGCTGTTAAAAAGGGTGTTGATTTGGTCGATGATTAGAGCGATTAATCGGACCTATTATAGAGATATTGGCAATATCGGATATCGGCAAGATAATCGGCGCCGATATTAAAAATTATTTTTTTTT
Source organism: Bimastos eiseni (assembly GCA_959347315.1). Taxonomy (NCBI): domain Eukaryota; kingdom Metazoa; phylum Annelida; class Clitellata; order Crassiclitellata; family Lumbricidae; genus Bimastos; species Bimastos eiseni. The sequence continues at coordinate 9,500,798 of OY365821.1, read as the reverse complement.
TAAATAATATTATTTCCAGTCTATAAAAGCAAAATGATGACAGCAACATCACTGGGTCTGTAAGGGACAGCATTTCGTTCCGTTTCCATATCGTGTCGTCCAGCCAATGGCTTCTTCAGACCAGTGGTGAAACCACCCACTGTGCTAGTATAGACAATGGGAATGTGTCAACATAGGTCTTGTGCAGAGTGAGTCATAGTGCCTGCTTATGGGCCAAGGAATGGCTGGCCAATTCAAGCCAAGGAGCGGCTGGCCAATTCAATAGAGAAACCGATGAATGTACATCGTGGAGGCATGCCTAATGAATACATGCTAGCTGCCAATCAGATCTCCCCGAAACATGTCAGTCGCCTGAGAGGCTGAGATTAGATGGGTGGCTGTGAATAGGACAGCCGTGCCTTGGCCTTTAATTACCCTGAACACAGTTCGACGGCAGGCGGTGTGTCTAATCTGTATTGCCTGCCTAGGATTAGTCCCCAACTACATTCATACGTCTCCGACGGAGCAAGTGGTTTGCTTGTATCACAACAATAGGCAGTAGCAGTAGGTCTATCTTTTGGAATCGGACATCGTGGGAAACACAGTGAAATAATCGGCTAAATAATCGGCTAAATAATCGGGTATCGGCAAATGAATAATCGCCAATAATTGGTATCGGCATAATTGGCAAAAAGTGATATCGGTACAGCTCTATCGATGATTGACCGGTGAAATGTCAAGTAAGGAGTCTGGGTAAGAGTTCTTGAGAGAATGCGATTTAAGTTTAGAATGGAAAGATCGAGGTTTGATGGATAGGGGTGCTAAGGACAGATGATGTCGCATGACGGGCAGTGATATTGGAAGAACCGAAAAGGCACGAAATTCAGGAGGTTGGTCATTCCAGAGATGCGGTGCCACGTTTGATATGGCACAGTTGGAGAACTTGAGATGAGATATAATCGGGGGTTGAGCAAGGGTAAGGTGAGAATAACATATTTTCGGATACTAATTTCGTTAGGATAATAATTTCATTAACTTCACAGATGTTGAGCCACCCCTAATTATCTAAATGTGTATCCAAACTTCTAAAAATAATTACTAGGAATTTCTCTCTTGACAGGTGACAAAATGGGAGGATACCATCAAAGAAATCCAAAAGTGTCCGTCTAATGCATACATGCACAATGTACTAAAATAGGTGTTGAAGAGAGATGGGGACAATCAGTTAACCCCTTTAGCAGCAAACCAGATTGTATTCGTCCTTGACAATTAGCCATTAAACGACAAACCCGATTATAATCGTCGAATTGATTATATATGCATACAGACATACTTACATCCGTACGTACACACATACGTACATACATACATACATATATACATGCATACATACTTACGTATACATAATTATACATACATATACATACATATATACATACCCATAAATACATGCATATACATACATACATACATTCACACACATATACATACATATACAGACATATATATACAAATACGTACATATACATACATGTGCATGCATATATATACATACATGTATATACATATACAGACATATATATATGTATATATAGGCTTACATAAATTATATACATATATATATACATAAACTACATATATATACATATATACTTATATATATATATATACATGTATACATATATATACATATGTGCATATATACATATCTACATACATATATATATACATACATATACATATATATATACATGAATGTATATACATATATATATGCATATATATATATACATATATGCATATATACTTGGATTTATATATACATTTATACATACATACATACATACACACATATACATACATATGTGCATACATACATATATACATATATACTTACATATATACATGCGTATATACATACATATATACATATAAGCATACATATATACATTCATACATAGATTTATACATTATAGACATACATACATACATACATACATAGATATGCAGACATAAAATTTGCTTGCCATATATGGGTAGGTTTTAAAAATTTTGCAAGACACTAAAGACGTTGAAGGGGTTTATTGATTTTACATAGATGTTGCTTATCAAATCGATTAGCCATTTGATTGTCTAAATTGGTGATCAATAGTAATTAGAATTGGCAAATATTAGCTATTTGCCCAATCAATTTGAATCTAACTGGTAAACCAAAGAAGTTTGTCATTTAAATATTAAGTGTAGCCATGTAATGTAACCAAGCACCCCTTCAAGATATCTACTCATGACCTGTCATTGCTGAGTTCTGCTGTTCAAATTTATAAACTATTTGTTTTATTTTCTTCAGGACAGAGCATTGGAGTCCATGATGAAAGTTCTGATGTCATTCGAGGCCAACAAGATTGAGGCCGGCCTCAAAGGCCTCAACCAGACGAGACAGTACATGCTGATGAAGTACGTCTATCGAGGCTTCGAAAGCCCGTTGTAGGGCAGCAGCGAACAGGTTCTCGTTTGGCATAATAAGGTAATTATTACCATTACTTGTATTACTAATACTAGTAGTAATGTAATGTAATCGAACATTTATGTAGCACCTCATCAATATCTACTCAGTGACATTTTTAATATCACTACTACTATTATTATTGTTATTATTATTATTATTATTATTTCTCTTGTTATCATTGTTGTTTTTCTTTTATCTTTTTATTGTTATTATTTTATTTAGTTTCATTGTTATGTATTTATTTACCATATATGTTCCTGGCTGAATATATGACCATGCGGATAAGTCATTTGTTATGAATTTATGTCAGCAGAGTTGTCATAGATGTCAGAATTTTTTCATATTATTTTATTTGCTTTAATTATTGATGTCAGAATTTTTTCATATTATTTTATTTGCTTTAATTATTGAAGCCATGTTTGATGGTCACAATTCTAAGTAACAAGTGTTGTATTTCTGGCTTTGGTTTGTTCTTGATATGACATCAACTTTTGGTTGAATTTCATTTGGGCTTGAATTTTAGTGTCATTTGAAGCTTAATTTAAATGCTGTGTTATCCAAGGATCGATTCAATTTGAGTATGATTTAAGGATTGAATGAATTTGAGTAAGTTAGCAAGTAAGTTATTTGAGTATGATTTTAGGATTGATTGAGTTTGAGAGTAGTTAAGTAAGTAATTTGGTATGGTTTAACGATTGACTAAATTTGAGAGTATTTAGTAAGTAATTTGAGTTTGATTTTAAGTTCGATTCATTTTTAGAGTGGTTAGTAAGTAAGTTAGTTGAGTGTAATTTAGAGATTTATTCTATTTGGTGTATGGTTTAAAGTTTGATTCAGCTTGATAGTAGTTAGTAAGTAAGTTGTTTGATTGTGATTGAAAGATTGATTCAGTTCCAAATTATTAAGTTAGTAAGTAAGTATTTTGAGTATGAGCTAAAGATTGAATCAGTTTGAATAAGCTGGTAAACAAGTTAGTTATTTGAGTGTAATTTAATTATTAATTCAGTTTGATTAAGTTGGTAAGTAAGTAAGTAATTGGAGTTACAAGATTCAAAGCTTGATTCAGTTTGAATAAGCTAGTAAGTAAGTTAGTTATTTAAGTGTAATTTAATTATTAATTCAGTTTGATTAAGATACTAAGTAAGTAAGTAATTTGAGTTTAGTTTAAAGATTGATTCAGTTTGAGTTAGTTGGTAAGTAAGTAATTAGAAAGTGATTTAATAACGATTGATTCAGTTTGAGTGAATTGGTTAGTAAGTAATTTGAGTTCTGATTTCAAGATTAGTGCAGTTTGTTTAAATTAGTAAGTAAGTCATTTGAGCATGATTTCAAGTTTTATTTAGTAAGTAAGTCACTTTAGTGTGATTTTAAGTTTGATTCGTTTTGAGTGAGTTAGTAAGTAAGTAAGTAATTTGAGTTATATGATTTAAAGATTGATTTACTGTGAGTAAGTTAGTAAGTAAGTCATTTGAGTATGAGTTAAAGATTGATTCGGTTTGAATAAGCTAGTAAGTAAGTAGGTTATTTGAGTGTGATTTAAAGATTGATTCGGTTTGGTTAAGTTTGTAAGTAAGTAATTTGAGTGTAGTTTAAAGATTTATTCAGTTTGAAGAAATTGGTTAGTTAGTAATTTGAGTGTGGTTTCAAGATTGATTCAATTTGAGAGTAGGTAGTAAGTAGGTGATTCGAATGTGATTTTAAGATTGATTGAGTTAGTAAGTAAGTTATTTCAGTTATATGATTTAAGATTGATTCAGATAGTAAGTAGTTTGAGTGTGATTTAAAGATTAATTCAGTATGAGTAAGTTAGTAAGTAAGTAACTAATTTGAGTTATATGATTTAAAGATTAATTCAGTGTAAGTTAGTAAGTAAATTATTTAAGTGTGATTTAAAGATTGATACAGTTTGCAAGTCAGTAATTTGAGTGTAATTTAAAGATTGACACAATTTGAGTGAGTTAGTAAGTAAGCAATTTGAGAGATATGATTTAAAGATTGATATAGTTTAATTAAGTTAGTAAGTAAGAAGTACGTAATTTAAGTTTTCTTGGATTTCATACAGTGTTCTTGAAAAATTGAGAAATTTTAAACTGTCTGATAATCACTTAAATAATCATCTTACCATTTATTATGATAACGAGAAGCCATATGAACCCAATTGGGGTCAAAAATCATCATATTTAAAAAAATTAATTTTTATTTTTTATGACTTAAAATGTCAATATCTCCGTTATTTCTTCATCAAGTGAAGTTATTTTTGCAGTCCGCTGTTGCCCATAGGCTCATGAACAAGCTGTGAAAAAATTATTCAGTTTGGAGAAGGTCGACTTTTTTGTCCAAAAAAACCGATGGACTAACCATCATCGGTTTTTTTGCGCGAAAAAATCGACCTTCTCCAATTTTTTCCAACATGTGTATGGGCCTACAGGCATCACGGATCTGCAGAGATATCTTCAATCGGTGAAAGAATAAAAGAGATATTACGGTTTTCCTGAGAAATCAAAAAATTTTAAAGGATTTGGGAATCACTTTAAAATAGTTTATTATGATAAACAGAACCTATATGAATCTAATTTAGGTTAAAAATCATTATATTTCCCCCCAAAAAATTTATTTTCGAAAGATAAGAATGTCAATATTTCTAATATTTTTTCATTAAATGAAGATATTTTTGCAGTCTGTTGATGCCTATAGGCCCATACACATGCTGTAAAAAAATTATTCAGTTTGGGGAAGGTTGACTTTTTTGTCCGAAAAAATTGATGAAGGTTTTTGTCCATTGGTTTTTCGAGCGAAAAAGTCGACCTCCAAAGCGAATAAGTTTTTACAGCTTGTGTATGGGCCTATAAGCATAACAGATCTGCTGAGATATCTTCATTCGATTAAATAATAATCGAGATATAGATGTCACATTACGGTTTTCTTGAAAACTAGAGAAATTTTAAAGTCTGCAAGAATTGCTATAATATGGTATATTATGACAAAGTCAATGAAGCCATACTTATATTGGACACTTAATGTCATTTCTTTTGACAGATTACTACAAAATCCTACAACTTGGAAACCGACTAGAAGACCCAAACACAGAAGAAGACAGGTAATTTAAGAAGCCAAAATCATTTATTATTTGGAAGTATTCCTTGTATTTAATATCAGGAAACATCTCTTTATAGAAAAGTAATTGTTTGTTCTTATTAGCATAAATCAGTCCATGTTCATAGTCTTATGAAGAGCATTTTCTGGTTCATGGTGTTATGAAGACTTCTCTCATGCTTTCACCGCTGTCGGAGCTTCTCTAGACGCTGAAAGTAAAGCAAAGCATTAAATTAAACTTTGTTTATATTATGTTAGGCATTAAAATCCTTAAAAGGGCAGAAATACAGTTGGAGTTTTTGCTCCATCTGTACCCATAGCCAGCTCAGCTATAATGAGCAAACCAGCCAGCTCGGCTATAATGAGCAAACTAGCCAGCTCGGCTATAATGAGCAGACCAGCCAGCTCGGCTATAATGAGCAAACCAGCCTGCTCGGCTATAATGAGCAAACCAGCCTGCTCGGCTATAATGAGCAAACTAGCCAGCTCGGCTATAAAATGAGCAAACTAGCCAGCTCGGCTATAAAATGAGCAAACTAGCCAGCTCGGCTATAATGAGCAAACTAGCCAGCTCGGCCATAATGAGCAAACTGGGGGTGGCAAGATAGAGAGATCTATCTTACCACCCCTAAGGGCACAGATGGAGTATAAGCTCTTATGCTCCATCTGTGCCCATAGCCAGCTCGGCTTTAATGAGCAAACTGGGGGTGGTAAGATAGAGAGATCTATCTTACCACCCCTAAGGGCACAGATGGAGTATAAGCTCTTATAGAACTTTAAAATAGTTTATTATGATATGGGTTTCTTGAAGGGAGCTATATGAATTTTCTAAATGAATGAATATGATGATACTTGACCTAAAATGTGTTCATATTTAACAATGTCTGCTATCAAACTAAATCACTTCCTAAATCACAATCAACAGTTTGTTCATTATAGCCAAGCTGGCTAGAGGCACATAGCATGTGCCCCTAGCCAGGTTTTCCTATAATGAGCAAACTGTTGATTGTAATTTAGGATGTGATTCAGTTTGATAGCAGAAGTTGTTATTCTTGTTGTAGCTGCTTCCAGCGACCAGTCTTGGAAGTGTTGTCCGAGTCTTGACCGACCGCAAGAGAGTTTGGAACCAGCGTCCTCGACAGGCAGGCACCACTTTCCCTCCACCGATTCTCTGGAAACGACTTTCATCTGAAATCAAATCGAACTCTTCATTAGACACTCGATGCTGAGAATTGTAGATGTGACTTATAATTATTACGTTTATGGTTGGGACTTGACTGTGGCAGGGTTGCTGTTGACTTTGCAGTTGTGTGTGTAATGCTGTTACATAGGTCAGCTGAAATTTGTTTCAAATGCAGTCATGCTATATTATGTTAAATTGAATATATGCAAGATGCAGATCAGTATCAAATGTCTTGGTTCTTCTCAACTCAACTTATTGTACACTGAACTCGACATACATGCATACTAAGGCAACCCTTTGGCTATTGTGGGCCCTGGACTATGGCCTATTTTACTCAAATTATTGCAAAATTTCACTAATTCAATCTTAATTTTAGAACAAGGCCCAAGTCCAGTCCGATAGTGGAACCGGGGCCAAGATCCAGACACAGACCCAGGATCGAGATCCTAACCGAGACCCTGACAGAGACCAAGACCTAAACCCTGACCAAAAACCCCAGCATGACCAAGACCATGGCCATCACTGCCTAATCCAGATCGAGACCAAGACCAAAACCCAGAAAAAGGCTTTGTTCTCAGAATTAGAATAAGACCCAATCCGAGACTCTGACCCAGACTGAGACCCTGACCGAAGCCCACACCTAAATCCAGACCGAGACTCTGATCGAGATCCATGCCGAGACTCTTTCCAACACCAAGATCCTCACCCTGATAAAGACCATGACCACGACCCAACCCGACCATGAACAATAGTCCGACTGAGACCAAGACCTTGACCCAGAGCCTGACCGAGATCCTGACCATGACCGAGACAAAGACCGAGACTAGATCTTACAAGGCCTAGAGGTCCTAGACTCAGACCAAGTGTGCTTAAATCGATTTCAAAATATCATACTGGAATCATATGGAAACGAGAGGCTATAGCCTACGGTAAAAAAGATCATCATAGTTTAATCGAATTGCCGCAAAATTACATCGTTTTAATCTTTATTGTGAAAGCTTCAAATGTCAATATCACTATTATTTTTCTTTCATCAAATGAAGATACCTATGCAGAATTGTGATGCTTATAGGCCGATACACCAGCTGGGGGAAGTCTTTGAAATAGCGCTATATAAATTTATCAACAAAAATTTGTTATAGCGCTATTAAAATTCAGCGGATGAATGCATCTATGCAAACACGTGGTACTCACAGTTCCCGGATGATGGTAGGCTAGAACCACGCGGCAGTTTTCTTCCATCTTTCTTCACTCGTACGAAGGAGAACGGATCACAGTCTTACAATCCATTCACGTCATGTTTCGAGTTCATCCGACATCTTTCACGTCTTTAGGCCTAACAAAATCAACTTAAACTATTAAATACTGCCTTTGCTAGATCCAGCAGAGGCACTGGCATTACTCAAAACATTGAGACTCCGCAGGCTGTTGAAACAGCCTATAGACAGCCTACTATGAATGGCCACCTGCTGGGAATCATTGAAGCATGTCCATCCCTACATCAGCTGCTCAATTATATTACGCAGTTGATCTGCGCGGGAAATTTGACTGGAATCAGATTGTGTGGCATAATACTCTACCATGTATTTATTCATGGAATGTAGGAGGCCCCTACTGCTGCATGTATAGTTGCATCCCTTTACCCTACTATGTCTGTATTTATGTGAGTGATCCCAATTTTGTTCGCATAGACTATCATCATATTTTACTCGAATCACTGCAAAATTCTAAAATTTTGACCTTATTATTGAAGGAATAAAATATCTGTTTTTTTTTCTATTTTTCTTTCATCGAAATGATCGAATGAAAACATTTTCTGTAGACGCAAGCGCCGACTTTTTAGTAAAAGGTACTGAGGCAACAGGCCAAGGATAATATCGTGCAACAGCCATCAGTGCCTCTCTTTGCTCAATCATTCGTAAGTGTAATGTACTGTAAATCCTCGAAAATTTCTCGGCGCCTACAGAAGCCACGTCAGAGAGACCAGCTTATTTGCCACTGGAGAAACATAAAAAAGAACCGATTTGGGGCACACGGGGGGCACTGAGCACTAAAACTGGGGGGGGGGGGCTTTGCCCCCCAGTTTTGAAACTGGGGGTCGGTGCCCCCACTGCCCCACCCCGCTTATTACACCCCTGGCCATCATCTTCCCTTTCTTCTATTTTGCTCTCTTCCTCCCCTTCCTCCATTTTGCCCTCATCCTCCCTTTCCTCCATAAGCTCTCTTCTTCTCTTTCCTTGAATTGCCCTCACTCTCTCTTTCCTCCAGTAGCTCTCTTCCTCCTTTCCTGCATATGGTCTCTTCTTCACACTTTCTCCATGTCGAATGCCGGGATGAAAAGGGAGGGCAAAGTAAACAGCATAAAATGTTCCTTACTAAGCAGCTTGATACTTTAGAAAACTCATGTATAACTAAACTGTCAGATCATAAATTAGATAACATTGAATCCATAGTTCTTAACAAAGGTTTAAACTTTCTATACACAGATAATTCTGTTGATCATAAAAAGATAACATAAAATTAATCGATAACTTTGAAAGAAAATTACAAATTAAACTAAATTAAATTACTTTGACAAAATTGCAGAAAAATGTAGACAGCAACCTAAAATAGTAACCACCTCTGCAGAAATGACTAACTATAAGATAAAAATCCCCAGTTCTTGGTACCCATTCAAACCTAATCAGAATATTAGTGAATTTTGCAACAGATTCAAATATGAGCTGAAAAATATTATGCAAAAACATAAAAATATTTATAATTTAAGTCACCGTGAAATTCATGCTTTAAAAGACCATAGAAATAATAAGGATATAATTATAAAACCGGCTGATGAGGGAGGTGGAATTGTGGTCATGAATAAACTAGACTATGAAGAGAATATGATAGCACATCTAAATAGTAACTCGATATACGAAAAGGTGATAGATGAACCCCTTAGACAAGACCGACTTATTACAGAATACAGGAATCTTATAACTGAATTGAAGCCTTAGTTAAGTGAAAAACAGTTCCATTGGATTAACAACATAAAAGATGACCCTGGAATGATATATGGCCTACCTAAAATTAACAAAATGGGAAACCCAACTAAACCAATAATTTCTCAATGCAATAGTCTGACAAATAAATTACACATCTATATACAGCAACTTCTCAAGATTGGAGAAGCTCAAATACCTAACTTAATTAAAGACACCATAGAGTTTTTAAGCAAGATAAAAAAATACGATCACCAAATCACAGATGAGACCATTTAAGTGACCCTTGATGTTGAATTCTTACATGCAAACATTCCATTGGAATTTGGGATTAATTTGATAATAGAGCATTACACTGAAACATTAAATTGTTGGAAATTTTTTGAACTAGACATTAAAGCAATACCACCCAAATAACTCAAAAAGATCCTTTGTTTTACCTTAATGAACTGCTATTTTACCTTCAATGGTGTATTATATGGACAGATACAAGGACTCAGTATGGGAGTAGCTAGCACCGTACAAGCAGCCAACATAGTAATGTTTAAATTTTTAGAAAAATTCAATAAGAAACACCCGACTGAAAATTGGGACCATGATAGATTTATGGACGACCTCTTTGGCATTTGGAATCAAAACATTGAGAAACTTAATTCCTTCATAGATATTCTGAATAAATTCCACCCAAATTTTAAATTTACACTTAATCAATCTAAAATAATTGAGATACCTTTCTGGATGCCAAAAATAAATCAAACTGAATGTGAACTCCAGACAACAATCTATACCAAACCTACTGACAGAAAATTATACCTTAATTTCAACAGCAATTACCTTCCTCATCCCATTCGGCCAATTAGTCAGATTAAAAAGAATTATTTCAGATCCAGAGGATTTACACGTCAAGATATTGCAAATGATTAGTAGCTTCAGACTTAGAAATTACCCCAAACAAATCTTAACTGAGGCTATGTATAAAATTAACCAAATAGAATGAGACACTTTATTACATTATAAATGTAAGACTAAAACAACAAACAGACCTATTTGCTTCATTATATACGAAAATAAATATGATAAAAGAAACATCTTAAAGAAATCTCTATATAAACTTTGGAATTAAATTATATCAGAGGACGCTGAACTAAATAAATACTTATACTAAACCCATGCTGGCATTTAAAAAGGGCAAAAGTATTAAAAAAACACTAATTAGTACAAAATACCCTCTACCTTGGCATATCCTAGAGATCAAAGCAAAAGATATGGCTAACATAGATACTGAAAACATCCAACATTTAATGGCACTTTATCTAAACACTTAATTACATTGTGTCCCTTTTCTTGAATTATGTTGTAACTATATTAATGGCATGGAAATATATTAATCCATTAGCTTAGTTGGTTCACCTTGTCACGAACTCGTCAGAAAATGTCGGATACAAATTGTCTATAATCCTGCTTAAAAAGCATATACTGTCTATCTGGTTTGAGATAGTATTCATAGAATCTGTATCCATTAATATTATGTAGGCCTAAACAGAATTAGGTTACTCAATAATTATTATCAGTAATTATTGCTTATAATTATCGGTTTGATGAAGCTTGGTTAGAAATGTTATCACACAATGTCGTTAAACAGCAACAAACACTGTCCAAACGCTGTCTCTGGCGTAATGGAGGAAAGGAAGGTTGAGGGCAAATGGAGGAAAGTGAACTAATTATATCGTATTAAATAATCGCCGTGTAAATTGCGTCACCTAGCGAATAGTCGTAAACTAATTATTTCCCGTAAATATACACCGTATACATTGCACCACCTAGCGAATGGAAGAGAACTAATTATAACTAATCATAATCCTTAACTCTGAGCTTCTTAAAGTGCCACTCGAACCCAAGCGCATGGCACCGTTAATTATCGTCAAGTCAGAGGGGTTGTCCAAAAAGGTTGTCCGAATGAGGCACGAGTCTGGCTGCCTGAGGGTAAGCCGGTAAGGAGAGGTATAGCAGCTGCTAGGTGGATGTCGTTTAGAACTGAAAGGTGAAGGGTTCAATGAGGCGAGGCAAGGATTCTTGAAGAGGTGCTGGGGGGCGAGAATCACGCTGGAAGTTTCTCTCAGTCTCTCACGCGTAGAGCAGATCAAATTCTCGCAATCCGTTCATGTTATCCATGGAGTCCATCTGTAATCTTTCATTCCTTTTTAAGATCAGCTGAAACTATTAAACAGTGTGTGGGCAGTTTGCAGAGGTAGTGACGTGCCGTAACTGAAAGCTTCGAGACTCCACAGGCTGTTTGAACGGCCTATGCTACGAGGGGCCCCATCCTGCATGAGCTTGTTTAATGGGAAACTGCGATCAACCCACCGATCAACCCACTCACCGATCAACCAACCCACCCATCAACCCATCCACCAATCAACCCACCCGCCAATCAACCCACCGATCAACCCATCCACCAATCCGCCCACCTACCGATCAACCCACCCGCCGATAAAACCACCCACTCATTAACCCACCCACCGATCCACCAAAGAACCGAATAACCCAACCACCGATCAACACACCCACTAATCAACTCACCCACCTATTAACCCACCCATCAATCAACCCACCTACCGATTAACCCACCCATCAACCCACCCATCAATCAACCAACCCACCGATCAACCCACCCACGGTTCACCCAACCTACTGATCAGCAAGCCCACCCTCCATCAACCCACCTTTGTTTTTCTGCAAACCTATGTTTTTCTCATGGCCTTGTGCACTGTGAGCAACTTCATAAGTGTTTAATTAATTTGTTTTGAGAATTTCTATAGTGCCTCTTCAAGATACTATACTCAGAAGCACTATATGATTCTGGTAACATCAGCATGATTGATGACATGGATGCTCAAATCAGAGGTTCCGGATCTAAACCCGGCGAGATCCAGCAGAATTTAACCACAGGGTGCATGTATTTAAAAAATTTTCTATGACCCATTTTTCCCAAGAAATAAGACAGCCTTAAAAACAGGTGAATTAGCTGGTTCTGAAATAGAAAAAAATCCTGGACAATAGTCCCACTCAACGTGAACACAGTTATGATATACATGTTGTCATTTTAATCAAAATTTATTCAACATCTAGTACAGTAGCCTCGTCGGTTTGGTAACATAAATATTCTGCTGAACTGCTTACATTTCGTCGTCAACATTTACAGTAAATGTCTAATCAAAGTTCCGCTCCTCAGTTTTTAAACAAGCTATGTAGATGTTTAGCATTGAAAAAGCACATATATAGCACGTTGAACATTTATCTAACACTGTAAATGTTTAACATTATTATATGCACATATTTATGCTAGCCACAAAATGATTCAGGAAATGATTCAATTAAAACACTTCACAAACGAAATAGAACATGAAATCATAATTTCGTAATATACGGCATCAAATTATTCTAAATCATTATCATGTATTGATCGTGATAAACCATAAACCCTTGGCAAAGTCGATTAAATCATTCTGGAAATATCTCACACAAAACACTAACTGTTGCTGTACATTCAAAACCCACCAAGATAACCAGCAACAGCAGACTGGTCCAACGTGGAAAAGTAGACTCCCATGATGAAGTCATATTAGTGCCCCTTCAGGAAACTGCTCAGCTTCAAGCATAATTTATACAAGGGATACGAAGGATGTGTAATGCCCAAGCAGGATGATTTTTGATTAGTTGGGAAAGAGATACTCCTCTTATGAACACAAGACTCTGAAGTACTGTCTAAAAGTATCCTTATGCACACTGAAATAGCCCTTGACAGTTAATTCCAGGAAATAGACAGGCAACTGTCTACTCTCTGTATTCCAAGTAGCTATTCGAATTCTCAAAAGCAGTCTGAGAAAAGAAGGGAGGACGGTATCCATTTACAAATGCGAGGTGCACATTTCCAGCCCATGGCAGCGGCTATGGTCATCGGAAATTTATTTAACCCTGGTGGTCAATTGACTTTAGTGTTGAAATAATGTGTAAGAAAAATTTTCAGGTGAGGGGGATTTATAAGGGCAGCCAATTCTGCCACAAGTTCATTTTATACGGGAATTGATAGGAATATGGAATATCCTAAATGAAGGCAGATGTATCAAATGACAGGAGATATATCACAAAACTGAACCCATTAAAACAATGATGTCGGCCACACAGCCCACACAGCTGGGCTCGTCTGATGAGGTATAAATCATACAATTCATAGGAACGGATTGAAGTTCAATATCATGTCAGATTTCTGGAGAACAGTGTCGTTCTGCATTAGAAACTGCTTGACACAAACAACCAAGTGGCATTAAGAGGTAAAAGTTCAGAGAAAGAAGCACTGTCGAGAATACACACCAAGCGTCTGGGAAGAGTTGCTCATATTGAAAAAATTGCCAGCAGAACAGATCAATATCAATCCTTGGAAGAACGATTCCATAAGATCAGACTGTGGAAGGCTGCTTTATGCCGCTGAATGGTTCGACCTTTGAGAATGTGCTCAGAAGTTACCATCAACTTCTGATCACAGAAATGGAAATAGCATGAAAATCAATTCTTAAACACCAGAAACAAATCAGAAGGCTTCACACATTGTGTGTGATAAAAAATATGGACTTGTTATCTTAGCTGATGGTGCATGCATTGGATGCAGAGAATATACTTCAATATTGCCTTAACTCTCAGGTTCTTAACAGCTGCTGTATATTACTGCATCACGGCAACTGATATCTCTTATGATCTTTGCAACATCACTTGCAAATATTGTTTGCACCAAATCAAAGCTTCACGATTGATAATTAATCACAGTTGAACATGGAACCTAAGCATCGTTATTATGGAAAGAACTCTGGACAAGCAGATCAGTCTCTGTCCATCCCTCCATCCATCAAAGCCCAACACCCTATACAAATAAACATCGCTTTATATAACGTTTGAATAGCGTCTCGTTACCTAAGCATTTAATCAGCGACGCTAATGAACAGGCTCGTTACGGACTGTCGATCCATTGCCCCGTGTACTTACTCACGCTCTCGGAGATTTGAAACTTCACAGTGATTCTTAAAACCAAGTCGGCCAAAAACGTAAAACCAATTCAACGACATTCACCCATCCAAGATGAAATCGTGATCATATTCTACATCTAGCCAGAATTGCAAGTGTTATGCTGGCCTCACTGCTTCAAACTATCTCCCTCTTCATGAAGCACACGTCTGTTAAACCGATAAACCATCGGCTCAGCAGCAAAACGAAAATCCGACAGCAAGATCTAAATTATTCTTAGCGTCGTAGTTCACGCTTATTACAAAATTTGCATTTTGCTGTAGAGTGGACTGTGGAACAAAAACCCTTGAAATGCATCTCGTAACGGAATTGGAGAAGAGTCCTCGTCGCAGTCCACGAATACGGAAACTCTGGAACGCCGCCGGGAACCGCCGTGCCCACAGACGTCTGTCCCCGCCAAACCCACCTGAAAATCGAAGGAACAGACAAACCACGTTTGGCTACATGACGTCACGTGGTTTGTTTGTATATTCAATGATGTACTCAGGATAGCACTGCGCTGAGTTGAAGATGACGTAGATGCTCGGATTCGACATGTCGTTGACGCACGCGTCGTAGCACCGGCCGTAAGGTGCGGCGGGTTCGATCGCCGGAGGTTTCCTGTACGAGCCCTTCCCCGTCGTGTACTCGCCGACGAGGACCCGCGCCAGGAACATGGTGTGAACGTGTGGCGCGGCAGGCGGCCCCGCAAGGGCACCGCCTCCGGCCAAATCATTTCGTCCGAGTTTGTTCTGGCCGACCGGGGGCCCAGACACGCCGCCGCCGTTGCCAAGCCAGTAGGGGAATGAGAATGCCGAGACCTGGGGAGGCACCGGGGCCGAAGACGACCCCTGTGCGGCCGACGGGGGTGGAGGAGGAGGCGGTGGCGCGTGGGTGAGGTGGTTGTTGAGAACGGGAAGGCGGGCGAAGCGACATGACTGGAGTGCGGCGATGCTGACCGAGTGACTGGTGCCGGGGAACGAGTGGAAGATGATCTGGGCAGCGGTGGCCCCCGAAGAGGCGCTGGCGATCGAATGGTGACTTGGTGGCGGAGGAGGCGCGTTGAAGATCATCGGGTTGTTGGAAGAGTGGATCGAGATGGTCTGATGACGCGACTGTGGAGGTTGGTCCGTGTACATGTGCGAGTAGGCGGCGTCACGTGCAAAGTAAGAACCTACAGCAAACGGTCATCGCATATGTAGTAAGTGTAAATGTAGTAAGCGGAACTGTAAACAGAGATATCAAAGAATACTCGTTGGACTAATCTAGGGTTGCCAACCGTACCGGAATGGCCGGGACAGTCCCGGAAGCGACTCTGGCCGTCCCGCGTCCTAGGTAATGCTTGGTGTTTCTCAAAATAGGTTAGTAATTACAAAAGATTATGCGATTCGATGACATTATCAAAATCGAAACAACATCGTAATTCTCAATGTTCATGATCATAGCTAAACCATAAGTGTTTCCACTATTCGATTAAGGATTCCAAAGTCTTGAAGTTTCAAAAACCATTCAAGATTCACCTCATAAGCCTAGCAGAATACGGAAAACTTTGGGTGTTTCAACGGTTTGGTATGCTGAAGTTTTAGGGATATCCTGGAATGGGTTTGTTCAGAATTGGCAACCTTAGACTAGACATTTGAATCTGATAATTGTGAACAAAACAAAGAACACCATTCATTCGCACTGATCGATGCCAAATGGCTGGTGCCAGGAACTGAATCTGGTTCTTGCATCAGATTCATATCGCACCACTCTGCAAGTGTTTCTTGCGCTTTTGTCTTCGCTGTACAGCTCTGTGTAGTCCTTCCATCTTTTCTTCATTCCCTCTTGATCACCAATTACTTTTCCATCTCCTGACTTCAGTGAGCCCATTCTAGGTGTAAATTTTCTCGTTATTGCCCTCACTTTTGAGAACATTTATTTTGTTCTCCCTTTCTTTCCTTCTTCCTCCATTTCCCTGCACATTTCATTTAAATGTTTTTGTTTATCTTTCCGTGCTTGCCTTCAGAAGGCACTGTTCATTTCTTTTTATCTTTGTTTCCTGCATTTTTTTGCAGCTTTCCTTTCTCCTGCTATACTAATAGCTTCTAGCGATAGCCATGGTGTTGTTGTGAATTTCTTCTTCTTTGGGATGTGCTTCTTTGCAACTTCCAGGATCGTTCCCTTCATCTTCTCCCATAGGTTGTTCATTCGCACCGATCGATGCCAAATGGCTGCCACCAGGAACTGAATCTGGTCCAGATTCATATCGCGCCACTCTGCAAGTGTTTCGACAGGGCCATTCCGTGCAGTGCTATGTATCCAATTTGACCTGGAAAATTGAAGGGGGCTCTTAACATACTGTATATTTGTATTCATTCAGACAATTATCATTAGTGTTTTCAAACACCTCAAAAAAGTGTTGCATGTAAAAAATATTTTCTGCAAATAAACAATTTTCAGACTTGCATAAACACATTCATAGACTGAACATGAACAGCAAAGTGTGGCCATCCATTAATTATCATATTTCATTATTACACATGGAAGTCAGTCAATTTATCTGAGTCTGAAGGGTGGAGCAATTGCAAGTGATACAGTTCGAAAATTCTGCACAAAGTGAAGAAATTTTTACATTGATTCAAGAAACTTATACATAAATATAAAAAAATTCTGTTAGGTAAGAGAATTCTACATATACGCAAATGCAAGCAAATATTAAAGACTTATTTTATGTGCCTTGCTCTTACCTTGGCCATACATAGTGCCGTGTGAACCACACAGTCGCCAGTCGAAGTTTGTACGGCAAATGGCTTCGACAACGTTCTTCTGAGTTCCGTGGAAAAGATTCTTCTCCAGGATCTGCTTTCCGTTGTCTCTCTCCATCTGTTTCTTTCTCCTGCAAACACATTCGTTCACCCAACGACTTCTAAGAGGGCTCTTTACGAGCACACATCAAACTATAAAGACAATGTGATGTCTATAGACTTTAAAATATTAGCAAATACTGCCAGTGAAGTTTGCACAACATTTATACAAGATTCAGAGTAACAGCTGCCACATTGTTCGGCAACGTTAAACCACACAATTCCTTCATTCACAGAAATATATAAACATATATAATAATAATAATAATAATGCCAATTTATAAGGCGCCGTAAATGCGGCCCTAACCACTATAAGGGCGCCGTACAACCTAAACTGAAAGTCAGCAGACAGGATAAGACTTGGAAAACAGAAACACTTTCAATTTAGTTTTATATATGTACATGTCTTATTTGTATAAATAAATAAGTTTATTTATAGAGCAGCCTTTCAAGTTATGTACGCCTAGGGAGACCAAAACTGTCATCACTCTATGCCTAACCACGCATAGACGATACCGATTATGAAGCCGATTTTTCAACCTAGAATTTCGATTCTATATACATGTGTTAGTGTTACGTACACCATGTAAAACTCCCATAGGATGGCATTCTGGACACGTTGGATTTTGACGACACTGGCTCGCGGCTTGTGCATCGTCAAATGGAAAGTCGTTGATACATAGTTATACTCTTCGGAACCACGCAGGAGGTCTACCAATCGGTACTCCTTAAATACAAACAACCTTGAAATAAATATGGCGATTGATTAGATATCTAGTTGGACCTAATCAGCTATTAAAAGAGGTTCAGAGCACACTGGAACATTTCTAAACATGTTCTAAAACAGTGGTTCCCAACCTTTTTTGACTTAGGGCCACTTTTATTTAGTTTGAGGATGTGATTTGCCATAAGGTAAAAAATAATAATTTTAAAATTTAAAATAGAATCAAATTACACATGGATAAATACATTTAATGTTACTTATAAACGTAAATAAAATATTAAAATATAACTTACAATAGAAAATAATTATTCTGTCAAGTATTCATTTTTCGTACACATATATTATTTATATATTTGATAGGCCACATCTTAAAGCTAGGTGGGTCACTTTTGGCCCGCAGGCCACAGGTTGGTTATCACTGTTCTAAACAGTCTGCAGGCTGTGTGCATCTTAGAATCTTACCAATTGCTGCAGTTTTTCCCAAAAGAGGGGGCTGTGAATCTACTGAGGAGAAATCCCAGCTGGGTGGCATGACAGTGAGTAAAAATGCCAAAACTATCGTTTATCATTACTGATAATCCTGTAGCTATTTAAAACTTAAAGTAGTGAAGAAATAGTCAGGTACGGTTGAATACGAGGAACTCGAGGAACATTACTCATCAATAAAAGAATTAACTAGGAAAAAATTAGGTAAAATTAATGCCAGGTGCCATTTACTTACTGACTTCCCTATATGGGGCCCTGTTCTGTTATATTTCTTGTGCAACATAATAGCAAGTATTTATCTTAATGGTCAAATCAGCACAAAAAGCTATATTTTATTAAATCAGCTCAGACTTGATCAGACAATGTCGTACATGTACCCATACATTTAGTGCACCCCATACATTTCAGTATTTGTATTAATTGATTTATATAGCGCCTCTCTCAGAATAACCATTTAGAGGCAAAAGTGCACACTCATCATTAAAGGATGAAAGTCATGTCTTTCTCAACTAAGATATACCTTTCTCAAATGACTGCATATCCACCATTGGCTCTATCTTAGACATTTGACCTGATTATGGCCTCGTCTTGGTGCATCCTTGTTGACACCTTATGCCGCACACACCAGCATTAAGAAAATTACTAATTACAACTTAACCAAGCACCATTGAGTGACTTTCAAAAGCATTCAGTTTGACAACAAGATATTCCCCAAGACATTGTTGTTATTATTGTTAAGAAGACCAGCCTACCTCTGTTTGCGACATGGGTTCCCACCCCGGAGGCAAGTTGTGCTCCTCTTTCGGGTCTTTCGTTGTGCGGTCGAGCGCCTGGCTGTCGATGGTCTCCTCGGCAACCAATTCCGTCATCGATTTGTCTACGTCTGCCATCATCAGCTCGGCCGCGTTGTCGAAGTACTCGCGATCCAGCTTCTCTTCCAGGATCTCGATGACCATCGCAGGCAACGCGTTGTGCAGCTGGGCTGATGGCAAAACACACAGATAAGATGATATAAATGTAACGGCAAATTTATATACCACCACATCAAGAGAGGTGTTCCTGACTACACACAGTGAAACCACCATCGAACAAGATGCTCTTCGAGTGTTGGAAGAGAAGAGGCAAAGACTGCCAAAGAGAGGCTTTATTCATTCATTTTGAGAATTTATATAGCACATCTTCAAGCAAAACTACTCAGAGGGGCTCAGAGGTGTATGTCAGGCAAGATGGGCTGACCGTGGCAAATACCTCTGCACTGGATCATGGAAGCCCAGGCATGTGGAACTAACGCAAGAAGATAATACTGACTTAACTAGTCACCTGGCGTTACATTTAGAATTCTTGGTGAATGTTACACATTTTCACAATAAACCGCCAGTTTAAAAACTAATAATACAAGGTGCTTACAGTAGTAAGTAAAGCTAACTTATTTCTTTAGTTACCTTAAATATACTTAATGCATGAACAAAATCAATGAAACAATAACTGATAAACAACTAATTTATAAATTCAAAAATTGAGTAAAAGTCAAAAGAGTGAATCAACCAATCAAACAATCAATCAATCATTCAATCAACCAATCAATCAACCAATGAATCGATCGATCAATCAATGAATCGATCAATCAATCGATCAACCAATGAATCGATCAATCAATCAATCAATGAATCGATCAACCAATCAATCGATCAACCAATCAATTACTCTGCAGATGAACGAACCGATCAACAGACAATATAATCAATCAACAGCTGATACACTCAATCAACACCTGAATTAATCAACAGCTTTACTACTGTATCTCAATCAACAGATAATATTATAAGCAATCAACACATAGTATAAGTAACCAACAACTGAATGGCTTGAAGAGCAAAAAACCGCTTGTAAACTTTAGTCAATGTTTGTTATTGAATAACAGATGAAAAATAACTTGGGAGAGTCGAGAGCTGGACAAGAAAAGACCTGAGTACTTACAGACAAGGTAGAAGCTGTTGCAGCCAACATATCGGCATTTTAACGTTCCCTACAACACATAAACACAATGAACCTTACAATAATTATTTATCTCAAATAATAATAGTAATACTTAAAAATATACGTTACTGGTTAATACTACTAATAAACAAATTCTCTTAAAGTGCATAACCTGAAGAACTCAAGATAATAAGCTATTTATCATCTCAGAATATTTTGAATGAACAAAACAATGACACAATAATAGTTCTTGTTATTTTTTTATGTTCTGTTGAAGTGATATAAATCATTCATCATATCAAAATAATATCATGGGAATAGATTGCCATATGCAGCCATAGGTTTCCCGATCAGGTGCCCCCTAATCAATGGGACTTTGGTCCCTTTGGGGTCTGCCCTGTGTATCCTTAAAACATACATACACACTACAAGGACACTTAATATTAAAACACATTTGAAAGCATCTTACAAAAGCTATTTTTTCTAGCCTATATGAAATTACACCTATCATTTACAATGACACAAATACATCAACAACAACAAAAGAATGCACAACAAACTAAAAAAAGAGTCGGTGGGCCCATGCACACACATGGAGCCAACTGATGGATTCACGTCAACGGCCAACAGATGGCATGGATGTTCAGAGCTGGCTGTGTTTGTGTTTTGGAATAATAAATTAATTTAAGTAATTAAATTTGCCACAAACACAATGTCAACAAAAGAGAGAAAGACTAAGAAGATTAATTAATGTCTTCTATAACTGTGTCATGATCATTAAAGTGAAGGCATCAATCGACGGTCAATGCAAAAGAAGTCCTAGTCACTAATTGTAATTCTTTGGATAAGCATGTGATCAAAATCCAACTGACCAGGAAGGCAGAGAATCACATAATGCAAATACAATATACAGACAATGCAAATAGAATATACAAAAAGACAAAGAAATAACCGCCAGACAATTCAAATACAATACACAGACAGAAGAAAGCAAATACAATACACAGATAAACAAAACAAACACAATACACAGACAGACAAAGCAAGATGCAACATATACGACACAGACAGACAGTACAGATGAGCAAATATACAACCATACATAGTTATATACCTAGTAACTTATGCTAACACAGACAAAACCTAAAACATTCTGACACAAAACAAAGACAACACAGACACAGCGAGGACAATGCATACAGCCAAAACACAATGCAAATGAACGAAAAACAACACAGACCAAGAAAACAATAACGAGGGAAGGCAGTGAATAAAATGGTAACAAAGAAAAAGAAACAAAAGAGAATGGCCAAGACAATCAATGGCTTCAGAGTCTAGGTTTTGTCGCAAAGGTCAGCGATTAATTGCAACATATATCGTTGATCGAAGCTAAATGGGACAACAGAGTACAGTCATGAAGGGCGTCTGGGTGTAGGGCATAAGCGGAAATCGACTGGGACATTCGCCTCGGCCGAATATCCCGTTTTTTGGCGACTATTCGGAAGAATTCGCCTCGGCAAATATTACACAAACAAATGGTAAAAAATGAACAAAATTTAATTCAATAATTTGTTTATAAACAATTCACAATCTAAAAGCAAAAATAAAAATTTGAAGTCGTGTTAATAGTTATTACAGGCACACACATTTATTTTGCTAATTTTTCAATACGCGAAACGGCAAAAGTGCCGAAAGTAGACAATATTAAGTTTTGCCTGCGGATGGTACTCGCCGGGCCAGAGTTGCCACTACTACTTGGTTCGTACCCGGATCCGACAAAGAGTGCATCCAAATACTTGGATTCGGTACTTGGTGGAAATTGTCTACTCGGTTATACCCCTATCTGGGTGTAATGATATTTCAAATACAGATGGCCCAAAACAATGAAACAACAGGAAAACGACCATCTTGTTTCATATGGTATTTCCAATTGTCCATATAGGTTAAGGCCAATGGCTGGAGGCAGAGGTCCATCTATCGGCCTCTTCCGCGAGACAATTAACATCACACCACCACAGTTTTAATGGTATGTAGTTACAAAGAATCACACAATAGTGTATCGACACCATCCATCATAGCTTTAGTGGAATTGATGTTAGGTGATATCTGTATGTTCTAAGCGGTATCAACGCTACATCATCTCCCTTTTCATGGTATTCATACCACACCATTATAGTTTTTGAAGGTATACCATCACATTTTAAATGGTAATGAAGTTATACTATCTGCTTGTAAAAGGTACAAATACACACCAGCTGAGAGTATATTTATGATAACAATACCATATTTGTTTAACAATGCAAGCTCAACCGCCAACTAAAAATCAATAAAATCTAACGCCAGAAGCCTTTTCCCATGACGCCCCAGTGCACACCAATGAATGAAAACAGCAGAACTTGTTAACAGAAGTTATATGCCTTTCTTTTGTTAATACTTCTGCACTACTCATCAAGCGCTTACCATCCCCTGCAAGCACTTACCATCTCTTGCAATCTTACTATCAATTGCAATCACTTACCATCCCCTGCTTACTATCCCTTGCAAGCGCTTACCATCCCTTGCAAGCGCTTACCATCCCTTGCAAGCGCTTACCATCCCTTGCAAGCGCTTACCATCCCTTGCAAGCGCCTACCATCCCTTGCACGCGCCTACCATCCCTTGCAAGCGCTTACCATCCCTTGCAAGCGCTTACTATCCCTTGCAAGCACTTACTCTCCTTTACAATCACTATCCCTTGCAACCCTACATCAGGTGCCATAGAAAACACATTCAGGTCGTACAGTCGAATGTCAGCCCACGCATTCCTTCCTTCCGATCCATTCACCGAAAACACAGCCAAGTTAATAGGGGCTACCAGGAAAAACCATTTTCTCCATTTCCAGATAAAGAGCGTCCAGCCACACTTAAAAGTTACCAGCATCGAACCCATCGCATGACTACTGATAACCACAGATATCAAGCAGCTTGCTCCTTTGAAAAGTGTCTTCAATGCAGATGTATAAATATTCTAGACACTGCACACACCCACACATACACGCAAACAGATACAGACACAGATGCAGAGACACATACCCATACACACACAATAAAATACACAAACATTCATACAAAACAAACTAACTATGAGTTTCAGAGATACACAAAAGTTACAGTGGTTTTATCTTGAAGGTGCACAACATAATCTATGCATTCTGTATCATGTATGCAATTATGTATATCCCTTGCACTGGGCATTTATAAATAATCTGTTCGGACATTTTCACATAAAGTAGGCCCATTATTGACATCATTTGCTCCCACAGGACATGCTGTCACAATTTTCCTCCATACTGAGGCTTGTGAAAGCCCTATATATAAATTCTTTACAAGGCAGCACAGCAATTCCTTAAAGGCGCTAAAGAAGAACATCTGTAAAATGCACAATAGTAATTCTTCAGAACGCGCTGTGTGACTGCCACACACTAATGTTGAAGGAATTCTCCAGACCCCCAACGCAACACAGCCCGCCCTACGCGCGGTTACTGGATCAGAAAGCCAGCCGTCGGGCCCTACCCGCCTCGGGCGGATCAGGATACGACGAGGGCCAGGCTACTACTAGCCATACGTAACCAAGCCACAGACATTGCGGACAGACAGCATACCATCTAGCAACGGCAGATTCGATCGTCCGGGACTTAAAGCCCGGCCATATTAAATTTCACTGACTAGGCCAAGGCGACTGTACATTTAGAACGCATTTTACATTTTATATCTCGACGTGTGCTAGTGGTCCAGTGGTTAGACTGCTGGGCTGTCGATCCAGAGAGGTCGTAGGTCAAATCCATGTCAGGACTGAAATCTGTTTTGAGGTATCCGCTCCACCTGCGCCCTTAGCCAACACTGACACAGAGCACACTGACCGTACGGTGGGAAGATGAGACGGCGTGGGAGAGGATTGGGCAACCGCCCTCATATGCCGAGGCCAAGAAATTAAGACGCCACACTTCCCATCTCAGGGTAGCTTAATGGAGGCTGCTCTTCTTCGTTGAACTGTAATCTAAAGCAGCCATTGTTTGAAATCCTCCTCTTGTTGCTAACCTCAACATTGCAAGGACCTACGTATAATAAATATATACGAACCCATATGCCTAAACAAAACCACCAATCGCCCGATCACCACCCACCCCGCCCCGCCCCGCCCCGCCCCACCCCACCCCACCCCACCCAAGGCAGACCTAATCCAGTTCTGCACTTTTCACAGATCGCTTGCTGGTTCTCTGTGTCTGTCTGTCCGTCTCTGCCTATGTTTCTTTCTGCCTGTCTCAATTCTCTCTCTATCCCTCATGCTTTGTCTGACTGACTGACACACTCACTGTCTCTCCGTGTCTCTGTCTGTCTGTTTCTCTCTGTATCTGTCTGTCTCTCTCTCCCGTCACTCGTTGTATGCTTCCTTTGTGTTCAATCTATCTCTCTCTCGCTCTGCAAGTCTCTCTGTCTCTGTTTCTCTCCCTCTATGTTCTCGTATTTCGCTTGCTTACTATTAATGCACGCTGGCACGGTTAGCGAAAATGAAAATGCGCCCTTTTTGCCCTTTCTTTCACGGACTGCGTGAGCTGGCGCATGTAGCCTCCACGGTAGAGGAAAGACGAATGTTCACAAAGATCAAGGGAGATAAGACAACGGACACCTGCCCCGCCTCCAACGCTGCATCACCTGCTTGCAGGTATGTAGGAACAATGAAACATGGGTAGGTATTGACAGGTAGGCGGTGGTTAAATTTCTCATCCAGGGATGCCGGATCTCCAAATATTCAAAAATTTAAGTCAGGACAAGCGGTGAATGTATAACAGATAAAATCGCTATTTTGCTATTCGGATATGCGTAAAATGTGTCAAATGTTGAATATTAAACAAAATATGTATTTAGGTGGTACATCTCATCTGTTTTGTGGCGGATCTCAGATCCGGCTGAATTTGACCACTGGAGGCAGGTATTAATTAGACATTAATACAGGTATTAATTAGACATTAATACAGGTATTAATTAGACATTAATACAGGTATTAATTAGACATTAATACAGGTATTAATTAGACATTAATACAGGTATTAATTAGACATTAATACAGGTATTAATTAGACATTAATACAGGTATTAATTAGACATTAATACAGGTATTAATTAGATATTAATACAGGTATTAATGAGACATTAATACAGGTATTAATGAGACATTAATACAGGTATTAATTAGACATTAATACAGGTATTAATTAGACATTAATACAGGTATTAATTAGACATTAATACAGGTATTAATTAGACATTAATACAGGTATTAATTAGACAAGTGTCACTGTAAAAGACTTTGACATGCATGACCTATACCCCCCGCCCCCCGACGATTCCCCACATATGAAAGCTACCATTACAATGGGCAACATTTATGCGGCACCTTTTGTTAGGGTATTCAATCACATGTGTCCAGCGACAGAATCATCGCATGGTTCTCCTCCAATGCCGCTCACATATGTTCATGTACATTTACATGTACATAATCATATACATATATACCTATACATCTGCTAAAAGATATATAATATTATAAAGATATATAAAAGTTAATTAAGCATACGCATATTAGTCGTGTAGACACAACTAGTTTTTAAGCAAGTGATAATTAAATTCTATAAATATTAATCTGGAATGCTCAGAAAGCATTGCTCAAAGTCCAATCTTAATTAAGGATAATTATGGAAAATTATTATTCGTGCATCAAGCTATAGTTTTAAAGGAAGTGATAAATTACTGATAACAAAATCCTAGAACTGTTCATCTTGGATTCGCATTGCTAGAAGAGGTGAATGACCCACCCAACTGTTTCATAAGGGCACTTATTATTTAAGAAACATTTAGCATTACTAATCAACAGGACCAGGTAACAGATTATGAGAAACTTCAATTTCTGGGTCACTTTCTGATATCATTCAATGTGTATCAGGGATGGACAAATAATTCATTAGCTAATTTATTAGATATACAGGTAATTGTAATAGATTAGTTAAAAGATTTTGCTAAAACTAATCTATTAGCAAATCACACATACACATGCACGCACGCACGCTCAAGATACCCACAGCATATACTTATGTTATATAAGTAATGTACAGAATTAAGCATCACACCACATATAATGTTAAGTATGTAAATAAGCAAATTAACATAATATATTCATAATATACCAATAATGACACATCCTTAGTCATTGGCACTTAATGTACCATAGTATGCATCATATAATTCCATATAGACGAAAAAATATATTAATACATATATAAACACAATACAACTGAACATTCATTTATATACATACATATATACATACATATATATATATATATATATATATATATAATTAACAATATTCATATATCAATTGTAAAAGTACTGAAGAATGATACTCAACAGACACACAAATAAACAGCTACACAGACACAAGCACACAGACCAACAGAAACAAACACACACAAATATATATATATATATATATATATATATATATTTATATATATATATTTATATATATATATTTATATATATATATATATATATTTATTTATATATATATATATATATATTCCGTCCGTTTGTATTACGCGTGCTGATTGAGAGTTTTTCAGACTGGTGCTGATCCAGACTTGGGCCTTGCCTTCTGGCACGATATGCCCTCCCCACCCACGGCATTACCTCGGATTCCGACGTTGACCCAGTTACAAATATCAACATCATATGAAACGAATACATAGGCGCATGTCTGAGTCGGTGCAGCGAGAATGTAACGCATAATCATGTTCATTAAACAGGCATTCGTATATACATATAAATATATATATATATACATATAATTATGTATATATAATCTATATAAATATATATAATCACACAAACGCACGTGCAAATAAATCTATAATAATTATATGTATATACACATACAGTCGTTGTATTAAGCTTTCATTATTAGTAGTGCTGGCGTACTAAATCTAATTTCATCTGTTTCTGTTATTAACATTCAGTTGCCGATGAGAACCAGCGCAGACAAGCGAGTGTGTGTGTCCGTGTGTGTCCGTGTGTGTGTGTGTGTGTGTGCATGACATCTGGGCTAACTCAGACGTCCGGTCTACTCTGGTCAGTAACTGGTGTCTCTTCGTCCTAGTTCTGAAGATCATTTCACTCAGAATCACAATCAATATTTGCCAATACACTAATTAAATTAATCAATCCAGCACAGAGTATCAATCGATCCATTATCTCTACCAATCAACTGGTAATCACCATCAATCCAAGTCAATTAATCAATCAATCAATCTCTATCACTCGATCACTGATCAGAATAAATTCTGAATGAGGAGTCAATAGTCGATCAATGATCACAATTCAATCAATCAGATTGGATTGATCAAGTCAACATCACGATCAATCAATCAAACTCAACTGCAGCACCATCAATCAAACTCTCAAAAGCAATCAATAAATTTTATATCGAACATAGTGAGGCAACATTCGCCGATAGAGGTGAAGGGCAAAAACCCTGTGACCTAGTTAGCTTCGAAAGCTCACAAGCGACGAACAGATGGCAGCACTATGCATTCAACGGATTCTCTGGACACCAGAAGGGGTCCGAATGGTTAACATAGCAAAGTGGTATACTCTATAGAAGAATGGTTACCATGACAATATGGCATGTTTCCTGTTTTCTGTTCATACCCAAAGGAATATATCCCAAGGGCTAGACGAAGGATCTATGTTAGACAGGCAGATAGACAGACACAAACAGACAAATAAACAGGCAGACAGACAGGCACAAACAGGTGGATAGACAGATACAGACAGGCAGATCGATACATTCAAATGAACACACAAGTTTTCTGCATGCAAAATTGTAAAAGTACTAAGTACTGATACTGACAAAATTTTGACAGACAGATAGACAGACAATAACAGGCATAAACAGACAGTGACAGACAGGCCGAGAGACAGAGACAGACAAAAAATGAGTCAGACAGCCACACATACATAGACAGATACACACCATCAAGCAGACATACACGCATACAGGCTCACCCTCCCCAGCCTCAATCCAGCCAGCGTTCTAAGTATTAACCCTTTCCATTCAGCTAAGGATGCTGCTGCCTCTGGAGCCATTGCTCACCACGAGGCTGTGGTGGCCGTGCCCGTAATTTTTCGATGGCATGGTGCCGAAACTGGTCCAGGGCAAAGAACGGTCCGACCTGACCTACTTTTCGCACACAACACCAAGCGTCCCGACGCCGCCCTATTGGCTACATTTTATAATAATAATAATACCAATGACAGTAACAATAATAACAATAACAGCAACAGCATCAGCAGCAATGCTTTATTGCAATTTCAATCCATTGCCCCTTTGCTCCTCCGAATCTTGATGAGTTCAAGCTATTCTATAATTTTTTTAATTTGCATTCTCTGATGATTTTTTCTTCTAAGTATATTCTTTATTCTCTATTTCTCAGGGATCATAAGTACCTATGGATTCCTCTTGGCTAGATCAAAATAATAAGATTTTTGTAGTGCTGTAGTTAGGACTTTTGGACAAAGTGAAAGCGAGAGGGTGAAGTCTTACTACAGAAAGTAGTTGGTTGCAGAAGATCACAGACTGCAGAAAAAAACAATCATTACGCATCCAGACAACACTGCTACTGTTTTGTATACGTAACACACAAGGTCATTCAAATAGACAGACTGCTAGTAACACACAAGGTCATTCAAATAGACAGACAGCTAGTAACACACAAGGTCATTCAAATAGACAGACTGCTATCATTTTGACATATACAGAGAATGCCAGTAGATCAAATACCACACAATGCACTACGTGCCAGACTCAAAGGAAAAAGAAACTCAAAGGAAAAAGAAACTTAAAGGAAAAAGAAACTCAAAGGAAAAAGAAACTCAAAGGAAAAAGAAACTCAAAGGAAAAAGAAACTCAAAGGAAAAAGAAACTTAAAGGAAAAAGAAACTCAAAGGAAAAAGAAACTTAAAGGAAAAAGAAACTCAAAGGAAAAGGAAACGAAGGCAG
The DNA here is from genome assembly GCA_959347315.1 of Bimastos eiseni. Lineage (NCBI taxonomy): Eukaryota > Metazoa > Annelida > Clitellata > Crassiclitellata > Lumbricidae > Bimastos > Bimastos eiseni. The sequence goes on along the minus strand of OY365821.1, from coordinate 9,470,874 downwards.
ACCAAGACTTAGCTGGATTGAGTACATAACGTCACATGGACAACAATGACTTGGCCTTACAAATGACTTGAAATGACCAAGGACCAAGATATCATTTATTTATACCCATCGCCGTCAAATGGCTGGTGTTATTGATGACATATGTACCTATAAGCATATTTCATACACATGATGGTGAAGTTTAAAATGTCATTGCACACAAGCATCATCCACAAAATGTGGGGAGGGGTGGCTATCTGTGACATATAGTAATGGATAACACACTTGCAAGCAGAGCAGAGGTTGGCCCGGGAAGCTAATTCGATTCTCACTACCTTGACAAGTCCTTTTTTTGCTATGCAGCACGAAACCCAGATGTAAAATTATATGGCGCCATGCATGGCGCCATGTCGTACATTCAAATTCGACTCCTGCTATTACTTGATATTATTATTGTCATGATACTTTACGTGAGATAGGTCTTCGAATTGTAAAGAGACCGGAAACATAATCAGCAGAACAGCCCATAGATAATTAGTGGGGCACGACCTAACTAGCTGTTGCCACCAGGAGACGGTTTGCAATAAAAGTTCTATTTTTAGAACTAGAACGTGCGTCACGTCTGATCACGTCCACCAAAAGCCACGTTTTCCCGGACCTCTTTTCGCCGCTGAACCAACCCGGCGTCACACCCTCCAGCATCGTCCACACGCGGCTTCTACGACGACCACCACCGTAGCCGCCACACTTGCCCGGCTGACAACCAACGTACAACAAACGCCAGGCAGTCGCCAAGCGAGAGCGCACGGTAGCTCTGATCGGTGGCTGGGGCTCGCCCGCTCGTCGCAGGGCGGCCTGGACTGACGGACGAGCGGCGGCAGCGAAGGCCTTAATCAGCGTAGGAAGGCCCGTCGTCGGTTGCTCACGATCCGCCTCCGGACAATCAGCGCCCCAACCAGATAGAATTTCACGTGACAATTGTATGCCCTGCCTGCTTGTATGCCTGTGCACGCCTGGATGTCTGCTCCTGGATGTCTGCTTCCGTCTGACTGGTTCCGTCTCCTTGCCTCGGTGTGTCTGTCTGTGTCAGCCTGCCTGTCTCTGTGATCAGAAATGAAGGCGTTTTCTTTTCTACATTTCCATCCGTCTGTCTGTGCGTCCTTCTCGGCTCCTGTCTTTCGATTTCGGTCAATATGTCTGAGTGCCTCTGTCTGTATCTGCCACTAGAACTGTCTATCTGCCTGTAGGACCGTGAACACAATAGGCGTAATTCTCCACACCTGCCTTTGCGCCAGTGAAATATGCTCCGTTTCCCAGACTTCCTAACTCTCCGCCTCCCCGTTCGTCTCTATCTGTTTCTCTGTATGTCTCTCTGTTACTCCGTCTGCATCTGTTTCTCTGCATGTCTTTCTATATGTATGTCTGACATTCCTGCCACAGTGTAAAAGGATCCATCGGTCTGTTTCTGGCTATTTACTCTCCTCTCTGTCCCTCCCTCCTTCAGTCCATCTGGCTACGTTCCCTTCCTCCCTCAATCATCCCATCCTTTCTTCACTTATATCTCTTTCCCTCATTTACGCAGCTCTTCCTTTTTCTCAGCCATTCCTTCTTCCTATCTTTAATTCACTCTTTCCTTGTTTCTTATCCTCTTAATAATTTTACCTCACACTTCTTCCTTTGTCTTCCTCCATCTATCCTTCCTTCCTTTCAATCCCTCATCCCTTTTCTGGTTCGCCCTTTATTTCACTCTTCCATTGCCTATTTATTGCTTTCATTCCTCCCTCTTTCCCTTAATTTGCACTTCCTTTGTCTACTTTATTCTTCCCTCCTTCCTTTCCTCTCTCCTCATATGTCTCTATCCTCCTCTCTATCCTCCTCTCTTTACTTCCTGCTTACATGTCTGCCTTCAACGCAACCACTTTCTCCATTGCATGACAAGTTGTAAATATCAGCAAATAATGTTCCTTCTTACTTCCCGTAACTTCACCAGTCAGATTTTCTCCATCTAAAATAAGTAATTTTGATGCCCCATGTTAAAACTACCACCACCACCCACCGCCGTCACCACATTAACCCAAAGGATACTAAACCTTAGAGCGCTTGCCTTGCAACATGAAGAGTTAGGGTCAAGCTTCATCGCCTGAGACAGTCACTGTGTGCATATTGAGCAAGTCTCTCACTCCCAATTACTCAGCAATAATGACAGATCCTTAGTCATTGGCACTTAATAAATACGCATAATAATAACAATAATAATAACGACTATAACAATCATAATAGTAATCAATCAATCAAAATTATATAGCGCCTCTTCAAGATAACTATTCAAAGCCGCTCCCGATCCAGGACCCGTCAAAAAAGAAGGTCTTAAGAAGTTTATAGAAAGAGCCAGACAGGCCGCGCAGGTCATATAGGAGATTGTTCCAGACACTGGGATCCACAATTGTTTAATCCCTATTTTGCCTGGTGGAACCACAGAGTCGTCTCTAGAGGCTAAGCAAAGAGATCGGCGACCAGAGCATAATACTAATAATCGCCAGCCACCACCAACACTGTCCCCATATAAACAGATGTGCTATACCATAAAAGTATCCTACTTTACAGAAAGGCTTGTATTTCAATATAGCTAAAAATCTGTCATGTCGACCCTTCCAACAAGTTGCCAGTTTGACAATCTCGTCAAGGCAGGCATATAGTTCAAAATTTTCTGCCCCTAAACGAACCACCCATAAATATGAGACTGTGCGGGAGACAGTTGCCGGCCCTGCAACCTGGAATGGACTGCCTGTCGCCCTCCGTTTGTGCCCAGAGGACACTCCACCGTGTTTTATACAAACCTTAAGACTGTCCTATTTAGTCAGAGTTGGGTCGGGAGAACTTCTGAGTGGATGTCTTGAAGGGGCGCTATATAAATCCTCCAAATTTTCTGCCCACCAATGCCCCTAAACGAACCCACCCATAAAGATGAGACTGTGAGGGATAAACCACGTCACCCGCCATCACGAGCCAAGGGTAAGAAAACAAAGTCGTTAATTCTTCATACCCACTCGGCCTCTCTCGCTGGAAGCAATTCTTAACCTCTTCTTCTCAATCAATCAATGAAACCTAATATAGCACCTCTTCAAGAAATCTACTCAGAGGCGCTCACGGTCCAACGCTGGCCAAATAAGACAGATTTCACAGTAGAATAAAAACAGGGTAGAGAGTTCTTAGGTAAGAGTCGAAGATCCAATGAAAGGCTATTCCAAGCGGTCGAGCCCACAACCGAAAAAGCATGAGGCAACCTTCTGGTGCTACAAAATACAAAAACAGTACCACAGAAACTAGAGTGATCTCATCATTTGGGGCAAGAGTCTTACCCGTTTTCCTCTGGCCAGAAGAGTCTTGACCTGCGTCTGGAGACAGTGTCCGCAGCACCCGTGTCCGGCCATGCAGAACGACAGTCTCCCAACAGACAACTTTGCTTTACACCCGTAACAGTACGACGACTTGCTCTCCGGCTCCGAGTCCGGCTTCTGCGAGTCGTAGTCGCGACTCGGAGCCAGCGTCAGAGCCATCTGGTCGTCGAAGCTCAGAGTCGAGGCGGAACCGGGGTTCGGCCGATGCGACCGCGACGGACACCCGACCGCTATGCGGGCCTTTTTGCGAACCCCAACCGGGGAGAGGCCGAAAACGGGATCGCGTTTGCGCACAGATACAACCTTTCCGTCTGGAGAACGTCTTAGAACGACCTTGTTCTTGTAGTTGTTATGGATTACTTTCCAGTCTTCTTTCGCGGTCGTTACGTCGCTCGAGGAAGAATCGGGGCGAGGGGATGACCGGCTGGGAGATTTCGGGTAGGTTCCCCCGCCGGCGGAGAGAGCGTCGACGCAGGAGGAGCGCGTAGTTCGAGTCCGCAACGGACAGTGGCGCAGTCGGCCGCTGCAGCAGGAAGCCTTCGAATCGGAGGACAGTGATGAAGGGTCGGCGAGTTTCGGCTGGCTGGCGCTGGCGCCCTCACTTTTTGTGAAGCGTCGGTCGTCGATCCCTGACGGTGCGCCAGAAAAGAGTTGGTCCAGCGACTGGACCTGAAAGACTGAACCGACGTCGACTGTAGACTTGGAGTCCTTGACGTGAGTTGTGCCTGATGACGGTCCTTTGCACGGCGATGACAGAAGCTGCGTGATGCCGAACGTTAGACCGTCCGAAGAGGCGCAGTCGGAAGCGGCGATCAAGCCAGGCGACTTGGCCAGGTCGACCGTCATCAGATCGTCAATCGACTGCTGGGCACCGACCGTCAGCTTCGAAGTCGCCAACTTGGCAACGTCGGAGTCTGGAGAGTCAACATGGTCGGGGTCGACGCTCGCAGGCGACGGCGTTAAGACGTTCTTTGCCCCAAGCAGGGCGAGACGCATGGAAATGGGAGAGACGCTATCCTCAAAGTCAAGACCGCCGCTCTTGTCGTCACTGGCAATCCCTTCGACAGGCGACGATGACATTATGAGTCCTTGCAGGTCGTCGCCGTTTGATGCGTCTGACAGAAACGGGTCCTTGCCCTTGACCATCGGGTCGAGCATCATGACCGGCGTGAGGCGAGTCGTCTGCAGGGGGTCGTAGAGTCGCTTCACCTGTGGAAATGGAACGTGATACGAGGACACGATGCAGTCGTCCATGTCCGACCCGGAGTCGACGGACGACAGAGACTTCTGGATGTCAAAGAGTTTCGAGGTTTTCTTCAGCTTCGGCGGTTTTACGATCGCCGCGACAACAGTGATGTCGGAGTCGCTGTCGGAGTCTGACGCAATGACGATGGGTTCGTGCGACGCGGCATGACTCTTGCGGCCGGGAATTTCCAGCGTCACGATGACATCGTCCTCGTCACGCTCGTCGTCGCTCACTTTTTTGCATGAAAGATCCAACGGCATTGCTTTATCTGTGTTCAATACAACAATAAATTTATTAACTATAATTAATAGTTATATCAATCAATTAATAGGAAGTCTATCAATCAATCAGTATGTAGTTCAAATCAATTAATAAAATTAATCGTTCAATAAATCAGTCTAGAGACTAATCAACCAGCTAATAGTTCAAAAAAATTAGTTAAGAGTTCAATAAATGAGCTAATAGCTCAATCAATCAATCAGTATTAAGTGCAATTGATTCAATCAATCAGTCTGCAAATTAAAGAGAAACTACAATCAGTCAACAAAAACAATGGATGAAAATCACGGAAACAATGAATCACTCAATTATTTAATGCATCACTCAATCACAACTGCAACCAATTAAAACACAAAATCAATCAAACGTACATCCTTTTGAGGTCAGTCAAGGCAGGTTCCTAAAAAATATTAAATAAATATCAATCAATAAATCTCATAGTTCATTAGTTGATTGATCAGTCAATCAACAGCCTGGAAAAACAATAGATCTATCAGTCAATCAATTGTTCAATCGGACTGGGACTTTCAGATGACAAGCGAGGCCAAAGGTTACGAGCCGGTCATTACACATGGTCATCCCGTGACACACAGGCACAGTTTCATTATACACAAAAGTATGCACAGTGTGTGCCTAACTATTCGTCCAATGAAGAAGACTGCATAAAAGTGTACATGCAAATATATATATATGTGCATGAATATATATATATATATTATATGAGTAAGGTACTTATCTACATATATATCTTCATGATATGTACATACATATTATATATATTATATACATATTATACATATATATATATATACATATTATATATATATGTAATTATTATATATATATGTACATAACTATACATAATACCACTTCACTTGCACAGCATGATTGACTACCTTAATTAGCTAATATTAAATTTACATTAATTTCTCCCCATTATGTTAATTTACTCACTGGTTAAGAACATAATTAACCTTTAAATATTCCACTCTCTTTTTGGTCTCTACTCAACTACACCACCTACTTTTTTATTAGCAAGACCCTTCTGTCCTTAATATATTGAGTCTCCTTTGCTACTTACAAGTATTTTCTTATCATTATGTTCATGCAAATTGTACTTTGGATTGCCAAATAAAACTTAAATTAAAATACATAAAATTATGCATATTTATACATATAGATAAATATATAAATACAATACATATCACATAGGCAAAATATATTTCTATGCACTTTGTACACATGTATATATATATATATATATATATATATATATATATATATTATGAGCAGGTACATCTGTATTCTGTACATCTGCATGTGTATATATATATATATGTATATAACAATGTACATATATAATTTAATGCATTCTTTGCATGTGACCATACACAGTGGAAAGATGTTGAAGAAAAGGGCATAAACACTAGCGCTAGTCAGAGCTAACTGGCCTGACAGACAATAGAAACTTCCAAATACCTTGCACACTCTTCAACTTACTTCCATTTACCAGATATCTTCAATCGACTTTGCCTTGCACACTCTTCCACTTGCCACACCTCAACTTATTACACTTGTCATAGATTTTCTTACATCCATATACCATTCCGACCTACATCTTAGGCGGGTACCTTAAACCTAACAAAACCTGTAACAAACTCAACGTGGAAACATACTAAACACCTCTACTAACTTCACCCTAGATAAAAAGCAACACTCACAGTGCAGTTTAATCATATAGTTACATATAACGCCACTAACCTCTGCTATTAACCACTAATTGTATACATCTCTATTACATTATTTATCCCAGATGGTAAGTTAGTAACATGCTCTACCATATTCTACTGACTTAACCCCCATACACTATTCTTTTCTATTAGCAACACTCAAAGTAAAATTTACTCAAAGGCTACTATATCCGTCCTCTTCTAAGTTACCCTCCATAGAACAACACACACCATCATACTTCCTCTGATTTACTCTTCTCAGACAATCCCCAACAGTTAACATGACATCTGAACAGAACTGTTTACCAAACAAGACCCAACTGTACAGACCCCACCCTAAATGTTATTAGGCCAAGCAGGAATAAACAGCAAACAGGGCTGTGAACGGGCAGCCCAGCCAACCCAGTGGGCAACCAGACACTGCCCAGCAATTAATTAATTGGCCCATCCCATTTCATACATCAACGGTTGGTCTGGGGAGGCACATCCATAATATATCCTGGCCAGTTGTATCCATACCCCAAGTTCCTATTCCCAACCCAATCCCTCAAAGGTCAAGTTCTCAGAAGCAGGCACATTTGTAGGCAGGAGGTGCCGACCTAATTTATTTTGAAGGTACATTCACACTTACCCATACACACAAGCACATGCTTACATACACCTGCAGGCATGCAGACAATGCATAATGTCCTCCCTGATTTATTAAGAGATCAAATAACTTGACATGTACAAGTTTGTGTGTGTGTGGTCGTCTGTGTTTAAGTATGTACAGATGTGCCACTGTGGATGCATGTATGTATCACTGCACTTTCAAAGTGCTTTTTAAGTTCTTCACAAAGGTACTTCTTGCCAGCCCAAACCGATCAGGAGATTTCAGGCTCAGCTCAAATGGGTACAAATAACATGTCTGGAATCCCCCAACATGAATAACACAGACCATGAATAACAGCTACAAAGAACTTGCTGCCAATAAAGACACTATCTGTAACAAACCGAAAATAAACAACAGATGCATTCACCAGTCGCAAAGAATTTTCAAACGACAAGATTCCAGACTATTTGCTGTATCTACACAACAACAATTCTCCAATTCTTGGTCTAATCAGACATTCGATTCTGCCAAATAATGAAGTATTATATATATATATATATATATATATATATATATATATATATACCATGGAAAATATTGTACACACGAATAGTTGCAAATTTATGTAATTACGGACATCTGTTGTTTCTTACCAATTGCCTCTAAACATATCAATAAACTTAAAACTTTTACCATTAAGCCCCATGAGCGACACCAGTAAATTCCTAAACTCAAAGATGGATCAACTAGATAATTTGTTATAAACGTGAAGCCTTCATATGGAACAAATGGTACTCAATTCATACCCAGAACCGGCAAATATTACTCCCAAATACTAGATAATCTGTGGAAAATTACAGCCTGACCTTCCAAGACTTCTGCCAAGGAATGCCTCTTTAAGAGTTCCTAAAAACAATACATCTTAGTCAACCATATGTGCTGCGCTTTGACCTCAAACAGGCGCTATATAAAACACACATATAGCTAGCGTATCCAGCCCGCGCTTACATCGTAACGTCGCACTATTATACGTACGCGCCAATGAACGCCGTTCCTTTTCCAAAAGCAATTTAACTGCCGAATAGTAAGCAACAATTGTACAGCCTTAGCCACTTATACCTCTTTCGCAATTTAACCAATACTGGTCATTAGACGGCCAAATCCACCCATCAAACTAGAAACTTGATTTGACGCTAATGATTTCGCTCCGGTAAACACTTCAACCGGATGTCTAAAAATTCAAGGTCCACCCGGAGACTTAGGAGCGGCGGTCCATATGCTCCGAGCGAGTAAGTAAGACCCTACCATGACATTCACTTGATTTATGTTCAACATCAGCAGTATAGACGTTAAGAATGAACTGCATTCGCAATTCTTGTCACATGGGATGGGCACTTCATGAATTCATTTCAAACTAGTACACTAACAAGTACCAGAAATATAAATGGAAGTATGTATGAATATGCATATTACTATATGAATATTTATATTACTCAAATACAAAAACTTTTACACAACACTTCCAAAGACCAAATTGGTCCACCGGATCTTGACGAACTCTATCCACCCAAGAACTGCATTATAAATCAATTATTTTAATTCGCCAAGGATTATAGGTAGATAGCAGTAAAAATAATATAAAAAAATAATAATACAATACTAAATATAATTCTATTAAAACAAGATAACAATATTAACAATGCATTTTTCCACACCCAGATAACACAGGCCATCTTGTTCCAACGTGTAAATAATTGCCACTTTTTACCTTCTTACATTTACCTTGCAGAGGTAAAAGGTGAAACAATAAATATGTATCATTGCACTGTGATACATACAAATATATGATAATATATATAATATACGATATATATATATATAATTTATCCAGTACACCCTTTCAGAATACCCACTCGAGGCCATGCTCAAACAGGCCGTAGCAAAAGTTTTGAATTCCCAGCATCATAGTAATGAAAATTTCTCTTGGCTAGTTACTAGTTTGATAAACTTTCTCGTATGCATGTGACCATGAATGTTAATTTTGCTGACGAAAATCTTCCCTTTGACCTCACAGGAAGCAGGACACAACACGCAAATGGGTGTATGACACATTCATAGAGAAACTACTATTCGAACCTGCACAGGGCAAAAACGACACAAACACCTACGGCAGTTGCATGCCCTAACCTAGGTACCCACATGCCGCATGAAACTTGACCCCCAAGTATCACCCTAAAAGAGCAAGTAATAAGTAATACCATTGAACACCCGGAGGTCCATTCACACACACCTGAATCGACTAACACTAATGATCTACTGACAAGATCTCTGAACACCCACTGCATACTTTTGCACACAACTCATGCATAACCAAAGTCGTCTTTCCTGCAAATCAACTGAACTTTTATAAAAGCTTGGTGACACGGTAGCAGTTGTGACCTACAGGTAAAATAAGGTCCATACGTATGTCAGTATACGTTCATTCATTATACCTTCTACCTCTTAGAGACATTGGTCGCTTGGCGACTGCATTACTACAATGGCATTGATCAAGTGATTGGTTTACATATGAACAACAACAACAACTGGACAACTTTACATTACTGGTCACACTACATGCAGTAACTAAAGCTGCTATAAAAATACATACATTCACCACATATATATATACAATCATACAACTATACATAATCATGCAAGCAACGCGTACTGATACAAACATGCACATGCATACATTCGCACATATACAAACAGCACGCACGCATACATCACAAGGGATTGTCAGTTTGGCCTAAGATACTGGGAATTGACCTCCACATAAAGCAGGACTCGGTTAAATGTGAAAGCATTACCAATCAACAATCAAAACAGAATTGTCTGATCACGGCTGTGGCTACGACAACACCATCAGAGGCGGCGATCTCGTTCGAGAGGTGGGGGTACGCCCAATAACAGGGGTAAGAAATGCGGGGGGGGAACAAGCATATAACGTGTCCCCTCTCTGTAAAAGGTAAGGGGACTTGTCCCCATCAACCCCCCCGGATCGCCGCCTCTGAACACTAGACCCATACTACACACCGATATAATATACGTAATATATATATCTATCTATAATAAGCACATATTTCAACATGTTATCTATATACCCTGCATGTGTATGACTAATATGTGCATGCATACACACACACATATATACACATACATACATACATACATACATGTATAAGCATATAAATGTATGTGCATGGCATAGTAAACATAAAATGCATTCGTATATGTATTTGCATTTCAAGCGGAGCCCATGCTAGTCGGGCATTTAACGTTGGCAGTAAATTCGGCCGACGAGAGTACCGGACCGAAACTGCTGCGTCATACCAGTAGGAAAACTTATACCCACGATATAAGCCATGTATGTACTATCATCGCTTAATCGCTGAACATTGTCACACTTCCCACGCCAACCTCTAATCCATTATAATCTACTCTCTCTCTCTGTCTCTCTCACACACGCAGTACGTCTTCTAATATCAATTTCTAATCACGTCGAATCTACTCACTAATACTAACAATAATAAAATGATAATTTATATGGCGCCATAACGCAGCCATGGTAGTGGCCCTGTAAAGGCAAGCTACATGGGTGCCTACCACACGAAACTATCGACTGTTGATTATTAACGAGCACATTGAGTACAACCTCCCTCGAACGCAGTAACTTCTACAGCGCCATTGTAAGCGGAAATGATCCAACAGCATCTGATATTCTCCCCTCCGTGCAAAGTTCATAAGTGCTCACAGAAACGTACAAGAGAAGCAGTCACTGAGCAATTGCGAGTGAACAACTTGCTCAAGGTCTGTATACAACACAATACAGCTGTAATCTGATAATGCCCTCCTTACAGAAAGTTCAGAAGTGCACCTTGAAGCCGGGCAACCATTAAGAGCCATAGGCAGACTGGAAGAGGTAGGTCTTCAGGTTTGAGCGACAGACTCACCGAGAGAGTTGCGAACATACAATGACCATCGCATGGGAGGAGGTTCAAAGTTCAAACCCTTACTCTCAAGTTACAAGCTGAGCACTACAATCACACGGACACTGTGCATTGGGTTCTGTGTGTATAGTCCGAAGGTTTGATAGTCCGAAGAGTGCATGGTGTCCGGTGATAGGTGATAAGATCGCGGTCTTAGTGGTAGCTAGATTGATGAATAGAATTACGTTTGGATAGAAGCTGAAATGTACCATTCATTTCATTCATCCAGCATCCATTTAGACATGATTTATATCAATCCAGCTCCCAGTTTTACACAGTCTTTTCATCGATTAATCCAGCCTATAGTTAAATTAACGTCAGAGTATAGAATCTTTGGACTATCGAACCTTCAGACTATTGAACCTTCGGATTATCGAGCGGACACCGTGCCCGTCACTGCCTGAGTTAATCTAATCTAAGACAAAGGCTTCTATAGTGCCTCTAAACAATGCAAAACAGCAGATCACGATCGATCGTCACCAAAAAATCCACCAACACACATAATGTAACATAGATTTCTATTGCATCAGTTGTTATCAAAGGATAAAAAACTCAAGATAACAACAATTAGAATAAAAAATAATCAAGATAATAACAACAAAAATATTGAATACAAAATAATAATAAACAATAAATAAAATACTATTAAAAAAAGACATGATCATGAATTCATTTATCAACACTCAGTAAAGACCAGACATCCTGTTTCAACATGTAAACAAGTGTGACCTTTAAACTTCACCAAGTTCACCTTCAGCATTGTTAGGAAGTTTTGTCCAAATACTAAACCAGGCAACAATCTTACCCTCAGCCAATCGTGTCTACACGCGTGCCAGCTGCATCAATGTCTCCCGCCTCCAGACATGGCTTTTCAACAGCATATTGGAAACTTCCCATCACATTAAATCATTGCATATTAACAGCATTACTAAACAATTTTCATTTCATTTCATTACGTAGGAAATCATTTTCCAGCCACCGCATTCCGTAAATCTATTTACTATATAAATCTACTTATGACATAAGTCATAATACGATGTAAATTTCATTTACAACATAAATCCACCTACAACAGAAATCCACAAACATCGTAATAACATTTACAGTCTAACTGTTATACTGCAACTGTTACACTGTACGTACACTAACGACCTGAATCTGCTAACAATGTAAATACACTTATGATGTCAATCCACTTATATTTTCATGGTAATCACATGCTTTTCAAAACCTCTTTGAAATACCATCCCTGTTAGCAACATTAAGGACCCGGTTATAACAAGGTTGTTTTATAGAGTGGTCAGAGACCTCGTAATATATACCAGTGGGTCTCATGACATTAACTATGGACATATGTCAGTGTCAACAGCTTCTGAGTATTCAGAGTGTCAATGCCATGACTGTCAGACAGGACCATTGAGCAATAAGAGCAATGTTATTCTACAGACGATCATTAGACCGTCAGATAGCCTAGCAATAAGTGTTTGGGCAACTGGCTTGGAAGAGTCCATAAAAATACACCGAAGAAGAAATTAAAAAATTTAGTTGTTTAAAGCATTTGACATGTATGCACCATCCGAAAAAGCACTTCTGAATAAGCTAATTCAAACCACTCGCTTTGGGGTGATACAGAAATCTCGCGATTACAATTACGATCAGTAAATCTGAACCTGAGACGAGAGACTCGAGTGAGAACATCTTGCTATAGTGCTATATAGATTTGCATTCAGAGCTTATGGATCAGAGTAAAAGAGCAAGTGTTGATAATTGATATAAATGATAATCAACGAGTTAGTAAGTTGGGTTTGTGTGGCAGACGATACCAAAGACAAGATGCAGGCAGCAAACAGACGATACCAAAGACAAGATGCAGGCAGCAAACAGACAGACAGACATAGAGGAGAAAAGGACAGACGTACATACAGACAAACAGAGGGCTGGACAGCATCTTGAGTGATCTCTCAGATTCTCTCTGAAAACCAGACCTGGATTATCACTTAGCATTGCTTGACAACTGTGGTCATGAATAAGCCTTACACTGGGGTAAGCCTTCGAGTGACATTTTAGAGAAATGGAGCTGCAGTGTCATATGTATTATTCCTTCACCCTGTTTATAGGTTCAAGGCCATCACCCTTTCCATTCAAAAGGCCACTTTCCTCGGCATTAAATGGGCAGGGCAATCATTTCCATAGAAAAAACTGCTCTGGACACTGAATTTCATGAAAATATCTGGGTCCAGCTGTAACCTCTCCCCATCCAACAACCTATGCACTGTGACGTCCAGGTCATATTCTGGGTCAAGGCTGCGACCTCCCACGCAGAGGTCACTGCATCCTCATCCAACCAGCCAGTCTAATATGGCCTCACCGAGGACAGCTTCTGTGTATAGCCATAAACTGGCAAAATAGAAATCATTTGAAAGCAGTTAAGCAATCAAAATACTATCAATCAATGTCAATTAGTTTGCAATGTATTCTACTTACATACTTACCAGCAAACAATTATGTATAATATATGCATACACACCCACATATAAAAAAATACACATACATGCATGAATACTTAAATATACATACACACATACATATACAAGCATATGTACAGTGTACACACATACATATACAAACACTCGTAATACATACATATAAATATGTATACGTAATACATACCATTTATTATATATATAAATATATATATACACATATGCCACATTTGAATGGCACAGTGGTCATTCAATTAGAGCGGTCAGCCCGTAACATTCAGTGTGCGCTGAGCGAGCGGGTTCGACCCTCATCCAGGGAGTAACTGTGTAGGGACCTTGAGCAAGTCCTTCACACCCAATTGCTCTGCATCACAACTGCAATTGCGCCGTCGAGGCGTGTGTACGCACTTCTGAGCAAAAAGATGTTGGAAGAAGGGCGGTATCAAATTTCAGTAATAAAAAAAATATGCATTATGAATTGTGCCTCACAAATGTATATTATATATTCATACATATCCAAATGTACACAACTGTGCATCACACACATAGGAGTGCAAATGTATATGAATGCATGTATGTATAATGTGAGTGATATAATATGTGTGTGTGTGTACACATGTAAACAGCTCCTGAGTATCTATAAAATCAATATCATCCTGTCATCATCGTCGTTTTGACTATGTCGTCGTCGTAATCATTACAACTACCGTCGTCATCATAGGCAACCATTTACCACGAATAAGTTCCTTCTAAAAATAAGAGTTACCATCGTCATCTCCAAAACCGTCGAACGTACTGGCAAAGGACATAATTTTCACAAGCGTTGGTCGGGCCGGGTATACAAAGCCTACACTCCCTAGTCCCGCCACTACCTATCTGCTCGGACTTGCATTCCTCGTATGCAAGCAAGCCGAGCAGCTATGGCTGTGTGCTCGTTCGGCATCGCACGCACAACTGCGAATCTATATTGTACACGACGGGCCAACCCAAATCACTCGACTAACCGACCGACCACACAAACGACTAACACTGCTGGCAGCCTGTGTACCCGCCGAGCCAGCATTTTCGGTATCTCTTTCCAATTCCGCAAATAGATTAGCAATCCGGATGTGCTACAATAACTTTCAAAATTCCGCCTTTTACCTTCGGATTGCAAAAGAATCAGCGGAAGACATGAAGGATCCATTATTCCGCAAAATTAAACGATAACACTCCACTTTGTCTCCGAAATCAAACACAACATTGTACCAAGGTTCGACGGCCCTTTGCGAAATCCATAGTCTTTGGCCAGAGACTATTATGCATTGACAACCATAGAGTATAACATTCAGATTCGTCGTCTGACGAAACAGATTTGTGGCGCGATCTACTGGCTAGCTTTGTTAAGTAACCAAACATGAATTAGCATTTTATCAACAACACAAATTGTAGATACTACTTGCGGAAGAATATAAATAAAATAAATCGCTGAAGATACCATACGTGCTTGTGGTTTTTTGTGTAGACGTTGCTGTTTTTCCCTCATAGACCTATAATAATACCGTAATGTAGCCTATTGCATATATCCATTGAGCACGTCTTGCAAAACGATAGCCCTGTGCTTCTCTACACCTCACTGACAAAGTGAACATAATGTAGTTCAGTCAATTGCGAAATGACGCCAGACCAAAGCCGTTTACACCACACCATAACTCTATACTACGTCATTGGCAGCGTTTTGCCTCTAGCACCAAGGACACCTATTCCGCACAAATTGTTGTAGCCTGCGACACAGTTACAAGCAGATCTGTAAAATTCTAAATAAAACTTTTTTAGCGGTCGAGTAGCCGTTCAATGTAGCAAATTATTGCATGCGACCTTTTCAGTTACGATTATTTGACAGAATGATATTTCAAACTAATGTTATTTATCAGGCGAAAAATGAATTATTATACTTTAGCGGGAATTAGGTCAAATATTTTATGATCATAATGTTGCCCCGCTACAGAAACCTGATGATTCAAAGGTGACCTACTTTCAAACTGAGCCAGTCCGTCGGAAATTCAGCAGCTCTTCTTGTCATTACCCTACACCCAAGACATAGTGGCATTGCAACCTTTAGAGATCATACGCAAGCGCTGGTGCGTATTTGAGATATAAATGGCGAGATTTCCTGCGTATTAAGAATGCACATAGCGCAGCTCAGAGTTGAACTCTGGCCTAGCTTAATATTATGAATGTCAATGACGGATTGCTTATTAATATATTCGTTAGTAGGCTAGTTCAAACTGACGAGTATAGACAGTATGAATAATGCATGATCACAAGCCATGTTATGAGCGGACAATTACTAGTAATAACAAGAGTCGAATTTAACAGCATATCAGCCATGCATGGTGTCTATTACGTTCAGCTGCTGATTTTAACGTCACCTGACGAATGAAAGGCTGAGTCGACCTTTGGGAGGGTAGCTGGAATCGATCGGAGTCCGTGCTGATTCTTTCCTCCATTCCTCCTCATTCTCCCCCACCCAAATAATTATTCACCCGACTAGTTACGGGCTTAGCTGAGTAAACCGATATAAAACGGAGAGTCTGGAGACGTAGGCAGACTGCTGGCATGCTTGTATAGGCAGAATTATACGCTGCAGGCCCACGCTCTGTAGCTAAGCTCGCAATGTTGGCTATAGTCCTATAGGTTTAACACACCGTTATTAATACATGAGCTGTACGAAACAAGAACGATCGATTCTAAAGGAAAATCTACTTAACAGATGACGTCATCGACTCGTCATTCGCTTACGTCATGCTCATCATTTCATCCGTAAATCGCATTTCCTTTCATTTTAAAAACAAATTATCGCAGCTCGTTATCTGCGTTGTATCAAATTGCGCAGTTTCGTTCCAGTTCAAAAATTCCTTCCGATTATCTAGCACAACATGTATCAGCCGAACGAAATTGAATAGCGTACGTAGGCAGCAGTATAGCCCAGTCATGATGACTCCAATGGCAGTGGTGACTACGATAATCATAATGATGACACCCCATTGACCCGTATACAACAGCAGGTTTTGGGTAGCTGCGGTCATCACTTTGTGAGAAAAGTGGGAAGGCCGTATCGTGGTATATGCTATTGATTTACCGCCTATCGATTAACCAGCCGACTACCATGCGCACGGGCATGTACCATCATAGTACGCCCCTCTAGATATATTATGCAGCGGTTTTCGGACACATAGGGTTAACGTACCGCTTGCATTGTGCGTGTAGTGCTGTGTGGCTCTGTGTTTGTTCTGTACTCGAACATAACACAATTATTCGGTGTGTGTACTGGTGTGTGTTGGCGTGAGCAGTGGGGAAAACTCAAGGAATCTATATTGGGTTCTTGGTGTGTGCGTGCGTGCATGCGAAAGTTACCGCCATGCAGCTATACGCATTTCATGTATGTGGGTATACATGTCGGTAATAATATCGATCAATACATTATTCGAGAGCAAAGCGTGTCAGAATGTAACGCGAATGTTTCCCAAGGCCCAAAGATAGCGACTCAATATTTTAACCCTTTTACGACCACCGAGTAGTAAAATGTAAGGCATAATCAATGACACTGTTCATTACAGGGTTAACATGTATGTTGCTGGCTATTTTTATGTGATCGAAAGTTTTGCAAATTATTCGTAATATCGAAGCATCAGATGTGATTTGTAGACTTACTAAGACTTACTTGTTCTGAGCACATGCTGTAGGCCTATACGCATGTAGGCCTATGCACATAATATTGGTAGGCTAGCTGTATCTATAGACCTAAGGCAAAATAAGGCCCAATACCGTGCTCACGTTACATGTATGTACAAGTATTTGCCACAATTTGTGAACGTTTTATCGCCAGATATTCGATCAAATTTCAAGTAATTATCATAAGTTCAACAGAACTCGTCATTGGACTCTAGCACTTAGGCCGCTCGTCTCAACGCTTACCTTATAAGTGCGCTATATAATC
Organism: Bimastos eiseni; assembly: GCA_959347315.1. Lineage (NCBI taxonomy): Eukaryota > Metazoa > Annelida > Clitellata > Crassiclitellata > Lumbricidae > Bimastos > Bimastos eiseni. The sequence goes on along the minus strand of OY365821.1, from coordinate 9,453,157 downwards.
TTTAGCATAATAATTATTTGGCCACGGCGAGCTAATTATAAACATGCAGCCATTTGATGGTTGGACAACCACTCTGACGCGACGTAGCGGTCGTTATAATAGGCTGGTGTCCTGCTTTTGGACTTCTGTAGGCCTATGCAACATATATATCGCTTTAGATAGGCCTATTTCGAAATTGCGAATAATTATGAATTTAACTGACAGCAAATTTAAAAAGTATAGGCCGGCCTATAGATACGTACGTTTGAAATCCCAGGAGAGAATCACAATGCATAGGGCCTATTGATTCCAGGTCAAGGCCTAATCACGATTGGTTCTGAACACGTAGGCCTAGGCCCTATATATGGGCCCTAATGTAAACTAGTAAGAAATGATAGCATGCAAATGACAAGCAAATACGTAAGAGTTATACAAAATGCCAGGCATAACATATGGGACTAATATATATATATATATATATATATAAGGGATACGAAGTCGCAACGTAGCAGCCAATCATTGATCTTTTTTGATCGGCCTGCATTGCGGGCTAAGTGTGTGATCCCTGCGTAGGTCCTAATGAATAAGGCGACATCCGGGTACTCGGCAAATTAGCGTCAAACGTATAATCACCGAATAATTCGTATAGATTACTAAATATATGCTACTTCAGTCAAAAAATCTACATTTGAACACATGTAATTTATATTGCAAGTTCTAGATATTAAGTGATTTTATTTCGTTACAAAATAACAAGTTCGACTGCTGATTTGTCCTGTAAAAGTCCTAGATATATAGTCACAGACATAGGCTTGCCTAATCTATGTCAATTGCCCGGTATTCGTCGACTACATATCAGTCCCAGGCCTTACTAAAGTTATACGCCATTGCGTATTATATACAATAAAATCGACGCATCTTGTTTCTTAACTGCAACAGCCTTTGATTGCAACGAAATCTCAGCCAATTGTATAACTATTCGAACGCTTAACAACGTGAAAGCTAGGGATGGAAGTCATATGCAACCAACAGATCTCAATGGAGGCAACCAATAGATAAACAATGGATGCAACCAAGAATGGATTAAAAACGCAGCATTAAAATGCTTTTTACGTTTTTTAGGTTCTGTGGCACACAGGACACAAAATTGCGAACCACAAGTATACGAAGAACATTCCACACAGTGCATGCACCAATTGCACCATCCTTCGATGTTCCTCTGAATTGCTCTACATAAATCCTGAGTATGAGTGTACTTGGAACAAAGTTTTCCGTGATGAATCCTGTATTTACCTTTCGTAGGAATCGTAGCAAATTTTTATAGAGTAGATTTTAAGTTGAATTTCTCATTAAAAATAACGGAACTAAATAGTGTCGCATGTTTTTAGACAATATTCAACACGTGTTCCTAATTGTTTTTGTTTGACCGATTACTGATCACATTCAACGATTGTTAAAGAGGCTTTTAATAAAAATAAGTCGTAGGAAACATGGAAGGCTCAACTACTGACGACAAACCAAAAAGCAGACGACCTAAAGGTTAGGAATTGTTATCGTAAGGAAACCGAAGGCTCCCGAGTTAACCAGTTCGATTGTTAATTATGAATATCTAAGTAGTGGCTAGTGTTAAGAATTAATTAATCATCTATTTTCTTCGTCACGTTCTTCCTTCCATTTTCGCCCCTCCGCATCTCATCATGGTCATCAGAGTCCTCTCCATGCCAATCCTCCTCCTTATCATCATTATAATCGTTTACAGCAGGTACAACAGTAGTCAGTCAGTTATTCAGTAATCACATCATTCAATTTGAATCATTCATGCTTCCATGCTAACAATTAATCAGCCGTTGCATTTATTCTAGAAGAATTAAAAAAATTGAACTGTTAGTTCTTTTAATCGGGCCTATTTCTTGATGAGTAGTTTGCTAATTCTATTATGCATTAATAAATATTAAATACCTATGTTTATATATCTATTTTGCTGCAGACACGAAATTTAAGCAGCAGAAATTGCCGGCATGGCAGCCGATCATGACGGCAGGGACAGTTTTGCCGGCCTTCATAGGAATCGGTGTTGTATTTATTCCTCTTGGTGTTGCTCTGCTGATAACTTCAAACAGTGTAAGTCTACCTGTCATTAGATCTGCTATGTGCTTGTTCTGTGATTCTGCTGTTACAATGTTTTCAGTGTTTCGAGTAGACTGGTGCTAAGATTACAGTTAAAGCAGCGATGTAACTCAATGGTTACAAAGATGCTGGTGAATGTAACATGCTTGTTACATAGATACATATCAAAGTAAAATATTAAGTCTTGTAATACATAGCACTGCAAAATTAAGGACTAAAAAGGCAGGAACGATTATAAAATTCTGTCATCGTTAGTCTCCCTCCCCACTGTCTAGCTAAATTCACACCTTCTGTTCATTCTTCTTGGACAAAATCTCATCCGTTCATTTCACCTACCAATTTCCTCTAGCCTCCCATTCCTCTTGCACTGATCTACCCCTCCCTAAGCCCTGCTCCTGCTTCCACTCCTAGTTGTCTCTCCTGCCACAGAAACAAAAATGTCACTCCTCTTTAACTTTCTTCCTATCCCTGCCTCTGTCCTGTAATCACCAAAATCATCAATATCTTACTCTCTACTGGCAACTTCCCTATGGTCTTTAACGACCAGTGTTATTGATTATGTTTTACATATTACAACATGCTGGTCGTTAAAGGGTTAAGCAATTACTCGTCTCTCCCCTTCGCAGAAGGCAAATCTCAGCAAGAAAGACCTGTCTAACTATTGTCCCGTCTCCAATCTTTCTTGTCTGTGTAAGTTAACTGAAAAAATTGTCCTTTCCCAGCTTACTACCTTTCTTTCAATTCATCGCTCAATCCATTGGCTCCCTATTCAGCAACGTATACAGTTTAAAACCATTTCCCTTTTAGTAACTGCCTACTTGGGGTGGCCCCGTCCTACCTAAATTTTTTGCACTTCGGTGTCCTCTTTACCTGTAAGGGCCTCCTAGCGATCTTCCACTCGTGGCCTTCTTGTTGTTCCGCGCATGCGCTCTGCCAAGGCCCAGTCAACGAGCTTTGCCTATGTTGGCCCTTCAGCTTGGAACTGGTTTCCATGGACCCTGTGCCTGGAATTACTGACCCTCTCACTTTGCCAGTTTCGGAGACGCCTAACGACTTTTCTGTTCCCTTGCCCACGCACAGATGACTGTTGAGAGGGCTGCTGATTTGAGCGGTGCTATATAAATGCTTGGTTACATTACATTACATGATCACAAACTCCTTCCTCATCGACTATCTTCTTGGTTTGGCACCTCTGACACTGCCTTGGTATGGTTTCAGTCCTACCAGTATTTCTGTTAAAGCCTCCAGCCTCTGTTCACATCCCCTCCCACTCTCTCTCGGTATCCTCAAGGCTCAGTCATAGGTCCACTCCTCTTCATCCTGCATGAAATAACATTGAGCTATCTCATAAAATCCTCCTCTTTTGGCCACCACCTGTACACAGATGACACTCAACTCTACATATCCTTCTCACCTAGCTCTTTTCCACCTCCATTGCACAGTTACCGAATGTTGCTAGACTCTCAATAGACGTCATCCAGTCTCCTCTGTCTCAACCCTTCCATATCAAAATTAATCATCCCGGTCTTCATTGACCAAATAAAAAAAATCTCTGACCTTTCATTACATCTATCCACTAACTCTTCATTTCTTTCCTTCATCTCTGATGTTACCAATCTTGGTGTTACTTGTGATCATTATCTCTCTTTCTCTTGACACATCTTCAACCTGTCGTGCTCCTGCGTCATGCACATTTGTGATCTCCACTGTATTCGGCCCTTCATCTTCAAAGCTGCCTAATCGTTCACCATTCCAATTCTCGACCAAATCAACTACCGCCAACACAACTTTTCTGCCTGCTCTGACATTTCACACTGTTTGCACTTGTGGTCTTGACGTTGCAGAATTATTAGTGTATAGTAAAATAGACGGTGCTTGGAATTGCAGGTACAGGAGATTGTCATCGACTACACGTCAGACAACTGCAAACCAACGAATCTTGACATAGCAATCAACTACACGACATGTGCATCATATCTACAAGACAACATCGGAAAAATATGCGATTGTGATATTGAATTCAAGCTCTCAGCAGCCTTTCTGGTTAGTGCTTGGACAGGAGCAAAGTAACTGCTTATTTAAGTATGTAAGTAACTAACTTTTACTTGCCTTTGCAGATGTTTGTTTTAGTGACATTTCTCAGCATATTGACTGGTGTAAAGAGTGCCATTGATAAGTTTTTTCTTTGAAGGTGTGCAGAATAAATTTTAATTACAATTGGCCATGCGACTTTGTTCGTTGACTCTAATAATTAGTTCATTACACCGGCATTCGTTTAATTGTGATCTGAGTTGTAAGGTGGTTTCAGTGTGCATGCAGTGATTTCTCTATGTCTCACTGTGTCTCTGTCTCTATCTCTGTGTCTCACTCTCTGTCTGTGTATGTATGTCTCTTGCTCTCTGTCTCTCTCTGTTTCTTTCTCTCTCTCTCGGCATTCACTAGTTGGCCTCTTTTGGTTGTTTGATCTAGGGTGATGTCTACATGTACTACGGTCTGACAAACTTCTACCAGAACCACCGACGCTACGTTCGGTCACGCGATGATGAACAGCTGCTTGGAATGCACAAACCGACGGCCAACAGTCTCAATGGAGACTGCTCACCATATCGTGGTCTATACAACAGCTCCATAACCAATGATCCGGGGATTCCGTACGCCCCGTGCGGGGCGATTGCCAACAGCCTTTTCAATGGTTAGATGTAGCTTTGGAATTTGGTTGTATCTACTTATACATCTCTGAAATGGATATTGTCTATTTAATTAAATTATTTAGCTCTTATTGTGTGTGCTAAGTCAGTAAATGTAATGCAGTCAAAAGACTTCTATAGCACCATTATCAGCATCTAAGGAAGGAACCTTCTGACAGTGTTTCTCCTGTGCTGAAGCTATTTGTCTTCCTTTAAGAATCGTGTGATCGATTTCCAATGCCCTCCCAAAGGTTATTATGCTAGGTGAAATTGGTGAAATTTGCAGTAAGACATATGGGTGCCTTGCACGTCTGCCATATAGTTAAATTTGACTCTTGTGATGACTTCTGATCATCTGTTCATACGACTTTTCTATATATATATATATATATAGAAATATATATATATGTATATATATATATATACGTTCAGTGTGCCCTGAGCGATCCAGTTTGAGCCTCGTCCGGGGAGTCACTGTGTAGGGACCTTGAGCAAGTCCTTCGCACACAATTGCTTGGCAGTACAACTGCAATTGCGCCGTCGAGGCGTTTGTGTGCACTTCTGAGCAAAAATGTTGGAAGAAGGGAAGTATCAAATTTCAGTAATAAGTAAATAAAATATATATACTTATATATATATATATATGTAATCATACTGAAGTGTGTGAGTTTGAATTATATATAATGAAACAGAAATGTCACAAGTTGTTAAGTCAACCTTTGCTTTGTATCAAGGCGATTATGATAATGGAGCTACTGAAATAATTAGGTTAGATTGGAGTAAAAGTTTAAGCCTGGGATTTTTAGACTGAAAGTTAGACCTGCGATTGTAAATACAGTTATTTCTGGGTTCCTGCTACGATAAGTACAGCAATTTTTAATTTAATTATTAAATTTTATCTTCAATTTTTAATTAATGTTATTCGGATATGTGACATCCTACGGCTATGGCCAATGGTAGTAAATCTGCCACTCGTAGCAAAGTGAAGATGACTACATAAGGTTCATCACAGACAATTCGCGGACGTCTTTTTGTCAGTTGGAGGAATATAGCAGTCCATTGTTTTTGTTTTCGTTAGATTCTTTGACGATCAGTCTGTTGAATGGTTCCAAAGAACTCGTGGTCGGCCTAATCAACACCGGAATTGCATGGAGTACAGATATCAATTCCAAGTTTAACAACCCCACATGTAAGCTCACTCCTTTTTGCTATGTGGTCTGCAGAGAGCTGAGGTGTGGTAAGGCCGTTGGGTGTGCGCTATGGCAGACAATTTCATCGAATCCAGTGATTTCTATAACTACATTATCATGACCCATTTGTTTGCTTAAGGTGAAACTAGTCAAAATCTCCTGGCTAGGTTCTTATTGGTCTTTGGAACAGACCAATAAGAACCTATCCAGGAGATTCTCACCATTCATCTGCATGGGCCGAGTTCCTTGATCCTCGCTGGCGGTCCTCCACCGGATTTTGCCACGCTTTTTTAGGCAGTGGTTCTGCGACTTGGAATTGGCTCCCTATTACAATTTGCCTAATGCCCAGAGGCTATTCCACCATGTTCTATGTGAGCCTTATGATTATTGTATTTAGCTGAGTTGAATCATGAGCTCTTCTGAGTAGATGGTCTGGAAGATGCACTATATAAAACCTCATACTAAATGAATGAATTTGTGGGGCAAAATAACCAAAGGGGTTTTTTGCACAAGCTGTATAAGTTATGTGATGTTTGGTTCAAAAAGAAAAAGTTGGGTAGGTTAAAGTAGAGATGGGGTGGAACGGGTTCGGACATCAGAAAAGGGGGATTTATGGGTTTGATCACCAAAGCACTTATGATTATACGTTCACAGAGTGAAAAGCAGCCTACATTTTCAGTGGAAGGAAGTCATAGCAGAAAACTGGAGACTGAAGCAATTGTTCAACACATTTTCAAAATGTTGAATCACACAGAAAAGACAAAGGATTGAGAAATGGAAAAAAGAAAGAGGTCCTTAGAAGTGGAAAACAGGAAATAGTCATTTATAAACGTGTTGACTGCTATAACGAAACTAAACTTTTGCACGCTATAATTATTTATTACTACACCAAACATCAAGTATTCAAACAATATTTTGTAATGGTGCATATGACTGCCTTTAGTCAAGCTATGTTCATTTTTTCACTTGATTTCTTGTTGCATTTTATAATTAAGTTGCAATGAAGAGAAATTGCCACTTACCAGTTTGATATGGTTACTACATGGGATCCCTATCTATTTGCATCCCTTTTGGGGCTCCCAATGTAGCCTATACTAAAGTCCGTTTTATGCATTTTGTGAGATGTATTTTATTTTAATTGGTTACAATGAAACACTTTTGATTTTGACATAAATGAACTAATAGATCAATGTATAATATTCAAACATGATCTGCTCAACTTTATTTTGATCAATACATAACTCCATTTTTCCACCAGCCTTCAGCGGCACTCTACCACCTCCATACTGGAGCAAACCGGTAGATCAACTGGATCCAACCAACAACCAGTCAAACAACGGCTACGAAAACGAGGACCTGATGGTTTGGATGAGGACCGCGGCACTCCCGACGTTCAGGAAGCTGTACAGGCGCATCAGCCGAACCGACGTGTTCGCGAATGGTCTACCAGCTGGAACCTACTCTCTGCACATTGACTACGGTATGGCTGTCAGTGTGGGAAACAGTGGCCGCCCCCGATTGGTTGGGGCAATTGCCTTGTAATGCGGAGATTACACAGATGGTTGCTGTCAGAGCTCGTGGCGTAGGTGACATAAGCAGCCCCATAGGGCGCCACATTTTAGGGGTGCCAACTTTTATGATGTTGCATTGAATAATTAGTAAGTACTTTATAGCTGACCCTAGCTAGCAAGATCTAGACCCCTTCAGGGCCCCCTAATTGTTACCAATGTCATCAGAACCTTAAACAAATTATGTTACTGCTGTTAATCTGGTTGGTTACAATAAAGTATATTGATTGGAAATATATATTGAAAATAAATTATTCAATTGTTTATTCGAAAATAGTTCTATGCTAATTCCAGTTCCAACAACAATATTAAATCTGCTAACACCTCCTTCCATTGCAATTTTCCTATGACAGAATCGCCAATAAGTTTTGGGGGAAAACGCAGTTTCGTGTGCTCCGTGCAATGTGTGCCTGACCCTCATATTTCTCACATTTTACTATTCATGCAACAGGGTGGGGGCGCTATTTTTGATGTATGCCTTGGGCGCCAGATTACTCGAGGACTGCTCCGGTTGGTGTGTAGGGATCTTCAGCAGATTCTTCACTCACTACTTCTCAGTGCCATCGACTGATGCTTGCTTATTAGAGAGTAGTGCATAATAAATGCTTGATGTTAAGAATGATGTGACATTGAAGTCTTCACGTGTTATTTTTTGATAGTGGCGGCCCTGGCCTTGAAAATTTGGTACGCAATTTTAAACTGTAATTTAAAAGCAAGTGAAAACAGATCGTTTTTAAACAGGAAAAGTATGTTCGGACGAATTTGAAGATTTCATTCTATTTATTAAATATTTGGTAATATATTTTACTTTATTTTATTTCGTCAACGATTGTTGTTGAAATATTTTTGGTGATTTTTATCTTTTTTTGGGACACGATTGCGTATTTTGCGTCCATGCAGCGCCGCCACTATCTTTTGACCATCTTTCTCACCTTTCTAGTGCTGTAGTTGTTTTTGTTTGCTGTTTTTGCTATGGCAGCTGTCATGTATTTATTGGAGTGTTTTTGTTCTGCCAGTTTTTAATCTGCTATTTTTTAGCCTATCCATTGTTGTAGCAGATTTATTGGGCTATCTGCTTGGCCTGTCCAGTAGTAGTTTGAAGTGCTATCTATTTAGCATGTCCAATAGTATTGATGGCTTCAACCAATGCTATAGCAATGTTCATGTGCCAATGTTTTAGCATACTCGTGTGTTCTCTCTCTTTCTCTGTCTCTCTCTCTGTCTCTGTGTGTCTGTCTCTCTCTCTCCTGCTTCGTGTGCTATTGCTTTAGCCCATTAATTGCTATAGCAGTTATTGAATGCTATCTTGTCAGCCTGTTCAGTGCTCTGGCAGTTCTTGCCTGCTAGCTCTTTAGCATTTCCAGTGCTATAGCTGTTCTTGCATGCTACTATCTCTTTAGCCTAGCCGGTGCTATAGCAGTTCTTGCCTGCTATATTTTTAGCCTAGTAAGTGCTATAGGAGTTCTTGCCTGCTATCTGTTTAGCATATCAAGTTCTATAGCTGTTCTTACATGATATATATTTAGCATATCCAGAAAAATCACCAAAAATATTTCAACAACAATCTTGAACGAAGTAAAATAAAGTAAAATATATTACCAAATATTGTGTAAATGGAATGAAATCTTCAACTTCGTCAGAACATACTTTTCCTGTTTAAAAACGATCTGTTTCCATCTTGCTTTTAAATTACAGTTTAAAATTGCTTCAGCTGTTCTTGCATGCTATTTCCTTAGCGTATCCAGTGCTTTATGTTTTTATGTGCGATTATTTTAGCATATCCTGTGACTCCTTTTGGTGGGAGTAAGCAGATGATTCTAACGACGACGTCGTGGTTGGGCGGAAAGAATCCATTCCTCGGGATTGCTTACATTGTTGTTGGTTCGATCTCGATCGGTCTCGGTGTCATCTTCTTCATTGTTCACTGGAAGATCGGACAGAAGTAAGATCGCAGGGAATGCTATGTGGATGCTCTGAACGAGTGAATGAACGAACGAATGAGCGACTGAACGAGTGACTGAATATATGAACGAGTAAATGAATTACGAGTGTTTGAGTGAATGAATGAGTGAGTAAATGAATGAATGAATGAGTGACTGATCATATGAATGAGTGAATAAATGACAAGTGTTTGAGTGAGTGAATGAATGAATGATCATATGAATGAGTGAATGAATGAATGATCCTATGAATGAGTGTTTGAATGAATGAGTGAGTGATCAAGTTAACAAATGAATGAGTGAGTGAACAAATGAATAAATGAGTTTATGATTGAGTGAATGAGTGAGTAAGTTAATAAATAAATAATTAATGAGTCAGCAATTGGGTTAAAAAGTCACTGGTTTGATGAATGACTGTGTTAATGAATTAATTAATATATGAAGGAATGAAGGCTCTGTCCTGGTGGGTCTAGTACTAATTTTTGTATTTGCATAACCCATACATTTCCATTTGTAATGCATTTTCATTTACTTATTGTAACACATTTACATCTGTAACACTTTTACATTTACACTGTTTCACATTTACAGCTATATTTGTAACACAATTTCATTTACATCTGTAACACACTTATATGTACTTACTTTACACTTTAACATTTGCTCCTGTAACACATTTATATTTTACATTTACACTGTAACACAGTTACATTTACATCTGTAACGCTTTAATCGAATTGCATGAGGTACTTAGTCACTTAGAGTAAAACTTGAAGTTGAATATTGTCATCAGATTAACGTTTGAATTGAGAGGGGCTTCTCCTTTTCTGTTTAACTTGTAATTGGCATTTTCTTTGGCATAAGATTGGAATTTTGCTCAATTTGTCATTGCAGTTTTGATTGACTTATTGATTGATGTCATGTTATTGGTATTTTATCAGGATTTCATTGGAATTTTATTTGGCAATGATTGATTGATTTGTTGTTCAAAATTAGAGTGCCAATTTGACTGAATTCTGATTGAGATGTTGGCTCATGTGATTGGCATGTTGTTTGACATGTGATTGACATTTTGTTTGACCATTTAACTGATATGTATACCTGATTGTTCTTCTTTCTGGCCAGGAGACCACTAAATATAGCTGACCTAAGACTGAGTGTATGTTAACCAGACATCTTTACTAGCCATCATCTGACTAAATAACTCAAGTCTCAAGTAGTCACAAAAATCTCAGTTGCTATGACAGCAGAAACTAAGGCATGCCGTTGCTATGGCAGTAAAATTACGTTAGCCCAGATCTCATTCTCTGTGTTATATCAGTTTATGCTGAGATTGGTCAAAGGACACTGAGCTTATTTAGTCAGATGGGTGTCTCAGTTTCAAGTTTGATATTTTTGTTTACTTTTAGACAAGTGTTTTTACTTAATGATCTAACATACCGACTTTGTGCATATATTATGATAATAAAAATAATATTCGTTAAATTTCAAACTGACAAACCGCAGTATAATTACAAGCACAGTATGAACGAATGATGACGAGTTATTACAGGAGTCGAATTTAACCGTCGGCAGCCACGCAGGGCGCCATTACGCAATACATCTTCAGTTTTAACAATCGCCGCCTAGCGAAAGAAGGAAAGAAGTCAACATTGGGGGATACAGGTCTCGAGCTTGCTGCGTCTCAGTTTATTCACCACTACCCATACTGATTTCACATTGCTTGACAGAGAATTGTACCAATTGTCAGTCTATGGCTGAATTCTTGCAGCCCAAGTTTGTTTACTATGGAAGAAGATGATTTTATGTGCAATGCACATTCTCTGCCTCAGGCTTCTCCACTCTTCCTCCATGTCTTCAAGAATTCCTGCTCTAATCCACCCAATCTCCTTCTTTCAAGCTCTCTCGTACTTGATGAGTGAGACCCGCCATTGCATCTTCTCTCCTCCTCTTTGTTCCAGCTGGACTCAGATCTCGAGTGTTCATCTAAGGACAATTCCTCTAACATGATGCAATGCTCCTGGATATGCTGGTACCCTGCGCTTAACTTTAAGGTGATCCCTTGGAGTTTACGGTTGAGTTGGGTGTTACTGTGCCACAAGTCCGTCTGCCTCTGTTAGCATTTGGACATTTCTTCACCATATGCTTCGTAGGTCATGGTAGCCAGTCAGTTAGAATGATCGTTCTGTGAAGCGGAATGTGCAGGTTGAGGCCTCCGCTCGGGTGGCTACTGTGCAGGGAGGGACCTTGAGTCCTTCACGCGCACTTGCGCAGCGACTTTGATGTTCTGAACTTTGGAAGAAGGGGCAGACATCAAATACAGTTGTAGTCCTATTGACTCCAGGATTTTAAGTTTATCAAACCAACAACATGTTTCTGTTGGAATTTCCTAACTGCTGATTAAGATGATTCTGTTTATTGTTGTTTGACAGTTTATCAGCTTATTAACTAAGATTAATTAATTATACCAATCAGTAGTAAAAATAGTTTTTTTGAGGGGCTTTTGTTTATGTCCTTGTAATTGTGTTTTACGGTATCATCATAGTTGTCATCTTCATAGACAATCAGTGCTACTTTCAATAATGAGGACTTAAATTAGGAGTACTTAGAATAAATGATTAAAGTAGGAATTATTTTAGCTTCAAGTACGAAATTAGGAATTAAATTGGGAATTATATGCCGAGCCATCGATATTTTAAACGAAACTAGGAATCATTTTCAAAGCTACAATCATTTTTATTCTTTTCCTTTTATCTATAATCCTTTCAATCATGGACGTTGAATGTCGTATCTAGACCTGTGCAGATGAAATGAATCCCAAATCAAAAGCTCTTACCACCAGCAGCAGCAGTTTGAATCTCCAATGCAGTTTAACCCGGTTCCAGTAGCTGCATGTTTCCCGAATCCAACGTTATTTTTTTCACAAAGTCAGTAATACAGTATTCCTTACTGGAAACTACAAAGATGAAGGACGTTGTGCATGGATATGGATCAGCCCATGTTCCCATTTCATGTGCACCTTTACAATTGTTTCCAGAAAGCTCACTTTCACCTGCAATACAGAAATTTAAATTTCTGAATATGAAACTGAAGTCACAAACAACAGCAACAGTAGCCTAGGGTTTGTATGAACTCAGGGTTAAGAATTGAATGACAAGAATACATGTAATTATGAAATTGTTATTTTCAGGCCCATTGACGTTATTCACGACATCAGTCGAAGAACCGCTTACTGATGCGCTCAGAGAAACTTCCCGTGACCGCCGGTCCGTGACGAGGACCGACTTTCTTCGGTCTTGTATTATCGAGCATGATCAAAATTTCCATAGTGTGGTTCTACCAGGTGCGAATTCGAATTTTTAGGGTGTTAATTGTCAGACGCGACTTTTTTCTTTGTTGATTTAACCAGTCATTGATTTTGTTTTGTTGAGTTTGGCTTGAGAGAAATTTGTAATTAGCAATAAGCAATTCTAGTGACGATGCTGGGATGATCATGAGATGGTGACGGCATTCGTGATGTTGATTGCTGTTGGCATTGCTCAGTTAGGTAGCTTCAAGAGAACTGAAGACCAGTTGAGAAAAGGGTGTGATATGTGGAAAGGGGAAGATGGAGGTATTGTCAATAGGAGTGAGTCTTAACTTTTTGAGAATAACACTTGTGGGTAGAAGGAAATTCTCTTGAGAGGGTATCTTCATTACTTTGTCTTTTGTACTGTGTGAACTCTTTTCTGTGCTTGGGGTTTAAGCACCCTCAGAGCTTAACATGAAGTGGTTTTGTTCTGTCCCCACAACACCCCAAATGTTTTCCACGCATGCCATACCCCGGTGATCTATACCCTTATATTTGCAATGATCGTTGCTATAATGTGGAAAGGTTTTTATCTTGAAGTTGCTGGTTTGGACTTGTTTTGTAAGACGAGAGTCTTTTGGGAAAGTTTGTTGCACAAGGTATAGATTTTGCATCTGCTTTGAGCATTACTGTTGTCATGATGATTGATATTAATGTGATTCTTAATTCTGTATATTTTTTTTATTGTTTAAAGAAATTGTCTGCACAATTGTTAGTAGGTGAACCAAACTGTGTGAAGTATACAGGGAATGTTGACAGCTTTTCAGAAGTTGTTTGTATCAAAGCCAACTGAAATTTTGTTATCTGGGTATTTTGTGAATTATTTTGTATGCCTCTTTCCTTGAAACTTTTGTGGCATTTGGTTAAAGTTTTATAATTTGTGAAAAATGGGAGCAAGCGCCAAAAGGAATGATTTTTCTGAGAAATGTTAATTATTAATTAGTTGCTTCTATAGCGTTGGGGTCTAATGTACAAGGCATCAAATTGAAACGGTAATCAGCTCAATAGCCAAATCAGTCAGACAGACAGACAGACAGACAGACAGACATCCAATGCTGGATATGGCTAGGGATGTACAGACAGATACACGGACAGAAAGACAGACAAATAGGGAATACAGTTTCTTGGCAAACTGTTGACAGGTTTGAAATTGGCTTTACAGCAGGGGTGTCAAAAAGCCGGCGCGAGGGCCATTTCTGGCCGTCCGACGATATGTTTTTGGCCTGCATTGCCTTGTCTAAATACAAAACATTTGAGAATAAAAGGTCTAATTTATCATTTGTAGGGCTTTATAAGTTTTCTGTGATGCTTGTAATTGATGATGCATATCAGAATCACGTTCTAAAAGCTTAATTCAACTGTTTGTATGGTCCCCTCTGAGAGCCCTATCGCATTTTCCTCATGCACCTTTGGCACTCTGGCCCGCCACTTGCTGGAAAATAGAGCTACTGGCCTGCCATTACAGAAGGTTTGACACCTCTGATGTGCAGGGTCAAACTTACAAGTATAATTTTCCATCAAGAAGCTTAAAGAGACTGGTGATTGAAAAAAGGAAATATTTCAAATCAGACCCAGAAATGGTGTAAACTGTCGACCCTGGAACGCACTATATTGTACGTGTTTGTGAGAGCCCACCAACGAAATGACTTTTCTATTTCTAGTGAGCATTTGCTGGTGAACGTGTGATTCTTACTGAAGTCCAACTTTTGGACATATTAATAAAGATTTGCTTTAAAGATGTTTATGCGCTAACAGTAACTGCTTGTGTGCAAAGTAAATCTACTGGCCAAATAATTTCAGAGTTCTTGGTGAGGAGATTTGATTCCTCTTTCCGAGAATAATTACTTGTTTTTGTTTCCGTTGAAACCTATTGTGTTTGACCTAACTTACTAGGTCACCGATGTTTAGCGTATTAATTTTTAAATGAGATGTATTGATTAATGAGATGTATCACCGATTACTCAGAATGCCAATTACATTGTTATGCAAAGCATGGCAGTTGGTATTCTCTTTGAGTAAAGTAGTTATCGTAATCAAGTATACTTTAAGCACCGCCTTAAGTCAGAGGCCAGTGTCTTGACTGATGAAGTGGCCAGTTCTCAGGTGCTTACAGAACTGATCAGAGGTTAAAGAAGAATGGTGGGTCCTTATAATAATAAAATTTGTTTAATTTCAAACTGACAAACCACAGTATGATTACAAACATAGTATGAATGAGTGATGACAAGTTATTACAGGAGTCGAATTTAACCATCGGCAACCATGCAAGGCGCCCACTATGTTATACATCTCGTTTTAACAAGCTCCATGGCCTAGCGAAAGTGGGAATAGTCAACCTTATGGGGATACAAATCTTGAACTCAGTTCCTAAGCTCTGTGCCTGGATGTGTTCACCATTGCTCTACTCTCACACTCCCTAAATGACTAAAGAGGCCAATTCCAGATGGAGAGACCCGACAGTGCAGAGGTGGCGATCTCGTTTGACAGGTGGGGGACACCCAATGAGAGGGGTAGAAAATGTGGAGGGACACACGTATAGCCTGTCCTCTTTCTGTAAGAGGTGGGGTACTTGTCCCCGTCGACCCCCCAGGATCGCTGCCCCTGCCACAGTGGCGAAACAGCTAGACTGAGCCACAGATGTCAGCGGAAGTAAAGTGGCAGACACATTAGGCCTATAATATTGTTAGGACGCTGATATTTTAATGTACGTTTTAACTAAGTCGAGCACCATAAACGTAGCTAACCTATGACGGCGCTCAATAAATCGTCGTACTTACAATCACCATGTATGAGTAGCTAATAACAGAAAGGGAGTTCAAGAGTAGTATGAGCTAATGGCGTTCCTTGCTGATGCGTGGCCATAACTTTTGTGCCCGCACATGCAAAGTGAATAGACTGTGACCCCTAACCTATTCATATATTCCTTTTTTGGTGAAAGGCGCGCAAATTCGGCTAAGGCTTTCGTTAGTACAGATCCCCATGTTGCCGAGCTTTACTTAACGGAGCTATAGAGGTTTCCAGAAGTAGCCTAACCAATTTCGATGGCGGATATTCAGAGGCGTCAATCCCTCTGAGTGATGGAGTCCACCAGGGATGTAACAAGCGAGGGGCAGAGGGGCACCGGCCCCCAGTTTTGAAACTGGGAGGGGGGCAAAGCCCCCCAGTTTTAGTGCTCAGTGCCCCCCCCCCCATGTGTCCCCCAAATCGGTTCTTTTTTATGTTTATCCAATGGATTTTTAAGAATACTTTTGTTAAGATAATTTGTGCTCCCCCCCCCATTTTTCAAATTTCTGGGGGAAATTAAAAAAGTGGGAGGGCAAGAAAAAATGTTTGCGCTTCGCGCAATATTTTTTAAGTTGTGTCCCCCACTTTTCAGAACCTTGTTACACCTCTGGAGTCCACCCCCGGTCCCATGTGCCAAGAAGGCAAGATATCCTCCCCTAAGACTCAAAAACCACCACCCCTATCTGAAATTGGATGTAGTTGCCTTTCGGACCCCCTATCTGGACGCGTCTGAGATTGGTGGTTGAACGGGAAGGAATCTATCAGCGGTGGTGAATAAAATTAAACTGGTCTCCCTGACGTGGTTTTTACGGGCGCTGAGAAATTTTTGAAGATTTACATTACATAATGTTTACATTATCAATTCTTTTTCTGGTCATAGTCTCGAAAGCATTTGGACGAGGCTGTAATGATTGAGTATTTTATTATCTGTGTCCCAGAGTTACTTTATTTGGTGCAATGATATCAGAAGCTCTAATATAAGCGGTTTTTGTTATTACCGATTCTCTGTCATCACGCTGCAGTTACTCTATAAATATTGGTCTATGCTTAATATGGCTCATAAAAGCAGTGAATCAACCTGATTTTTGCATTTAATTGCTCAAGTAAGAAATTTACATATGTGCAGTTTATCATCAGCATTGAAGTATGAATCTAGTTTTCACATTGCGTTGAATTTCTTTTTTTCCTATATGACGGCACTGTACTTTACAATGCCCTGGAGCGTTCGGACACGAACAGGGCTGTGTAGAGCAGAGGTGTCGTCAAACCTTTTGTAATGGCGGGCCAGTAGCACTATTTTCCAGCAAGTGGCGGGCCAGAGTGCCGAAGATGCATGAGCAAATGGGGTAGGGCTCTCACAGGGTGCCATACAAACAGTTGAATTTAGCTTTTAAAACTTGATTCTGATATGCATCATCAATTACAAGCAACACAGAAAACTTATAAAGCCTTAAAAATGACAAATTAGACCTTTTATTCTCAATTGTGTTGTATTTAGACAAGGAGATGCAGGCCAGAAATATGTCGTCGACATGCCAGAAATGGCCCTCGGGCCAGCTCTTTAACACCCTGGTATGGAGTATATTTGTTCACAGTGCACTGGGAAGGATCAAATTTAAGTGGAATTGAGGCCAATAAAGTGCATAAACTTGTTTCACAAATATTTTTTACATAACTTAAGATTTTAGCATGTCAACCATGTGTGGGCGTAGTATGTCAGGAATCCTAGACACTGTGATTAAATAGTACGTAAACAAGCTAATTATATATTTCTGATATTGATATGTTGCTCGTGCTGTTGAGAGTGGTGTCTGATGATATGATACTACTGTTTTAGATTCAGTTGTGTGCCTTCTGACTCCAGTGATGCCAAAGGCCAGTGCAATTGAAGAAGAGCTTGATGATGGTGGATTTATTGCACGATCTGGAAAACCACTACCTCAATTTTCACCTCAGGCTGGACTTCTAAATTCCTCTCTGCTGGGCAATCGTAACCGCAAAAGGAATTACGGGGGCAAAGAAGCAGCAGCACCCTTAAGTGGTAAACAGGGAAAGAGCGTTATTGAAGCAAACAGGGTTGACACGGCACGTTGTGAGCCAGTACTGAATTCAGCGAGCGAGAGCGCAGAAAGCCCCACTGATGATCGAAAGCAGATGGTGACGCTTACTGGAACAATAAAGCGAGGCCGCAAACAGGACCAGGTCGTCGAAGTCAAGTTCGAAATTTCAGAGAAAGAACTCAACAGGCTGAGCACGAAGCCGTCTGATCGAGAAAATGAGAAATCTTGCACTCCAGGACTGAAACAAGGACCACACATACTCTTGTTCACTCTCCTTTTTAGCCCATTTGCCTTTGTGGCGTCCATTTTCACGACCTTCTACATCGGCACGCTGTGCTGGTACAACATCTACTTGTACGTGAGCGAGGAACGCACCATCTGGCATAAGATATTTTTCTGTCCGATGCTCTTGATCGTCTATCCGGTCCTGATAACTGTTTCCACGTTATGTCTGTCCATGTTTGCGGCCATAAAACAGGTTTCTTGGTGTCTGTCGAGTTGGTGTCGCGAACTGTGTGACTATGACAAGGAGTTCTTCGTGTGGCTGTGCAACGCTCTGAACGTCCCTCAGTGTGCCCCATACGAGGTTGTGATTCTTGACGAAACGCCTCTTGCGGAGAACGTTACGCCCGAGCGAAGCTGCGAGTCGCCCAGTCAGACTGTGCAGTGCAACGTCTGAGCTGATCTGTGTTCATGCATGATTTGATGTTGTCGGTTGTTGATCTGGACTAATCGTGTTTGTCATATTTGTCGTTTTTCGACAGAGTTGTATTTTTATTTAGTTTTTGATGTGTCTTCCTCTGGTTTGTTGGCAGGTCCAGAAAGTTCTTATGATATGAGGAATTTAAATCAGCTGAAATATGTTTGGTGACCACTTTGGTGTTTTCTTTGATATTTTCAGGATGTTTCATTTATACATACCCTGTATCGTACATGACGAGCTTTTTTGATCGCATACCTAGATTTTGATGCTCTTTGTGAACTTGTTCATTCTGTTTGGTCGTATGATTATGTCATTTTATTCTCACCTTGATAATTTGCTTTTAACAATGTCTATGCACCTCTGATTTTCTTAGTGGACCAGTTTCTTGATTTACAGCTTTGTTTTGGTGCGCCATCGGCTGACAAGGCATCAAATGGCTTCATTAGACGCTGGCGCTAGAGAAGTTACTTAAGTTGCCAAATGATAATGATAAATTTTTCATGTGTGTTCGCAGACTGTCATTGAGTTTTTAAATGTTTACAATTCAAGTTAACTGAGCAAGATACTAAGGTGAGAGATTAGACAATGCCTTCATTGTGTTTGTCAGTTCATTGTTGTCTGTTACAATACACAGCTAGTATGCTAAGTGTAGTGATGCTTTTTGAATGCTGAGATTTTGGAGTTTGTGGTTTGATGTTTACTTAAAAAGTCTCCACTAGGTTGCGCTTATTTTAAAATTACGTTGCTCATAGCAACCATTTGATAAATGTGCTCTAGAGGTTGCTAAGTAATATTCAAGTATTCTGTGGCCTCTTTTTCTGTTGAGAATGGCTTATCATTTTGTAAGTGGTTTGTTTTAAAACTTGGCTGGTGTTAGAAACCGTATTAATCAGCTCAGGAAGTCATCTCTGTTTCTGAAAAGGTACCGACTTGCAAAGTCGGCGAGTTTTTAATGTTTACAATTAAGTAAATGAATTTACAAGACTGCCTGTAATAAATGTTCACGATAAGTGCTATCACGATAAGTGCTCTGAGATATTCCAGTAGGATTGCCTTTGAGATATTAGAGAAGAAATTCGTTTGAGATATTCTAGCAGGTATGTTTTTGATATATTCTAGAATGCCTTTGAGATATTCTAAGATGAATGCCTCTAAGACATTAGTGTGAAAGCTCTGAACTGCATGGAACATTAACGATAAATCATATTTTGCTCAAAATGAAGCACGTGTCAGATATGTGCATGCATTGCAAAATGTTGAATCAAATAAATGGAGCAACCAGGTTGCCTTTCAGGCCCTTAGCCAGATATAAAGAGTAGGGCATTCAAAGTCGCTACTGCTTGACGTAGTGAATGCACCAAGTCGCTAATGACTAAAGCCACAACCATACAAGTCTGATGACAATGTCCCACACTGAATGACATGTGAGTTTTTATCACATTTATAACAGTTTATTTTACATACAATGATACAAATGCAATTATGCGTTAACTTCGGATGTCGAGAAGAATGAATTATACGTTATATCACATTTAGCCAAAAAATACTTTTTTCTATGACGATGAACTGTCTTTCTTACGGCAACCCATCGAATCATGTACATGCACAATTTATGCCTGTTCGTAATAGTTTTCTCCAGTCGAATGATGGGTGACTGGCTAAGGGTCTGTTGCCTTTGCTTGCAACATCTACATCATTTACGTTGCGTTGCAGAGTACATAGTTAACTGTTGTTTGCAATTACCATTACACTATGTTGTAATTAAATTACGACTAGTACACATAGTTACATTGTAGTTAAATGCTACACTGTAAATGTGAGGATTTTATTATTTATTATGCGTACTTGTTTATTGAAACGTTAAGTTGAAAAACAACCATTTATGAAAAAAATAAAAGAAATTATGTTTTTGTAATATGCTGATATTATTCTATGTCCGATGTATATACACTGTCAAGATATTGCTGTACAGTGTTATTACTTTGTGTTATATTGGTGATTGCACTACTGTATATTGTAACCACATTACACTGTAATTAGATTACACTGCATCACTCACTGTCATGCTGTAATTACAGTGTAAAATATTATGCTGTTTTTACATTTTGTGGTCTCTGTTTGTAACATTACATTGCAATTACCTGACATTTATTATTTTTACTGTGTAATTGCAATATTACATTAGATTGTGACTACATTTTACTGTAATTGTGCATGGATTATGTTGTAATTTTCCTAATCAATATATAGTATTACCCTATAATTGCAACCTGCATCATCATTACTTGACTAGCTAGTGACTGCCTATTACATTACGCTGTTCGTATACATATGCATTATAAAGCTTTCTCTTTACACTGTATTTACTTATTATACAATGTTTTTTTTATTGTATTGCATAGTATTATGTGTTGTGTTCTCTTGCATGCATAAATGAATAAATATATATATATATGAGTATATTATATAATTATGCATGACCAGAGCAGTTTTATTCATTGCGCTACCCATATGCTACCAGTGGGAAGGTCATAAGGCAAGATTGGCCATCCATCCTTATACGCTAAGGCTAAGCAAATGAAGTCTCTCTTCATACCCATTGCTGCCTCTTGGGGTTAGCTTGAGGGACTGTACTTCTGTGTGTGCAAAGGCAGAGATCTCGTTTGACAGGTGGGGGAACACCAAATGAGAGGGTTCGAAAATGTGGGGGGACAGATGTATCCCTCTCTGTAAAAGGTGGGAGGGTCTTGTCCCCCTCGACCCTCCCCCGGGGTCGCCGCCCCTGCGTATGTGGGGGTGTTAGTTTGATGACTTTTCTATTCAATATCTTGTTACATGTTCATTGGTTGGGAGTACCCAAAACGAGAGTCTCTTTAGTCGGTGCTACCTAAATCAATTTCTAGTTAATGACTTGATCTTGTAGCTTCCAGGAATTGATCGTTTGGCTTCCATAACTTGATCATGTGGCTACTTTGCCTTAATCGTGTGGCTCCTTTGACTTAATCATGTGACTTCCAGGACGATCATGTGGCTACAAGACTTGATCATGTATCTTCAAAAGTCAATGGTATCAGGACTTTAGTGTTTATATCAAAACGTGTATGCAGTATTTGAAAGCATAGTAGTCACAAAGAATTTTATAAGTCTCTCTTTATGTAGTTTACAAACCTGATGGTTGTTTGTGACTCGTCTAACTGCTGTTTTAAGGTGTTTGTATCTGATTGTGCTGAGCAGTGGCAGATTTACTATAGAACCAAACGAGGTCATGGCATTTATATAGCTGCAGCATTTCCCAGAGGGTTGTCAAACTTACACATGCAAGTTATTTCACTTTTCTATTGAACATTGGTTTAAATTTGAAACTGAGCAAGATGGCATTTAATAAATAAAATTATAATCGTATTTGACTATTTGTTAAAGTTTATACTTTGAAACATAAATATAAAAGGCTAGATAAAATTTGCCTCATGTGGTAGACTGGTAAATCTGCATCTGTTACAGAACTGTTTTCATATGGAATGGCTTTTACGTATTCTAGTTCAGGTTATTTTTGTGTGCTTTGTGTTTAATTGTGAAACGCATAATATGTTTGCGCTATGTATTAGGTATGAGTCAATTGCTATCTCCTGACAGCAGACATTTCTGTAGAATGTACATTCGAGAACATTAAGTTTCATACATTAAATCAGTGTGACCTCGAAAGATGCTACATAGATGTTCAGATTCATACTGCAAAAGAGTGCTTTGTGTTATTGTTATAGTAAATTTATATAGCACCACTCTACGAAATAAAAATACTTTGCACTGCAACTGTATTCTATGTTGCCCTCCTTCTGAAGTTAAGACTTTAGCAGATGACAAAACATCAATGGTATTAGATAAGACTTGGTGACGGACGTGCTCAGAGTCCCTACACAGTAACCATCTCAGATGAGGAGGCTGGAACCCATTCTAATTATTATCATGTATTTATGATTTTTTGAAGTGCCATAATAATGAACAAAAGTATCAATCGATGGCAGGGGCGTCAATCCCCCCTAAGTGGAGACAAACCCCGGTCCCAAGTGCCAGGAAAACAAGATATTCCCCTCTGAGACGCAAAATACCCGCTCCCAGCTGAAATCATAGGCATTTGGCTCTGGACCTATCCCCCTATCTGGACGCCTCTGATCGATGGTGAGCAGATATGAATGCAATGAATTGGTCATAGCCTAGGATCAGACTCGAACCCATACTCTCATGTTACAGGCCAAGCCACAGTCCTATTTTCTGAGTAAAGATCAATCATAAATACTTGATGTAGCGCCCCCGAAACATATCTACTCGGGGCCTTTCCACACTCATACACATGTTGTGGTTTAACGACACTGTGTGATAGCAAAGATCATTAGCGTCGCCCTCCTCCTTTATCCAGGCTTGGGACTGGCACAGCCTGCGTTCTTGCAAGCATTCATTACTATAATGCTGGCATGAACCAAATTTCAGGTTAGTCCATTGAAAATCTAAACGGGAAATTATGGTTGCACTACTTGTGTGGAACACTGGAACGACATCCACCCTTGTTCCCAATTTAAAACGCTGCCAACTTACAAACAATATATAAGGACTGCGAAGGTGTTTGTTAACGTAATCCGGAACTGCGCAATCAATCGCTAGATTGCGCCATTGTGCAGCTTAATTGGGATGTTCGTTGTAAAACACTTGCGTTTTGGCGTAAACTGGTTATCTTCATTTAGCTTCTGGTTAGAAGAAAGTCAAGAAACGCGAGTTCGTCATTAGCTAATTTAGCTAAATGGGATTCGAGACACGAATGTCTGGATAATTAAGAATGTCTGGATAATCCGATGTAGTAGTGCTTTCTGTGGAGGGTTAACTTTTTAGACGTATCTGATTCGGAAGTGCTATCCACATGTTACATAAGCATCTTCCGGTGAGTGTGGGTTCACCATAGCAAAAAAGAACCTCCATTCTGACATTTCGTGACTTTTAGTCAGAAGACAAGTTTCAGAATGTGACATTGATTTCATTTTTGTTTTTTATTCATGGTGTGAATGGGAACTTCCCTATTGCAAACGATCATTTGTCTAGCACATAATAAACCAGTGAAGCAACAATAGTGATCTTCGTTTATTGGTTTGAAACTGCCAGACACACTGCACTGTATGATTGGCATTGATTACATAAACGGATTATCATAACTTCTTACTGGCGTGCTACTGTACGGCAACCAGCCAAGGTTCCCACAGCATCATATATCGTAGGCCTAATCTCCAAACTTTTAGCGTCACTCGAAATTAAGCCATGCAGGCGTAGGCCTATGGCGCAGGCTAATTCTGATTATTCAAGAGCGTTGTCTAATTTAACCAACACCGCTGCATTATGCCTGCATAGCGAATGGAAGAACTAGTCAACCTTATGTCGGTAGCGAGAATAGATTTTAGTTCATATTGCCGCTTTTCACGCTAGTGTGTCACCCATTAGTCTACTAAGCCTACAGTTGCCCTTAATATCCATAGGGGGCCTATACTGTCTTGTGACTTGAGTCTTCTTAACACGGCTCACAGCACAGCAAATACGGACTAGGTTCGTTTTTTATAAGACCGTCGAACGTTGTGCTGTACCGTGTTGATGCCAAGTCACATAAAAAAAATGACAATACAGATCAGCTTTAACGTCTTTGTATTCATTATTCAAGTGATGAAACTCTACATTTCGGAAGCGCCTAAAACCTCTGACCCGTCTGCGTTGTCTCGCAGCGCTCTGCCGATCACGCTGCAACAGACAATTTGTAGGACAGAGCGAATGCGAATCGATAAATTCTGAAGGTGGATCGAAGGCAGTCCGTGTCTGCCGGAAATGAAGATAATCACGTCAGGATGGCCAGCTCCATATTGATTTACAACACAGCAAATGCAGCCATCTGGCCTTTCAGCCTCCCTGCGGGGATGCTTTTATCAGAGCGTCGACGGTTGCGCCAGGACGTCGGTGATTAGTCGATCCTTTTGTTGCTAACAGCAAACTGTTGCACGTCGCACAACAGTCAGAGATAATGCTATAACGACGAAATTTATGTAGCGATAGATATTGAGGTGTTCGCTTGTTTTCACAGATTCTGCAATGATAGTTGTTAGAATTCATGTTAAAATGTATGCGTCAAAAGCAAATTCGTTCAGCGCAATAGAACAAATATGAATAATTTTGAATAATTCGTTATAAATATTTAATCAAATCTGGACTGAAAACAAAATATAGCTCAAATCATTGTTATCTGTCAAGTTTTCTGAACATTATCGGTGATAAATCCTTTCGAATGTAATTTTTTTACAACTGGCTAAGTCAGCATCTTTGTTCATCATAGACTGCTTAGTCTACCGGCCTAATATTAAGTCTGAAATCCCGCCACAATTCACATGTAGGCTTAAATACGATTTCACAATAGTGCAGTTTGAGCCTCTCTATTTTATTAATTAGGATCTACACTAATTCATTCTCGAACACGCTTCAAGAATGTACTAATGACACAGCTCGTTAGGCAAGCATTATTAGATCTACTATAGACCTAGGTCTGCGTAAATTTGGTTAGGCCTATGTTTACATATGCAGAGCGCGTCGCATCGGACAGTTAAGTTTAAATAACATATTGGTAACAAAACAAAGCATTCGACCGTGACGAGGAAAGAAGCTCCGCATATGCCTCTATTGAATTTCATGCTTGACTTGTATTTGCTAATCCAAATCATTGTTAAACGTTTATACGCGTGGACGAACTATTAATTTTCCTTGGAGGCAAAACCTTGCAGTTGAAAGGTCATTCATCTGTTAGGGTTGAACAATTATCATGAGCTTATTTGAACTAGTATCAATTTGCTTATCCACTTTAGGACTTTGAATAAATAAAATCTGCTGTTGAGCATCCGAATAAGGATTATAGTTAGCAAGGTTGCAAAGGCTTCTAATTATATTTGTGATAAGATATTTTCATATTCTTCTAACATCACAATCCAGAGTATTGCGAAAAGGGTTTCTGTCATGGTTTGGCGCTATCTGTGTGGCACTCCCCTATTTACCTTCAGGAGCTGAGTCGACCTGTCACAGTCAATACCAGATGACGGTCTCTCCAATCTGCTACTTGGGCGAATTCGACTGTCCCCATCGCATGCACATCTATGCTACAGAAACGGGCCTTTGCGGCCAAGCCACATGAAATGGGCTACCACAAGAGCTTCTTCACCTTCTGCCCAAAACCTTCTCGTCTGCATTCTAGGACCCTCTACTCATTACTGAAGACTGCACATTTTAGTCGTAGTCGGACCGGGAGCGCATCTGAGTAGATATCTTGAAGGGGCGCTATATTAAATTTGATTGAATAAATGAATGAATGAATGAATGAATAGTACGAACATATTCAAAATTCGATGACGCAGGTTTCGAAGTGACGCCTTATTTAGGCCTACTATTATTGTCTGCATATAGCTAACTATTAGAGCAGTTGCTATCCATCACTGGTTTACCAGCTTGTTACAGCGCTCTTGCCAGTACCTTATAATAATGATTATTTACCAGCTTACAACAATAGCCTACTATTGCTGTGCAGTAGCCTATGATAATTACTGTGAGATAGGCGTGCCATCCACCAGCTGCTGTCGGGCGTATGACTTGCCATAGCAATGTTTTGAAGCAGACGAACAGCGCTGCGCTGAGCAGACGGCGTCAGCGGACGAGCGCTAATCGCAGCAGGCGCCTGCCACAGTCGTTCGCCGCTTACGTACATAAGCAAAGTTGGCGTGCACGAACAGAAGATCCAGGGGTTGCCTTTATCGGTTGTTCACGTGAACGGGGAATTCAGCCGACGAGGTTCTCGACTCTCGAGTGGACTGAGCAACGATTTTCCACCAGTATATAGACCTCAGTCGGTCGCGTCATTGAAAACGATCTCGTGCAAACGGATGAACAAAATGGCGGAATACGTCGGCAAACGAGCCGAGTCCGGTTTCACGGATCTCGATCCAGATCAGACGCCTCTTCCACTTCCGCTGGGGGACATCGACTTGGAGCAGAAGGCAGATGAACTCGGAATTCGCTATTTCCTAGTCTCGTACAGCACCCTGAACTCCGACAGTCGTGTATCTGTCGTGCCAAAGAGGGCGATCCGAGACGTTCAGCGTCGTGGTTGCGGTGTCCCGGCCGCTATGTTCTTCAAGGCCGACGGAGCAGATCCGGAGATGAACATCGTTCCGGATCCGAAGACTCTGATCCAGTTGCCGTGGAAGCCTGAGTATGGATGGCTGTCAAGGTAAACGCTTTGCACTTCGCGTGGAAATGCAACTCTTAGTGACCTCGTGTTTTTCCGAGGTCATTTTCTGAGTTGTGTGCAGGTGTAAGCCTATAATTTATGGTCGTGGATTCAGACATACGGCTATCAATGTTATTGTTGTTAATTTTGTCATGCTAATGATGTTGTTCCATCTTATTGATAGTTTACCATATCTAGTAGACTAGTTAGCTTTCGTCTTCACTTTCTTGATGCTGCATCCAGGCTGCATCTGTTGCCACGGCCCTTCCTAGTGGGACCTTGGTACTTCTGGGTTCCATTTGTTTCCACAAATCAGTCCCATGTTCTGGGCTGACGTTGCATATACAACATTCTATTGTTGAAATAATTGTACATGTTATGTTATGTTGATTAATTGGGAACAATAAATGAATTTAATTACACAATTTAGAAAAAAAGTATATATATATATATATACACATATTAGATATATATATTATTATATATATAGCACTATCTCTCCTCATAATGGTGGGTCTATTGTTGATTATTATTTATATTGCACCAGATGATGTAGAATATTGTGCCATGCAGCTAGCAGTCTATCATTCAAGCATTTGTGTGTGTGTGTGACTCTGTGTGTGTGTGTGTTTGTGTGTGTGTGTATCTGTGTGTTGGGGTGCGGGTGTTCGTTTACATGTGTAGGATTTGTCATTAGAGTCTGTCGATCCTTTGGACCGTCCTACATGAGAATGATTTTTCATAGCTATTTTGTTGGATTATGGTTTATTTGGAGTTTGGCAATTTTCTGGTAATGATGGCGATTAGGTGTCTGATAGGCAATTACTGGCCACTATAACTGCAGCTGCCGCTGGGGATAGTCGCTCAGAGGCTGGTCAATTAGACTTCCATGCCTGGTTTGAGATCCTACAAAAATGTTGTTGTTGACCTGCAATGGGGAACCCTGCAGCAACTTTCAATAGGGCAGCAAGTTTTATCCTGATGTGGGTTTATTCCTTTTCCTGTTTTCGAACACCTTTTGTATTTGCACATTTTTGAGACCCAATGGTGCCTTACAACTAAGTCTTGTGGTAAAAGTTTAATACTATAGGCGGTTTGTCTGTATATGGGTTCCCTTGACTTCAGTTTTTTTGTGCACTGTTTAAATCTCACCAGTTTTGTGATGTGGACCATGCCTTTAAATAAGATGGGTGCCACAGCCTAAATGGCTTCCTCAGATCAAATCTTAGTTAAATGTTAGCTGTTTGTTTGATCTACATAATACACACACATGTACATGTATGTGTGTACCTGGTATAGAAATGCTAGATATGTACTCCTCTCCGTCAATTGAGCGAGTTTGGATTTGAGATAATTTCGGTTGATATATGCTTGTGCAGGCCGCCTGGGCATGAAGGCTCTCAGTGGGTGATGGACTCGACCCGTATGTGGGACAGTGGGACCGATATCGTACACTTAAAACTGTCTGCTCAATACACTTGTTCTATTTCATTGATGGCCTAGCTGTCGCTCGCTATGAAATATATCCCTGCAGTCGCTGGCGTCATACATGAAACAGTCATTGAATTGGAATCTTTGTAGGTCCTTCAACACAAGTGTCACAATGATTGATGGTCTGTCCTAAGACATTATTATTCATTTTTCACCTCTGGATTTTTGTAACTATTACTAGTTGATTTGCCCATCAGAACACCTGAAATTATTGCCTGTCCGTCTGTTCTTCCGAAGTTCCGACCATCAGTCCGTTTATCTGATCGTCAGTCCATCCTTTCGACCGTCAGTCCGTTTATCTGACCGACAGTCAGTTTATCTGACCGTTAGTCCATCCATTCCACCATCCATTCCACTGTCAGTCCATCCATTCCACTGTCAGTCCATCCATTCCACCGTCAGTCCATCCATTTCACCGTCAGTCCATCAATTCCACCGTCAGTCCATCCATTCCACCGTCAGACCATCCATTCCACCGTCAGGCCATCCATTCCACCGTCAGTCCATCCATTCCACCGTCAGTTCATCCATTCCACCGTTATTCCATCCATCCATTCCACCGTCCGTCCGTATATTCCACTGTCAGTCCATCCATTCCACCGTTCATTCCGCCGTCAGTCCGTCGGGGCGGTTAATAAAATATAAACAGATGTGGGTGCTACCATCTGACAATTGACGCAATGATAACAGAGCGTAACAAAAATGTTGACTTAATTACACATTGAGGAAACGAAGAGTAATTGACAACACACTGGCTTATATAGAGATGATCGAGGAAGTGCGTCAGCTTCCCGAATCCCTGTAATTTTGACTGGCCCTTTGTTATTTTATTAGATGTAGACCTATAGCGTGATAGTAGCCTTGCATTGCCACCGTATGACATCAAGTTACTAGAGAAGTCATTCATTCGACTTCTCTAGTAATCGTACTGCAGTGTTACTTTGAAATTATACCTGGATATTATCAGCCGTGGACCACACAATACAGTGAATAATTTATTGTATTGCAAATGTGGCGTTTACATCTGTCGCCTGTCATTCTCACCTCTTTGCTTGCCCTTTCCTGCAGCTTTCCATTCAACCATTCAAAGCTATCCTATCGTAGTTCTAGCCCTGCTCTACCACACGATCACCATCACGAAAGATTTACCCTGTAGTTCCATGCTGTTTCATCGCCTTGACCTGACGGAACAAACAACCTGCCAATTGCGATCTTGTTTCGATATGGCGCTGTCGGTTAGCTGGTCTGCCTGACGTAGATTTAGTGTGGCACTGAGAAGCTTACATTATTTCATGTTTGCCTTCCCCGTGTTGATCTCCCTCCCCTCTTTTGATCCGCTGGATGGGCCCCTATTCATTCACGTAACCTGTGGTGGTCAGCTAACGGATTGGCCTAGACAATTCAGCGCCAAGCGCATATTATGTTATCAGCGCGAACCTGGCGTAATGGCTCGCGCCTAATTCCCGATACCTCTCTTGAAAGCCGAGCTGCAAATCATCGATGCGCTGCAATCTAAACCCATTTACCGTTTCCGGAACGAGCAGACAACGTTTTGTCGTCACAGCTTTCGCCTCAATTTCCATCCTAATCGGTAACCATAGCAACGCAAGCTTTTCCTGGAATGATGCCGGATTTCCGGATTTTCCCAGAATGACGGCGATTTCCAGTTCGTGCCTGCTGCCGGCGTTCTCCCTTTGTGGGTCGGCCGCTCGACTCGGGTGGCCTAACGCTGCTAAGGACTTGAGTGATGGGGGCTTATGAACGACACGTGTTGACTGGAGATTTATTTGAGAAATAAACGGATCTGACGTGGGTTACGTCTCCGGCTGCGCTTGACAAGTTACGTTATATCGTTTAAATCGACAAACTCTTGCAACGAATTTTCGTGCAGTTTGGTCGTTAGGTTGTGCGAGCGCTGTTAATTTTTAGGAACTATTCGCGTTCGAATTGCTATTCAAATTGGCCAATTAGCGTTTGTCAGATAATGGCAGAGGTAGCACAGGGAATAGCCAGCGTCCTGGCCGTGATTGCAACTGTTGGCGGTCGTATGAAATTACGTTTTGCGTTCATTTTACCGAGTTTAGCTGGACTTAACTTTGCTCGAATTGGTGACTGCTGGTGTTTTGTGTATGCTACAAGGCTGAATGTCAAAATTGCATATCCATCCACCATTGGTTGCTTTTCTGTCACTCACAGGTCGTCAGGTGCGCCATCGGTTAATGCCGTCATCACGATGTTAGGTCATACATGGAGTAATATAAATAATGGTCCTCTGGGGGCCACAGCTGTGATTGTGGTCCCTCTAAATGTTAGTCCAGTTTCAGTTTTGATGAAACCAGACATCCAACTGGCCCCTCTGTCGTTTCATGGCCTCCCCTGTTGGAGCAGTTTAGAACCGCTGCAGACAATAATAACAGTATGTTGGTAGTTGCTAAATAAGGTAGAAATAGAAGGAGAAATAAAAGTAACTATTAAATTAATGATGACAATACAATAAAACATGTGTGAGCATTTTTTTCATCATTTCATCATTTTATAGTTATTTTTCGTTTTCTTTCTATTTTTACCCTATTTAATGACTACTACTACCACCACCATACTGTGCAAAATGTGCCATGGGAATGGGGAACTTGCACAGGATTCAATATACTGTGATATAATTGTCAGCATGTGTTAACCTCTGCCAGCATGCACACACATGGGTCCCCAACAGGTCTAGGGGATCCTTTTTAGGGTCATCCAAAGTACAAAGGAATAGGACATGTTATCCATACTGAGATCTGCAGCCCTTGTGTGCATGCAGGAACATGGATTGGATATATATATATATATATATATTATATATATCTTGAAACTTAAAAGTTCTACTAGTGATGAGCTGGGTAATCTACAAGTGTATTTAGATTATAGGGCATATTCATTCATCTGTTACTAGGGGACTTCTATCGTCCAGGTGCATCGGCCACAAGTGCAACGAGTGGTTACTAATTGTTTGTAAAACATTTGCGGTTCTTAAAAATTTCTGAGAGAAATCGTTTATTTAGAAACATACTGCACCTTTGGGATTCTTCCCATCGCTGTCGCCTAGATATATCAGTAATCCTGCCACAGTCGGCTCACTCTATTTGGAAAGTCATGTTCCAAAGGTCACACTCTGTGGACTGGGAAGCCTGCCAGACAACGCCAAAGGAGTCAACAAAAGTTGACAGGATTGGATATCGCATGCTGGCTCCCATTACCTTCTTTTACCTTCTGTTTCTGATAAGCTCATATTTAAGAGCTACTTATGTAGGGAGGCTGGCTTTGTAGTGCAGTACTGGCGTTTCTTTCCCAATGTACTAGGTCCTTGGAGTTTATACCTCTGTTGGATGCTTACGAGTTTTTACTTCAGTGTTTTGCTCGACAAATTGCTTTCATGCATTTAAATCATTTGCTCCACAGTACACAAACTTCAAAAGCTCCACAGGAGGCAGTCTGGGTTTTGGATCTGTTGGGTTTTACAACAGCGCTCATTGAGTCCATTGGGGCTCATGCTAACCATATATCAGGCAGAGAACTTAAAGAAAATTGAAAAAAATCCACTTCAGAAATGAGTGTGTCAGATTATTTTTAATGATTTCACTCAGTTCAACACAGTGTAGATGATTGACTGTGGAAACAGTTTGTCCTATTAACTGTATTTCTTACCATACTCCTTGCTTCATCGCTTTGGCACAATAGAAGTTACTTAATGCAAGGCCATTTATTTACCTTGGCCCCTTCTGATTAGGTTGTTTTATCTCTGCATTCCGTAGCTGTTTATATTTTAAATTCTTGTCGAGACAGAAAGCAAACCCAAATCTATCTATATCAGGTTATTAGCATTGAATTGCACTCCCTCAAATATGCTGTTATTTGTCAGTTATTATTATTATTATCATTATTATTAGTGTTATTATTATTATTATTTTTAAACATTATTAAAGAAGAATTAAAACGTTTGGAATGGCCCCTTATTATTATTTATATTATTGTTATTATCATTATTATTTTTCATATTATGGGTATTTTGATATTATTATTTTTTATATTATTATTATTATTATTATTATTATTATTATTATTATTATCATGATCATCATTATTATTATCATTATTATTATTATTTGATATTATTAGTATTTTGATATTATTATTAGCAATTATTATTATTAGCAATGATTATTATCATTGTTATTATTATGATTATTATTATTTTAATTATTATTGTTCTGCTTATTTTTTAAGGAGCCACTTTTTAATAACCTGGGAACAATTGATGGCTCTGAGCAACTATTTGCAAAGGACTTGTTCAAGATCCCTATACTCTGTAAACTGACTCAGAGGATATGGCTCAAAACCAAAGCTCCATCTGGCTCAAAGCCATACTCCATGTGGTTCAAAGCCGTACTCTACGTTTATGAGGCGAGCACTCAATCAATCAGCTACCGTATTGTACTGTGGATGGGAAGCTCTTCGGAGGGGGGGCTCCACATATGTGTATTAGCCCGTCACTGGCTACTCTTTTGGTTTTCTGTGCATTGTTCAGCCTAATGATGAGGTATCTGTTCATGGTTTTAACACAGACTAAGCGTCTTCTGAACCACTTTAAACCCTTGTTATGTTATGTTAAGGTGAAATTTGTCAGCTATTAAGCTGGCATTGACGAGATTACTGCTTATTAATTTTGCACTAGTGGCGATATGTAAATTCGCGATTATAATTATGCTGTAGCGTCGTTACCCATATATGGACCTCTGGTGTTGTTTTCAGTAACCTGTACTTGAATGGGAAGCCATTCTCACAGTGTCCAAGACGGGCGCTGATTCGCCAGATGGAGAGGGCGAGAAGACTCGGATATGTCATGAAGTCAGGAATTGAACGTAAGTCATGGAGGCATTGCTATTATGCCTTGTTGGAACCTCAAACAGTTCTGCCTGCATAACCTTTACTGATGTGGTCACATGTTTTTAGAACATATATGTCATTAGCAAGCAAGGCAATTGACCAAGATGTACTGCATGTAGGCTTCATGTTTATTTAATTCAATTTCATTTACTTTTCACAATAAGTTTCTGAGATCTATACAATGGGACAGACAAGGACCAGGTAGTTTAGAACCATAGTTTGACTCTTGCAATCATTATTTCTAGTAATATACTCTGATGTATTATATGGTATTTGTACAGTTCGTCTTCAAGAAGCCATTGCACCAATGTATTAGTTTTTCTATATCTTTCTCTTATCTCTCTATCTCTTGCATATGCAAAATGATTTACACCCTGTGCAGTTGCAACGACTTTTTGGTCTGTCGCGATGAATATTCTCTTTTGCTAAGCGCATGTGAAAAAGCTGGTGCCCCACTCTTAACTTCAGAGTCGCGCAATGAAAATTTTGAGATTACAATTACGAAGTTTAGCGTTTGGCACAGCATAATGTAACCTATAGTTTTTGTACGTTTATTTTAATGAATTGGAATCTCTGAGATCAGAGGAAAGAATTAAATAGCTTTGGAGTCTGACCTTCTGACGTCAACGTTGTTTGGTTGTTACCCTTAGAGGAAGCCTTTGTATGCACCAATAGGCAGTCTTATCTAGGTTTGTGCAACGGTCTTATGTGCTAGGCTCGTACACATAAAATACACACATGTACCGTAACAGCACAAATGAATGTTCAGGGAGAAAAGACAAGATTAAGGAACTATAAATTATTATCCTAAACTTAGAATTTCAAAACAGTTGCCTGAAGGCTCAGGGTATAACGCACATGGTTATTTACAGGCACTGTGTCTGCTGAAGGGGTTGTCCGGAGATGTCGGGGGAGGGTGGCATGATCCGAGTCCAGTTGCTGACAGAGAGAGAAATGAAGGAGGGAGAGCTGATGTTAAGGCGGGTTGTTTTGAGGATGAGACAGCTTGGTATGTGGAGGATCGGATAGATGGAATGTGGGGAATTGGATAGATGGAAGGCAGAAGTTTGTTTGGATGGAAGACAGAAAGGATGGCAGAGGATTGGATGGATGGAAAATTGCTATAGCTTCTTCTTGTCAGAAGCTGGTGAGTGTGTGTTTGCGTGTGTTCTTCAGCGGAGTTTACTCTTTTGAACAAGGACGGATCGACCATTGGAGATGCGTTGGATGCACAGCAGCCAATGTCCCTTCAGGAACCACTGGCCATCATGAGGAACTCCAACGTCATCATGAAGATCTATGATGTCATGGAGAAGCTCAACTGGGAGCCATACCAGGTCTGATCTTCTCTTATCTTCTCTAACTCTCTTGATTTATGGATTGATGGATGGATGGATTGATGAGCGGATTGATGGAAAGAAAGAAATGGGCAAGCAAATGGATAGGTGGATGGATATATTGATTGATTGGTTGATGGATGGATGAATTGGATGTATTGGATGGCAATGGGTGGCAGTCATAAACTACTGAGCAAAATGGTTGATGAAGTTGGAGGAGGATCAGAGTATGTTATGTGGAAAGGAAGGTATACATGGTTTATGTTAATGAAATGAAGTCGTTTTCATCGTGTCTTCTTTTTATCTTTCTAGATGTCTTTCAATTTTTATAAATAGAATTAATCTTGTTTCGTTGATGTTATATATGTCTTATCAGAAATTACAGTCTACCTCTAATGTTTTCACTAACTAGTTACTTCAGTAACGCTGTTGTGTAATGTGTAATTCGCAAATGTGTCAATGGATGATACCCTATCCGTTATCAGGTCAGCTTCCAGCCAATCAGGAGGCATTCCGTGTATACAGAATGACAAAGGCACTATGACTACAAGATTGTTAATTGATGGTCTTCTGCTGTGGCTTGGATCTTAACCTTCTGTTTCGTCTTCTTACAGGTAGATCATGAGGCCGCTTGCTGTCAGTATGAGATCAACTATGGCTTCGAGGATGCTCTGACGACGGCCGATCGCCATGCGTTCATGAAGTTTATGATCAAGGTAGGCCACTCCTCTTGCACTCTTCTCTTAGGCCACTCCTCTTGTACGCTTCTCTTAGGCCACTACTCTTGCACTCTTCTCTTAGGTCACTCCTCTTGTACGCTTCTCTTAGGCCACTCCTCTTGCACTCTTCTCTTAGGCCACTCCTCTTGCACTCTTCTCTTAGGCCACTCCTCTTGCACTCTTCTCTTAGGCCACTCCTCTTGTACGCTTCTCTTAGGCCACTACTCTTGCACTCTTCTCTTAGGCCACTCCTCTTGTACGCTTCTCTTAGGCCACTCCTCTTGCACTCTTCTCTTAGGCCACTCCTCTTGCACTCTTCTCTTAGGCCACTCCTCTTGTACGCTTCTCTTAGGTCACTCCTCGAAAACTTCTCAGCGCCCACAAAAGCCACGTCAGGGAGACTAGCTATTCACCGGCGCTATACCAAATCAAATCCGCAACAGCCAATCTTCTCGTTTCCTTTCGGTGCCGGGTCGAAAGCCAGGGAGTCAAGCCTCTCCATCGCCTTCTGAACATCAGCATACTCAATTTAGCTGAGTTGGCAATCCGCCATGGTCTCTCCAAAAATTGCCAACTCCTATTCTCTATATCCCCCAGTGCATATTACACTGTTTGGTAAAAAGGCAATCTACCAGAGGACTTACTGTTTACTTTCCAGCTAATGTTGGACAGGCAATCCGCCATGGTCTCTCCAAACGATTATCAATCCAGCTTATCCGTACCAGCTGCTCATTTAAATCTTCTATATACCTGGCAACCTATGTAGAATGAGTCTGTTCATTTCAATCATGAAACACATTTGATGTCAGCTTAATATATATGCGTATATATTTTATATATATATATGCATATATATATAATATATAAAGTATATGTTTTTATATATACTGTGTATATATTTATATAGCCACCTGGTTCTATAGTGGATCTGTTTGATAATTGCTTTAATCAGTGCCCTGGTGGACCTGATAATATGTCTTCTGGTAGCAACTTGTCTCTGGACTTTGTCCAATGAGAGTTGACAGGTCTGGACAGGCAACAAATCAGAAGGACACTGATTGAATTCATTCTAAAGCTAATCCACCAACACGACCAGATGGTCATATATATATATATATATATATATATATGTATATATATGGCCAGAGTCCAGAAAGAAATTGCCACCTGCAATTATATTAATCAAACCTCTCCAAATAGGAATATGTTACTTAAGTTCAGCCAGTCTTATGTGCACAAGATCAAAACAAACTAAAGACAAAGATCAAGACTGCATGGTTCAAGCCGGAGGACCAAGACCCCATGGTCCAAGACTGAGACCAAGACTACATTGTATCCAAGACCAAGAACTGAGTCTCAAGACCATAAACACAATTCTCAATTGAAATGTTACCTATTTGCATCATTCCAATCAGATGTTTATTATATTTCAAAGTTAGTAAGTGTATAATTTATTGAACCGCATGCAAAAGCGCTGTGGAATTAACTAGTGCTAAGTACTAAATGGCAAATAGTAGATAAGTACTGAATTGCACTAGGTTTTGTCCCAAAGTTTTGCCCTTTGAGGTCGCATGAGGAGTCCATTACAACTAGACACACTCTCAGCAGATACAGGTACTGTAGGATACCACTAAACTTTTCCAGTAGTGGAAAAACATCTACTACCAAATAAATACCTGATCTGCAACACTTGCCCAACTGCTGATTAACGAGGAGTAACTGCATCAGTGTAGGCCTAACTGCATATGATGATTCATTTTGTGTGTGTATATAGCCGTACCAGCAAGAATGTAATTATGAACTAATTTAGGGTTGTGACAGCTTGGTCTTCTCTGTAAAGGAATATTGAATTGAATTGAATTGAGTTACTGAGGCACCAGTGTTCAGTGCAGTGTTAAGTGTTAACTGTCAGTGTTAACTGTGCCTTGACGTCTTCTTGAATTCGAGGCTGTCTTAGAAGTCCCTGAATGACCCTCAAATATCGAAGGCATTTAACCATTAACCAAAACACCACTCTTGCTCCAAGTTCAAGACTAGATATCCAATACCGTTAAGACCTAGAACGCACCTTTCAAAACCAGGAAAAGTGCATTTGAGACCAAGACCGCATTATCCAATCTTGAGACCAAGGCCACATCTCGAGACCACATCACTGGGTTCAGCTCAAATTTACATGTTAGCAAGCGATTGGGGATTCAACTTCTTGAATTGAAAGTCGGTGAACTTTGTTTGCATTGCCTTAACTTAACAATAACTATGGGCTGTTTGCTATGGATGATGGTGTGCATAGGACTGATGCTACTAATGGCATTTGATGTTTTTCCCTCTTTAGGAAATAGCAGAATTGGAAGGCTATCGTATTACCTTCATGCCCGTGCCACTGCCTAATCTACTATGTTGTAAGTTGCTTTCATATCATCTGGGAACGAAATCTGAATCAATCAAATTTTTTATGCTCCCCGTTTTACATAATGTAAATCTCCAAAACCTTTGCTATATGTATCCAGTCTGTATAATATTATGTGACGTTAAGGCTAATTGTGTGGCTTCACCTGGTCCTCCTTCTTCCCTATTTCTTTTTTCCTTTCCAATTGTAAACACCATCCGCTGTTGCCATCCGAGTACCGTCTACCTGCCTGACCCTTCGTACTCAACCTGTTACTGAATTGAATCTTGTCTGCTCCTTTAACTTCGCTCTTAACTGAGCAATGTATTGACAACTCCTCTGTCTCCTTTCTCTGTCTGTGTCTGTCTGTCTGTCTGTGTCTGTCTGTCTGTGTCTGTCTGTCTGTATGTCTGTCTGTCTGTCTCTCTCTGTCTCTCTCTCTATCTATCTATCTCTCTCTGTGTGTGTCTCTCTGACATTTCTCTGACATTCAATCATGCCATTATAATCTTACAGGTGCAGTGTGACATTATAACCTTGTAACCTGACCTGACCTTACCATTAAGACATTATGACGTGATATTGTAGTGAGGACAACATTACCTGACATTGCCATAGGTGACATCATAACCCGACATTTCCTTGAAGACATTATGATATGACATTTCCATTATGACGTTCTCATCTGACGTGTGACCTGTCATTGAGTCCCCTGTCGTTTCTTATTGTCCAATAGCAAATGGCCTGCACGTCAACGTATCGCTGTGGCGTTTGAGTGACGGAAAGAACGCCTTTCCGGACCCAAGCGATCGGCAGCTGGGCTTCTCACAGACCGCCTACCACTTTCTCGGAGGACTCCTGAATCACGTGGAAGAGTCCTGTGCTTTCCTCTGTCCCACGGTCAACAGCTACAAACGGTAGTACAATATCATGTGGTCCATTACAGTGTATCATAAAACGTTACATTGAATTACAATGCCATGCAAAAATATGCAATGCATTATATAGTGCAATGATACAATTAAATATATTATGACAAAGCAAAATACTTTGCAAAGGAGTTCAACTGAAATTTAACAACAGTGGCAATGATCATCTCTTGACATAGATCAATGCAGTCACACGTGTTCACAGATGCTCACACGCATATTATTATCATCGTTATCACATTTGTTCACAGGTGTTCTCACACATGTTCACAGATGTTCATATTTGTTCAAACGTGTTCTCACACATGTTCACAGATTTTCATATTTGTTCACAGGTGTTCTCACACATGTTCACAGATTTTCATATTTGTTCACAGGTGTTCTCACACATATTCACAGATTTTCATATTTGTTCACAGGTGTTCTCACACATGTTCACAGATGTTCATATTTGTTCACAGGTGTTCTCACACATGTTCACAGATTTTCATATTTGTTCAAAGGTGTTCTCACACATGTTCACAGATGTTCATATTTATTCACAGGTGTTCTCACACATATTCACAGATTTTCATATTTGTTCACAGGTGTTCTCCCATATGTTCACAGATGTTCATATTTGTTCACGGGTGTTCTCACACATGTTCACAGATGTTCATATTTGTTCACAGGTGTTCTCACACATGTTCACAGATTTTCATATTTGTTCACAGGTGTTCTCACACATGTTCACAGATGTTCATATTTGTTCACAGGTGTTCTCACACATATTCACAGATTTTCATATTTGTTCACAGGTGTTCTCCCATATGTTCACAGATGTTCATATTTGTTCACGGGTGTTCTCACACATGTTCACAGATGTTCATATTTGTTCACAGGTGTTCTCACACATGTTCACAGATGTTCATATTTGTTCACAGGTGTTCTCACACATGTTCACAGATGTTCATATTTGTTCACAGGTGTTCTCACACATATTAACAGATGTTTACAGGTGTTCTCACACATGTTCACAGATGTTCATATTTGTTCATATGTGTTCACACACATATTATGTTCACTTGTGTTCAG
This sequence comes from Bimastos eiseni, assembly GCA_959347315.1. NCBI lineage: Eukaryota > Metazoa > Annelida > Clitellata > Crassiclitellata > Lumbricidae > Bimastos > Bimastos eiseni. The sequence continues at coordinate 9,413,615 of OY365821.1, read as the reverse complement.
ATGTGGTCACGCACATGTTCACTGATGTTCACTCCTGTGTTTGCAGATGTTTATACATGTTTTAACCGATATTCATACATGTGTTCTCATGTTATGTGTTCACATGTGTTTGTACTCTTATGCAAAATACCATACGACTGAAATTTGATGGTTCTCCCATGCAATTGCGTGCTCAGAAGTATGTACGTTTATATGTATATAGAACATAGATTTGTAAGGATGTGTGTTTTGGCTACTTATACAGCACCTTTGAGATCCTCCCTCACATAGTTCGTTCATATGGTGATTGGGAATGCCTTTGAAGTGAGCTTACCTGAATATAAATGTCTATTTACTCTAAGTAAGTTACAGTTGACATTGTGTTATTAAGTGTTTGTGATCTTTGTGTGTTTCAGCTTGAACCTCGGAGCCTGGTGTCCAAACACTGTCTCGTGGGGTGGCAACAATCGGACCGTGCTTCTGCGCGTCCCTGCCGACAACAGGTCAGCAGTTACCATTGTCCACATTGTACGCCTAGACAGGTTGTGATTTGTACATTCGAAAGAGGACTCTTGCAGATTGTGTTGTGTGTTTGTATTCTACTGAAGATGCTATTTCGTGTATCACTGTCTTTCAATGGTGTTATGTAATTATTGTTTAATTTGTGTATTATGTTCGTGTACATATGGATGGATAGGGTTATATGTAGGTATCTATGTCTTGTGTTTGTATTGGATGGATGAGTGGATGGATGTATGTATGTTTGGATTGGAATACTGTTAGGCAGATGGTTGGATAATAACACCCTATCAATTTGTATATATGGTTGCATGTATGTGTGACTCCCTTTAAATGAAAGAGCATAACATTTTTACTTAATTAATTGATTTGGATTGACTTCAATGAAAGTTGGAATGGTGTTATTTTGGATGCAAAAGGCAGGGCCTGGCTCAGCAAGTCAAGCATTCACAAATAATAATAATATGTGTGCTTGGATGAGGGTATGTATGTATGAATGTATGTATGTATGTATGTATGTATGTATGTATCTATGTATGTATCTATGTATGTATGCATGTGTGTGTGGGTGTGCATATATGTATGTATGTATGTATGTATATGTGTGTGTGTATGTATTTATGTATGTTTGTATGTATGTATGTATACATATATATCTGTCTCTGTACAAATATATATATTATACATACATAATATGTATGTATTGAGTATCTGTATTGGGCCTTTTAGAAACTCTAATACAAAGTTAACTTATAGCTAATCTAGTAACTTTTGTAATGCCATATTCTATCACACAAAGCATCCATCGCTGTCAGCCTCTATTGCCCGATCTGTTTAAGATGCGAAGACTCGATGAGGAAGTGATAGAAAGCGATTCTATTGTTCTAGGGTCATCGCCTTCCTTTGTGTTGAGGGCACTGGATCTCAATGAGCTGTCTGCAGAGAAATTGGAAACTGGGAAGACTTTCTAGATCAATGTACTGGCTCTGCTTGACAACTTAGCTTACACTGCTGATGTGCATATGTGTGTGCACATATATACATATATATATATATATATGTGTGTATATATATATATATTTATATTTATATATATATGATCTGACAGCAATGTGAATCTGACTCATAAGAGTAACACTGAGAGTCTTTGTTAGAATCGTGGATTTATGACACAATCAGCTCTAGAAATATAAAAATCAGGTGATCTGGCCTTCGTTCACATGACAATTGTAGGCTTGTAAAATTGTAATATTTCTAGAGCTGTTTGTGTCATAAATCCACGATTCTAACAAAGACTCTCAGTGTTACTCTTATGAGTCAGAGTCACATTGCTGTCAGATCACTTTCCATTTCAATCGATTATCAATCGGAATTTATATTCCTCCTGTCCTACTCTTCAAGATGAAACAGAACTGTCTTCAGCAGCTGACAGAATGGAGAGGAGGGAAACCTGTGCGACTTTCTGTGCGACTTCTGTGCGACTTTCCACACGTCAAAATGTTCAAAATAATAATAAAGCAATAATCACAACAAGAATACAGGTAATAATAAAAATAATAATAACTCACTACAGAGAAATATTATATATAGATATATTATATATGTATGTACATATGTATATAAAAAATATGTACATTTGTCTTTACATATATAATACATATGTATATATATATATATTCCGTTTATTGGTTCCTGGCTTTTGGGTGGGCCAGCCATTGATGGCTCTTAGCTTGCTGTGTACTGTTTTAATAATTGTTTAATAGTCGTTAAAATGACAATTAACATCTGGTTAGTGCAGAGAGTGCCTCTGAGTAGATTTCTTGATGAGGCGCTATATCAAGTTTTCATATCGTCATCATCATCATCATATGAATATGTATCTGATTGGATGTGTAGGATTGAGCATCGTTTGGCTGATGGAAGCTCTAATCCACATCTCACTCAAGCTGTCGTCCTGGCAGCTGGACTCGATGGCATCGAGAATAAGACAGGTGAGATGTTGACGATGATTAACTATTATTATGTGAGAAAAGGCCTTAATGTCCGCAGTTTGATTTTTAAATTGCGGTCTTACTTGCATCAACCGTCGTCCGATGCCTTGGGCGATAACGGCGCTATAGAAGTCATTGGATTAGCTTCGATTAGATTACGGTGATTGTAGGGGAGATTGAGACTGATGATTTAGGGTCACTTGATTTGCCAGTCAACAGGATGCTCTTATTTAGAATTGATTTGTGTGATTGATTGGTATACGACTGTATGGTATGGTTGCTGATTGATTAGAGCCCTGTAGGGATTTTAAGTAAGTCATTCACTCATGGTTGCTTCATTTAACTAATTAATTGGTTTGTTCATTCATTTCTCATTCAGTTTCTTCATTTGCCAATTGATTAGTTAATTCGTGCATTTGTTAATTACTTTGTTAATTCATTTAGTCATTCATTTTATCATTTAGTTTATCCATTTGTTAATTAATTAATTAATTCATGCATTTGTTTTTGCTTTGTTTATTTGTTCATTTTTCCAGTCAGTTCATTTGTTTGTTTATTTATTCGTTTGTTGAATAGTTAATTTATGCAATTGTTAATTACTTCATTTATTAATTAATTAATTAATTATTAATTGTAGATCCAGGAGAGCGTACGGACTTTGAGGTTCCGAAGCATCCGGAGAGATTCCGCCAGATGCCGAAGACCCTGGCCGATGCCCTTCAGCTGCTGGGTGCATCCAAGTTCCTGCGGGGGACGTTGGGCGATGCCATTGTCGACGGATTCATCTACGTCAAGCAGAAGGAATGGACTGGATTCCACTCCCACATTAGCCAATGGGAAAGAGATTTCTACCTGAATTGCTAGACTCTAATCCTCTTCGTCCACCATGTGCAACACCAATACAATCACCACCACCATCAACACCACGGTCATCATCATCACCGCCACTCCTATATGATATTCACTATGTCACATTGCCAATGGCATCCATTCATATGTCCATTCATTTATCCATCCATCCATTCATGTAGTCATCCATTCTTGATGTCATCTCTTCATATGTTCTATTATCATCTCAATCACTTGAATTATTAGACTGTTTTTCTCTTCCCTTGCAGATACCACTACACCACTCCGATAGTTAAGATATCACTTTGTCATGGTTTTTGAATGCTTCTTGAAGATAACAACCTCTGGTCTTAGACGTATTAAGCCTCAAATTGTTGTTCTCTGACCAGTTGGTCCAGTCGGATACATGGCGGCATTGAAAGGGGATATGTATAGCCTATATAACTGCAGTCGTGGAGTTCATGTAGCAGTATTTAGTGATTAGCGATATCTTCTGGAGCGAATGTCAGTGACGTTGAAGACTTGAAGCCGACCTTAAAATCTGAGTAGTATGGATCCCACGATTAGTATATATGTTGCTGAGATGGCGGCACTTGAAACGTGTCCAGGTCACAAATACTTGTATTTAACGACATCGTATGTCGGGTGAGTTCTGTTGACGTCCCCTATTATCGATCGTCGAAAATCTGGCCATCTAGGATGAATCCAGGTCCCAGAGGTTATGGTAATGACAGCCTTTGACAACAAAGGCCGTGCCGTCGACAGAAGTTTGCTTGGATTTCATGCATCAGACCCTAATGCTCGTTATAATTATATACTTAGTAGGACTACTATAATAGTACGCCTTCTGCGAAGGATGGGGACAGTGAAATTGTAGCCTGCTTCTCAATGTACAGTCACATATTGACAGACGAATATGACTATTTTTGAATGACTTAGGCATAGCCTACTCAATGACAAGTCCCCCACCTTTTACAGAGAGGGGACAAATTATACGTGTGTCCCCCAAATTTTCTACTCCTCTCATTGGGTGTCTCCTACCTGTCAATAGAGATATCTCCGCCTCTGCTAACTATCTATCTATCTCTACCTCATCTTTCCATGAATCGACAGCGTACCGTCACTTTACTGATTCCGTAGCCTGTGGCAGAGGCGGTGATCCCGAGGGCGAGGGGGACATATGTTCCCCACCTTTTACCGAGAGCGGACGCGTTATACGTTTGTTCCCCCACATTTCCTACCCCTTTGATTGGGTGTCCCCCCCCCCCGCCCCATCTTACCTGTCAAGCGGGATCGCCGCCTCTGGCTTGGAAGTAAGAGTGGGGCAGAATCTGGAAAGAATTTTTGCTCTGCAAATGATTTTAACCCCGACTTCTCAATTTGACAATCCGACGCACATCGTCTTTGACGTGAACGTGTCGTTTTAGATAAACGTTATATTATACTGCACACTGGTTACTAGACTGCTTTGCGCACCGCACGTGTCTCTTTTATCGCCTAAGATACCGTAGACTAAAGTGAATGGACTTAAACTGTCTGTGCTATTGCATAACACAATAAGCGAGTGAATTGTTTGCTGAATTTCATGCTTTACGTCTATTATGAGAATTCTATTGACCTTATGTCAATATCCCAGTGAGTTGTTTGATAACAAACACTTGTGACGTTAATTACTTGTCGTTTCAGACTTTGGGCGCGGAGCATATTCAGTTACAAAAACATTATATTTATATATGGCGGGTGTGCTCTGATCAGACCGTATTAATTGACAGATTTGGTGCATGCCACTGAGAACGTAGGCGTATACTTTTTCCCTAAAAACTTTGGACGACGAACCGTTTGTGAGGCTACCGGTATATATCATGTTCTCAAAACAAAAATATTATATAAATAATTATATTTACGTTTATAATTTAGGGCATGTAGCATCTACTTACACATATATATATATGTATATATATATATATATGCATGTGTATAGATCCATATATATTTATATATGTGTATAAATATATATATTATATATGTACAAGTTCAGAAATTCGAAGGTATAATTTTGTCAGGTTGAATATAGAAGAATGGGTATATTTGTGTGTGCTGTAGGACTAGGGGCTATTATTTGGTAAGTAATAAAACACAGAGTACGTAGGCCTATGTGGGTTCGAGTGTTCTATTGACATGCACTTCAGTTGTTACTCACCGTTGATTGTAGATATTAGAACAATGTTATGAAATTGTGTGCATTTTTAAAGAATCGTACATTTAGGTGCCGTCCACATATTACGTACGCAGCTAGGGGAGGGGGTTTCGAATTTCGACGATTTTTCGTACGGCAAGTAAAGTTAGTGTTTTATTTCTTCATAACAGCTAACAAATTTAAGCTGTTAGATGTAATTTCTAACAAAAATAAATGGCCTGAGGTAAAATCAATGTCTATTATGTCTTTAGCTATTTAACCTTTGCAATGGGGAGGGGTAGAGCTGAAATGTACGTACGCATGGGGGAGGATCCACGAAATGTACTCAGTGCAACAGGGGAGGGGGTCCGAAAATCCGATTTTTTTGCGTACGTAATATATGGATGGGCCCTTAGACCAATGAACCAGTTGGGCACTTTTTCGAGCTGTAATGTTTTTATATATCCAAGACAATTAACCAAGTGCATAATAAGTACCACACATAATATTGTGTTTTTTTGATGGTTTGCTTCTAACTTAATTGTCATCTCATATTCACTAATATTCGGATTGCTAGAAATTGTATGCTCGCCGGTTTAGCATCCCTACCGGCATGCCCACATTGAGCCCATACAGGACCCCTATTTCCATATGGCACTATAGCCATAGGTTGTCGTCGATGCCCATGGAAATGTTGACCACTGCATTACCGTGTTACCCAGAAGGGCCACCTATAGGACTTTGAATGCATAATGTTGACCAGTCACTTGGTGTGATCAAGTATTGTTGATTATGATTTCATAAGATGATTGTGTGGCTTGTCGTGGGTTTTATATCTAGTTATGTAGCGTAACAGTCCTATGTACATCGTAATCATGTGTTTTAATAGGTTATCTAATTGATAGAAGTGTTACGGAGGAATTGTTCATTACATTGTTGTTCTGGTTTGGAATTAAATATACTTTAGAAAACATTTGGTTGTGCACTTAGAGCTTTTTGTGATTTGTTTAAATTTTTACTGCATTTTAAAGAGTTCGTTAAAGCTTTAATTGAATTGTAAAATTAGCCAATAACAGGCTAATTCTGGCCATCAATTTAATTAACTTTGTACCTGCAGATAAAAAAAATTTCAATCAAATAGGAGTAAATAAAGCCTACCGTAAGGGTTTTAATTCGAATCTCAAATATCAGTTCTATAGTCGAACATTCAGGTACTGCGTACTTGATATCACAGATGTGTCACCGTAAGATAGTTACCAATCAGTGTAGGGCTGTTACAACAGGCCTTTACTTTTCTCAGTTTAACATTAATAAAACTAATAATTAGCCATATTAAAATAAGACAAATAATGAAAAAATTCTGGCTAATTATACGGTCCCCTTCTTGTCCCTTTTGCCTTTACCTCCACTAGGCAGAACCATTCTTTCTCGGTGGTTGACCTCTGTAGTCTGAAATGGCCTCTTGAGCTTCGCGTATCTTTGCTTCAGTTACTAAACGTAATATCTGTACCTGCGGTGTCCCCGCAGTATGTCTTCTTACGGTCTTTCGATAAATATTCTTGTTAGCTACTTATGTCGGTCACAGTTACTCCTCTCGTATTTCCGAAGTATATTCATTTCAATGTCTAATTGTAATATCTTGACTCGCGGTTTCCCCGCGAGGCTGCTACTTACGGGACTAGCCGCAGAATTTCCTCTTGTAGATCTAACTACATAATCGTATCGGGGACTTCCTCGAAAGATCTGTCCATGGTTCGTTCCAGTGTATAAGAGAGTACAATTGCTTCAGAGAAAGAAGTGTTTATAATCATACAGGTCTGTGTGAAACATAGAGGTAACGTTGGTGATACTTACCTCAGGTGCCTGTGAGAGAATTAAGTCTGAGGACTCGGAAACGAAGTTTGCGAGAGTTGGTGCATTACCGTTGGTCAGAGCTCTAGGTGACCAGTAGAAATATATTCCTACGATGAGAGTTACAGACATGTGAGAGTCTGGGTGATCGGATACAAAAGTATATAACAGATGAAAGCAGGCCGAGAAATATACTTGTTGGTTACCTATCTCGGTCATAGCTACTCCTGCCAGTTTCCAGCAGGTTGTCAGAGACGTAAAAATTCGAGTGACCGAGATCGAGAAAATTCGGATGGTCGCAGTCGAGAAGTTCTGGTGGCCGCAAGATATACAAACCGGGTAGATTCCCGGAGTAGCAACAGTACAGACCGAGCGAGCTGCCTGTGGAGCGTTGGCACATACGGGGAAAGTTCCCCAGTGGACACGTTCGATAAAATACGGGGAAGGTGACCCCATTGGTGCGTTCGACGATTACAAGAAACGGTCGTGACTGGTGCCGAAGACCTCAATAATTGCGGGTGTTTCCGCATATTCTTTTCCATGTACGGTTTCGTTAATATATATATACATGACTACCTAGTTTGGTCATACTTACTGTCGCGGGTTTCCAGCAGCGCTTGAGCTGTCGGACACGTGAGAGTTCGGGTAGCCGAGATCGTTAACATTCGGGTGGCCGTGATAGATGCAGACTGGCTAAGTCCGAGGATTAGCGATCGCATGTAGTCAGATAGGCCTCTGTGGCCGAGAGTGGTACCGACCGTGATTGAGTTCGGGTGGCCGTTCGATAGAAATATCAGGAAATTCCCGAAGGATCCGCTGGAAATACACGTGGAGGGTGAACACGTTAGAAGAGCACGTTACAAACAAGAGAAAACACTGGTGCCGATTGATACCTTTAGGTTACAAGTCAAATAACTCTTCTTGATGGCTTTATGGTCTTTCGATAAGTACTCTTGTTTGTTACCTACGTTGATCATAGTTACTCCTCCCGGTTTCCCGAAGTCTCGGTATATTATACGGTGTTGGCAGGAAATTGCCAGCGCAGAGGACGGTCAATCGTGTACACGATAACTTATACGTGTGAGGCTGGTATGCCACACTCGGAAATGGACCAAGAGGCAGACGTGAAAGTCTGGGTTGTCCGATACCCAAGTATGAAACAGATGAACGCAGACGTCAAAGTCTGGGCAGTCGGAAATGGACCAAGAGGTACGTCAAAGTCTGGGCAGTCGGAGACCCAGGTTAAAGATGATAAGCAGACCAAAAATTGATCGATACATAAATATTACTATTGGCTACCTACGTTGGTCATAGATACTCCACCCGTTTTCCCGAAGTGTATCTACTTGCGTGTCTGATCGAAGTGATCGATGCGAGTACTTTTGGGTAATCGAGTACCCAGGTGAATACATGGTTGCTTGTCGTCACACACAGTTCCGAGAAATGACTGAAGTGCGAGGTCGGGCCCCCTCGTGCGTAGGTCGGATCGAAGATCTGTGTGCAGATAGCGAAGGTTATAGACAGAAGACCTTCACTATCAGAGTCCGTGAATACCATGCCAGTGTCATTTTTATCGAAGCAAATTATATCACTGTTGGTGTGGGTAACTGCCAATACAGAGGACGGGAACTTACTCATTCAATTTTGGGTGCATGATAAAATATACGTGTGCGGTCGTTATGCCATACACGGAAATAGACCAAGAGATGCGTGTTGAGTAGAAGGCGTGATAGCTGTGTCTAGCATGATATGACGAAGAGCTGTGAGACTTGTAGTGTCTAGGACGACAGGATTTAGTTAGTTGCGAACAGTAATGTCTAGGAGTACAAGACGTTGAATTTAGCTACCGATATGACTTTGGGACTTGTCTCAAGTATATCTGAACCTCGTAACTTAAGAGAACGTTTGGTGCTCCTAATTGGCGATAGTTTCAGAGTCACAAGGTGCTGAACGGTACGACATCAGGTAGAGAGGAAGAAGAGGCTAGTAGCTTGGAAGGTATGCAAGGCGAAGAAGACTCCTGCCGGTATGATTATGAACCCTGTTTTGAGTCCGACCATCCTCAGAACGTTGTCCATCCGTCGACCGCGGAATATGCAGAGTCAGACCTCGTTACTAATTCGAACCGCGTTACCTTTCTTGGAGAAGTGGCCCGTTCTTAATCTATACTGGTGAGAGCGATCATCCTGGTAGATATCGAGAGCAACCATTTGGCATTGAGATTTGACAGCGAAGTGACTCGGGCGACTCCAGACGTGTCAGCCAGTTGGAGTAGACACCGTCCGAGAGCTAGGCAGGTGCTCGGGCGGCAGAACGCCACAGCACGACACAAAACTGTTGGCAGATTCGGAGAAGGATCAGTGTAGTTCTAGTGTCTGATCTCTTGATCCCGATGCTTGGCCAAATGATATCGACCCTGAGGGGCGAGATATAACTTGTCCATTTACTTGGCAAGTTCCTACGTCAATATACTGCTGTGGAACAAGATTATCGAGATTATTAAGATAGCAGAGGTGGCAGGGTTGCTGATCATTTCCAAGAGTTGCTGAATCGAATAAACACCTTAACCAGTGGGCTAACCTCGGTGAGTGTGAAAGGGGTTCAGTAAAATTAATATATTAATTCTGCACATCACTAAGGTTACAGCTGTCTATTGAGTTTTTCATGTGTAGACAACATCATAGACTGAATAGAATTTCTTTAATATTTTCTCTTTTGTTAGGCCCATGTAGCTACAGTTGGCTATTTGACTAGCTCAATATAAGACTAACTGAATGTGAGATCCGAACCCTTGCTCTTTGAGTTCCCCCCCAGTTTTTAAACTAGGGGGCGGTGCCCCTCTGTCCCCCGCTTGTTACACCTCTGTATCAGAGAGCTCTGTCTTCCCGTTTCCAGCCAGCCAGGTCGTCGATCCTTGCGTGCTGCGGCTTGTGGAGACTCAATTGATGGTCCCGCGCTCCCGTACATCGATGCGGCAAACCGTGGCTTCTCATGCATTGGACCATCATACTGGAACGCTCTTCTGTTACAACTTCGCAACATTGCACTGCTTGCAGCCAACTTTTCTAAATTACTCAAATCGCATTTGTTTAGATCTATTGGGTAGATAGGTTTAGCGCCTTCGAGAGGTTCTTATAAGGCACCATGTAAATTGCCTAATAGAGGCCTGTATACATACATGCTCCTAGATTTTGGAGTTGTGGGTCTCGTTATAAGATCTAGCTACTGCAAAGTGGGTCCCCATGTCAAAAAGGTTGAGAACCGTTGCTCTACAATTTAGCCCGTAGGCTATGTACCGGCCGGTAGTAGTGTATCAACGGCCAGATGATTACAGACTATTAGTATTAGGTTCAGAGACGTTAGAGTCGTAAAGTCTACGACGGCAAGAGCTTTGTTGGGCCTAAGGAGTCGACGAATTATTGTCGGTAACCGTGCAAGAATAAATAAAAATAAAAATATATAGTTAAACAGAAATCAACAAGTCCTCGCAACAAACCATGCCTTGTGATGCAATCGATAAAAGAATCCAAGAAGCCCTGCCTTGTTACTATTTACGCAAGGACTCTAATATCTTGGTCCTGGCTATTTACGTACCAAACTATCGGAACCTCGGATACTAAGTCATCAGCTCGACTCTTCTCGAGCCCAATGGGGCAAATCGAAAGTGATGGATAAAGGCAATACTATGACGACGCTAGAGAAATTGGTGTTTACGTCATTGCGCAAAATGTTATACTGAAAAATACATAGTCTACGTAATGATGTGAAGGTTGCAATGCTGGGATCGTCTTCAACCAATATTTATTAATTGTATTTTAATCATTAATCTTTGACGTCTTTGCGTTTTGTAGTATATTTTTGAAAGCATGGCCCTTTATTTGAAAAAAATTGTCTCTTGCAGAACGTGTTCAGGACTTAAGGTATTGAGATAAACCTTTATTATCGCTCGTTTAGTGAAGTCAGTGAAAATGTACTTTATTGTTCACTAATTGTGCAAACAATACAATTATAGGTCAATTTGTAATTGGCGACAATGAGGAAACTAAAAGGGACACGTGAGTGATGTCCTGCGCTGGCTGTTATCCGCTGCGCATTGCCTACCGAGTCTGCTCCACTGTAACTGTTCGACGCCGTGGCTCGTTGCGTTCTGCTGCGCAAGCTGAGTTATTTGTCCCTGTGCGCGGAATGCTATCCGATAACGTCGTGCTTTCTCAGTGGCTGAAAGTGGCACTGCATCTCACACCTATAGGTCAATTTACTCTGTTCTTCTCTAGCCTTAAGATTGCTCTGTTTGACCGCGGTTGGACTGGGAGCGCTTCTGAGTAGATGGCCTTGAAGGGACGCTATATAACACTGTTTTAATAATAGAATCCTCCATTCTCACAAACCAATTGCATATCAAAAGATTCTGAACTAGTATTAGTGTAGGTCCTACCACCCAAAAAATCGATCACCAATAACCAGTGAAACTATTATAAATGCAACATCTTTCCCCAATTTCAATATCAAGCATGTCTTTAGTGAACTGTCGCACCTTCGTTATTGTAGCAACCACCTCTACTTAAACTTAAAGGCTAACAGGTTGGTGTGTCATGTCAGAGGGAACAAACTCAACCTATGTTAAGTATATTGCCCACGCAAGACATATTTCTCAAGTATAAACTCGAGTCGTTTTGCTAGCTCTCATATATAAGTTGTATATTGGTTTTCAATGTTTTTTCATTCACCGAGTCTTGATAGTACTGAAAAGCCTGAGATTGGATGGAAATCTGACTAGGGAAAGGTGAAGGATTGTAGCGTGGGCTGGATCATAGCAACTGTTCATAAATAGGCTAACATATGTTGTGTTGTAGAGCTTTTTCGTTCCTGACTTAGCTGTAATTTGTTCTGGTGGCATTCGTTCGAAGCATTGGGATGTCAAATGGCGCAAACTTCGGGCAGCTAAAGTTCTGAAGGTCAGCAGTAACTTTTTGTCATGAGAACATTATATAGACTACAGCATCAGAAAATACTGGATGTGTGTCTCTCCTACGTTGATCGAAAAATAATTCTGATATGCCCTCCAGCTCTTCCTCCACCTTCTTTTCCTCCACTTCATCCTCCTCCACCTACTCCTCGTCCCTGACCTCCTCTTCATACATCTGCTCCAAAATCTACTCCTGTCCTACCCTACCCTACCTCCATGGCGGCCGCTTGTTTAGAGTGTTCGATATGTAATGTGGAGAGCGCAGGTTTGAGTGTTGTCTGGGGAGTTGCTGTGTAGGACCTTGGGCAAGTCCTTTGCACACAAAATTTGCTCTTCTGAACTAATTGTAAAATGGGCAATATCAATTTACAGTTGTATTGTGTTGTATTAAAGCTGACTGCATCTAACTTCTTCATTTTACAACTTTCTTAATGGGGGTGCCTCCTAATGAGCTGAAATGAGTCTTGCAGAGCATGTATGATATGTATGATAACTTGCTGTCATGAGTTCACGACATATCTGTTGCTTTATATTATTAATAATCAACTTTATTTAATTATTAGTGGCTGCTTCCTATATTCATTCTTTACTGTGTATTCTTCACGATATTTAAATGGATTAATTAAACCCGTTTGATTTGTTGTTGGTGCATTCTTTGTGTTAATCGAGTGTTTTAGTGTCGTCTTGTAATAATCCAGTTACAATACAGATCTGTTTTGATCAGTAGTTGAGAGAGGCTGGTATGCAATCCCAAAATAACCGCTGCTGATGCTCCTTTTCCCGACATACATATTTGTCTATTATATGAAATTTTATTTTTTGAATGTTTTATTTTTTTGAATGTGTTTTTGTGTTATCATTTATCAGTCCGCTTATTGTATGAGGTCTTATGTTGGCTCCAATTCTTTATATTTCCTATGATCTTGTAGATTGATCTGCCAAACTTTGATAAAATTAGGCGTGAGGCGAATTTGGCGCCAGACGAGTTTCGCGCTGAGTTGAAAAGACGTGGCCATGCGCCACCAAGAACCTACCAAGACCGAAACATCATCATCTCCAGCACAGGTTTCGACTTCTTTAGATTTATTGATTTACACACTTACTTGCTTACTTAGTTATTTATATTGAGCATTACAGGAGACCTAAATAAATTGTTAATTTGATAGGGTGCCTTTCAAAAATATAATTATCTTTTCATTGCTTGACCGAGGTTACTAAAGCACTTTTAGGAGCTCCTCAAGGGATGATATATGAAGTTTCTTGATACATATACACATACTTATAAACCCATGCTTGCATCTACGCACATAAGACAATTGCATACACACCTACACAGAATTGACTATCAACTTGATAGTGCATTATGGCTAGGCTGCTTTATACGTTAACAGATTAGATTATGTCGCATACAAGATCGCATTGCCACACAATGCATAATTATTTCTCGGTATATTTTATGTATTGTGACGTTACCACAGGGAATTGTATGTTACTGGATCGCTGCGGTTGTTTGTAGGCACGATATTTGAGCAGTACGTTCCACCTGAGGGAGACGGTCTAGCTTCTCCAGTATCTGGACAGGTGTGTATCTGTGGAAGTTCGTTTCATTCACGTCTGATGGCGACCCCTGTGTTATTCATATGGTCAGGTCACTGAAACTGTCTGCGGATGTTGTGCATGCCTTTGAGACAGCAATGCATTCCAGCATGCATACATACACATGTGTACTGTAGCAGAACAGTGTGGTTTATGGTGCTCCAGCTCTTGCTGCCACGAAGTAACTTGGAGAGATTTGCAGTGGTCGATCTTTCATTCTGGAAGATTCTTCTGTACAGTCTTGCTATGCCTCATAATTTGCCAGTGGTTCAAACCTCATTTGGGTCATGGTCTTGTGTAGAGGTGCTATATAAGCAAGACTTTACAATTGAACAGGGCACAACAGGAATTCACCTTGGCCGAATGGCAGAAGTGACAAACGTCAAATTTTTTGGCTTCGCCTGCGAATGATACTCGCCGGGCCAGAGTTGCTACTACTATTCGGTTCGTACCCGGATCCGGAAAATGTTGCATCAAAATACTCGGATTTGGTACTCGGTGGAAATTGTCTACTCGGCTATGCCCTACAATTGACATAATTGTGTGTCGGCCTTGTGAACACAAATTTCTAGAGGTTTTAAAACAAGCTGTATGAAAGCTTTAACTTGATGCCATCTGTTTCTTTAAGGAAGCACTGTAATCTCTTATTCTGAAACGATAAATGGTATGTCCTGAAATGCACTACAGTGCCTTTTCAGAGGTTAGCAGAGAGTATAATTTGAATTTTGTGCTACATCTTCTTGTGTTGAACTGTTTTTAGGGTGCTAAGCAGAGACTGACTGAGCTGGAGAAGAAGGGAAAGTCGTTCCTGCAGGTCCGCAAGATTCGCCAGTTTGAAGAGACCTTCGACACGAAGGAATTTGCGGATAACGCGCTCCAGATTTACATCGAGTCGCACAAACTCCTCGAAGAGTGAGTGTCCTTAGATAGGGAATTACTAGTTTTAAGTCCAGTCGAATCTAAAACCGAATCGGGGTTAAGGTTCGAAATCGAATCAGTCACTGTCAGTGTGTAGACATGGAGTGTGCACTTGATATTAAAGGCTCTCAAGTACACACTACATGTGTGTGCAGCAGTACAGTTATCAACATATCAATGGTGGCCTGACAATTTTTCTGCAGCTTATAAAGTTAAGTAACAGAATTTAAACCGAGCAAATAATTAACTTGAACAAAATTTAAATCAAATATTCTGCTCTGTTTTGGTTCCATGTTCATTAAGTTTAGACATGCAGTTTAGTACCTGAATCACGTGTTCAACTTCATGAACCGTATTGGGTACTAGCTGTGGCGCCCGGCTTGAGGCAGGTTTTTGTACGTGGAGAAAAGGAAGGCAGCGGCTGCAGGCTTCACCAATCCCTCTACTGGGTGTCCGAGGTGTTCCCTGAGCGAATGGCGAAGGTTTCGAGTCAATAGCTGTAAAAGTGTGCAAATGCATACAAAGTACAAACCCACCTGACTGTGCAAACGTATATCTCCCGAACAAAACGTGTGGCAGACATGGAGGTGTTTCAACGAGACACTCCTGGCAACTGAGAAGGAAACTTTCCTTGGTGTCTCAGGACAAGACAGATTTTTGGCTGCGAGTTTCACGAACCCCTCGACTGCGTGTGTCAGATGTTCCCCGAGTTCAACGGTGAAGGTTTCGAGTGAATAGCTCTAAAACTGCAAGCGCATCTCCGGACAGAGACAGCATTCTCTCTTTATTTATATATATATATATTTGGTTTCTGAATACATGTCTTTATTATGTCTTGATGAAATCAAAGTTTCTGCATTTATCTAATTTTGAGTCATTCCACGTGAAGTCAACCAATTTTTAACATTTTCCCACCTTCAACTTTGGATTTTGATGAAAATTGCTCCATCTTTAATCCATTATTTTGAGGTGCAAGTAAAAAATTTGGGGCGATATTTTGAAATTTTACGAAGATATGCCATGCCATTTGAAAGTGAGGCGGGGTCGGAAAAAATGTGTCCTTATTTCAGCGAAATGTTCTATGAGGCCATATTCAACGTGAATATCGTGCCATCGTGTGGCATGGTGGCCGAGCGGTTGGCCCGTAACACTCAGTGTGCGCTGAGCAAGCAGGTTCAACTCTCGTCCGGGGTGTCACTATGTAGGGACCTTTAGCAAGTCCATCGCCCACAATTGCTCTGCATTACAACTGCAGTTGCACCATCGAGGCGTGTATGCACTTCTGAACTTAAGTGTAAGAAGGACGATATCAAATAACAGTTGTATTGTATTGTATCGAAATAACTCAAGAAGTAAAGCATATGGAGGAATGCTGTATTTAGACATATCTGAACCTCGTAACTTAAGAGAACGTTTGGTGTTCCTAATTGGCGATAGTGTCAGAGTCACAAGGTGCTGAACGGTACGACATCAGGTAGAGAGGAAGAAGAGGCTAGTAGCTTGGAAGGTATGCAAGGCGAAGAAGACTCCTGCCGGTATGATTATGAACCCTGTTTTGAGTCCGACCATCCTCAGAACGTTGCCCATCCGGCGACCGCGGAATAGGGGTATTACTGCAGAGACTTTACAGGTCATTGGCCAATATGGCATCTCATAAGTCGCAAACTGTATTATCTTGAATTTGTGTGATCTATATGAGGTAGAACAGCTTCAACATTTGTCTAATCTGTTCATATTCTGTATAAGCAAGAAAAGGGCTTCCACTGGTGTTTAAATGCAAATGAATTCATACTGACGTGCTAAACTTGATCAAACTGACAAACGGGGGGGTCATCTAAGTAAGTAAGTAAGTATGTTCTTTATTGAACCAACTGCTTATCCGCACTCTGGTGTACAATACATTCTAAAGTACAGCATTCTAATTAAACAATTTAAAAATAATTTCCACTCTAGATTGCTAGCCCATTTTGTGAAATTGGACAACTGGAATTTAACTGAATTTTATATTTCTGAATAGTGCATGCAATAACCTTTCTCTTGATAAAAATTATCGTGGTGCTCAGGAGCAATCAGGAGTACTGCTTTATTGAATAGTAGCTTTTTATTGAGTTACTCGAAATGCTTCAAATCAAATAATTTTTTTAATTTTTTCCAGCAGTTTTTTATCAAGAAATTTGGTATGCTCCAAACCAAATAATATTTTTATTCAGCATCTTGGGAATCTATTGGCATCAAAATTCTGCATTGATAGGTTCATTTGTCCAAATAACCTAGCAGAAGTGAAGGTTTCAATATTTATGCAGATAACGCTGAACCCGGGTTCAGCCTTTTTTTTATCGAAAAATTTGACAGGCTCCAAACCAAATAATATTTATCCAGCGTCTGTGTGAACCTATTGGCATCAAAATTCTGCATAGATAGTTTCATTTGTTCAAGAACAGTAGCAGAAATCAAGGTTTCAAATATTGTGAAGAAATTCCTTGACCTTTTTTATCGAGACTTATTTTAAAACGAAGATATTAATGAGTAGATTATGTTAATCAGTGTACGTTTCTTGTTGAAAAAATTGAACAAATTGGGTGTTTGCTCTTTTGCAGTATCAAGAAAAATGAAAATCGACTTCATGAACTCGTCACAGAGAAGGCATATCCGGTATTCAGTTTTACATTACGTTTTGAAGCGTTAATGTGTAGTAGTACATAAGATTATTATTTTGAGTTGTTGCACTGTTGAGGTCATAGTCTAATGAGGTGATATTCCAATGACGTCATGGTCTTATTTTTATATTCGAATAAGGTCATATGTTAATATGATCAATTTTCCATATTCCAATGAGATCAAATTCTAACAAGGTTAGCCTAATTAGGTCAAAAGTCTAATGAGATCATGTTAAAATTTTAAAATTCTAATGGTCGACATTAGTTTAATGAGATCTTTGGGGCCATAGTGTATTGGATAACACACACACTCTTCCATGAAATCGCATCCTCAAAACATAAATATAGCTGCTATGCAATATTGTGTCATCTAATCAATCGAAGGTTATAAATATGCGATACAACATTGTTGTTTGTTTTCCCAATCAAGGAGATGACATGGAAACTGGAGAACAAGAGCTTTCGATGGAACTACGTCGAATTGCTGGAGCCTTCACGAGTGGTCCACGTACGAACGACGGAAATGATGAGTAAAGAGAATCTATACGCGCAGGTCACTGTCAGGTTCATGACGAAACAGGTGAACGACTGGATTACGAACGTTGTAATTCTAACTGTAACTATACTCATACTTGTAATAAATGTATGAGTTGTTTTCATTATTAAGTATCTGCATATCTGTAATAATTGTATGAATTTTTTATTATCAACTGTATGCATGTGTACTAAATGTAAATTTCTTATTATCATCTATTAGCATACCTGTAATTAATTTATGAATTTTTATTATTAGCTATAATGCATGACTATTGTGTTTACGTATAATAAATATATGTAGTGTTTGAGTATTATTACTAAGTAAGAAAGTAAGTTAAACTATTCTTTGCTAAAATGCATAGTAGCTTACAAGAGGTATAAATCCTAGCATAAGTTTTAACAAAGTGTAAAACAACAGTTCTGTTTGCATGGTTTATATATTCGAGACTGCATAACCACTCCTTAAGAACTGGTTTAAGAACAGGTCATGCATGACTTAGCTGACCAAACCTTGGACAACCTGGATCCTCTGTTTAGGTTTCATATCGTGCATTAGTGTTCTCATTTTTCCACATTAGGTACATTATTATTTAATAACAAGTACCCAGTGCTTGTATGTAATTGTATTCTATGAACCTCTTTTGTCATCATTATCATCATCATCATGCATTACAATAGCATTGTTCAAGAAGTTGTTAGAATACAAGCAAACTGTATTTGATAGGCCTCCTCTTAAAGTTTAGAACCACATGCACCTTATGACAAAAAATGAGTTGTTTATTTATTTTATTTATTCTGAAATTTGATACCGCCCTTCTTCCAACATTTTTTGCTCAGAAGTGCACACGCCTTGATGGCATCTTGCAGTTGTACTGCAGAGCAATTGTGCAAGAAGGACTTGCTCAAGGTCCCTACGCAGTGACGCCTCGGACGAGGGTCGAACCCGCTCACTTGGCGCACACTGAGCGAGTGTTGCGGGACGACCGCTCTAACCAATCAGCCACCGTGCTGTAGTTGTCAGCGAAGGACTTTCTCAAGGTCGTTACACTGTGATGGCCTCTGCATTACGTGCTCAGCGCTCAATCCTTTCGGTGATCTTGCCCACGATTCAATAAGATGATGAAGCATGAACGTGTTGTAGATTCTAGCCATCTACGACCGCTTTGGCCGTCTGATGTTCGGAAGTGAGAAACTCGCCAAGGACTGTCTCGAGTACGTCGTCTTTGAAAAGCACCTTGCCGACGAATATGGCTCTTGGAGAATTCATGGAAAGATTATTCCGGACTGGATGCCGCCCGGTCAGCCGGTCCTTCGAACGATGCGAAAGCCGGATTTTGGTCCACTGCCAGAAGAACCGGAACAGAAGTCTGATGAAACGAAGAAATCAGATTCAGGGAAGATAGAAACGGAAGGGACTCTTGCTGTGGCATGAAGCCCAGACTGTGAACTGGAAAGAGATTGTTGAAAAAGTATGAATAATAAAATTGTGGAGTTTAATGTTGAACTTGTTGGTCAGGTGTTAAAATTTGTGGCATGTGCTGATGTTGGTCTTCGAAATCTAGGTGGGACACTTCAATGGTTCAATGCAGAAACATCAATTTATGTGTGTATGTATGAAGTTGCTTAATGCTAAGTACTTCACAAAGTGCTCTGCATACATGGCTACTTGAGTGATATCAAAATTTAAAGACAGTTTTAAAATATTTAATGCTTAAGTCTGAATGCTGCAGAAAATAATATGTAATATAATCAAGATATTTATATAGCGCCCCTTCAAGATATCTATTCAGAGGTGCTCTCTGTGCTGGCCATAATGATGTTAAATGTCAAAGTGAAAAAAAGCATATATTAGCAAAACTATGCTCGGTAAGCTGAAAAGAAGAGTCTTCAGTGGTGGGCCCACGCACAAGCGTGCAACCAACCATCGGATTCCCATCGACAGCTGACAGATGGCATGGATGTTGACTGTTCCACGGATATGATTGTTCCAGAAAAATGGTCCGGTATGTGGCTCAAGTCGAAGTTCAGAAATGCAGCATGTGCATATCTCCGTGGCTAGCAAAGCACAACAGTCTATTAATTTTAAGCAGAATGGCATCTAAAAAGTAGCATGATTTACAGAGCTCTAATTTTTAGCTTACAAAAATGATTTTGCCTTTACTTGGCTGAGAGTTGGAAGAAAATCTAGGGGTTGAGCACCCCCACACCCATGGCAACTAGAACATTGCCGTCTGTGGTGTGACCAAGACTATGTTAATTTGCTAGTCCATAGTGTTTTCTTTACGATTGGATTACATTACATAATAATTATTATTATTGCATTTACATTAATGTAGGGGTCATTGCATAATTATGTAGAAATGGTCGTTTTTGACCCATCCAACACCTTGTGGATTTCCATAGGCCCCAGCTATGTGCCTCAGCGTTACGTAGTAATTATTGTTAACACAACTCTGTAGTCTTATCTGGGACTGATACGGTCTCAGGTCTTACTATGTAAAAGTACAATTATATTTCATATGATTTATTTTATATCAATGTAATGTAATCGAGCATTTATATAGCACCCTTTAAATATCTGCTTAGAGGCGCTCTCTGTGCTAGCCTAAATTATTTTAAGTGTCGCATAATCGAGAGAGAAAATACGTATTAGTTAGCAATACTCTTCACTGTTAGCTGAAAAGAGTCACCAGTGGTGGGCCCATGCACAAGCATAGAACCAACCAAGGGACTCACGACGACAGCATTTTAAAAACGTATTTTAAAGTATGATGGCAAATTAAATTAATTTAAAATGCATTTGTAAATTAAGTCATTTAAAATGCATTTGTAAATTAAGTCATTTAAAATGCATTTGTAAATTAAGTCATTTAAAATGCATTTGTAAATTAAGTCATTTAAAATGCATTTGTAAATTAAGTCATTTAAAATGCATTTGTAAATCAAGTCATTTAAAATGCATTTGTAAATTAAGTCATTTAAAATGCATTTGTAAATCAAGTCATTTAAAATGCATTTGTAAATTAAGTCATTTAAAATGCATTTGTAAATTAAGTCATTTAAAGTGCATTTGTAAATTAAGTCATTTAAAATGCATGTGTAAATTAAGTCATTTAAAATGCATTTGTAAATCAAGTCATTTAAAATGCATTTGTAAATCAAGTCATTTAAAATGCATTTGTAAATCAAGTCATTTAAAATGCATTTGTAAATCAAGTCATTTAAAATGCATTTGTAAATCAAGTCATTTAAAATGCATTTGTAAATCAAGTCATTTAAAATGCATTTGTAAATCAAGTCATTTAAAATGCATTTGTAAATTAAGTCATTTAAAATGCATTTGTAAATCAAGTCATTTAAAATGCATTTGTAAATTAAGTCATTTAAAATGCATTTGTAATCAAGTCATTTAAAATGCATTTGTAAATCAAGTCATTTAAAATGCATTTTTATTAAGTCATGCATGTGCTCATTTAGTTGTCCTATATAGCACGTTCTGAATCTATATTCAGGTTTTAATCATCAATGATAGATAATATTTTATGTGATGTGTTTGAACTGTACCAAAGTGTGTATTAAACACTATACTTAGTGTCAATATCAATTTATATACAACCAGCCTTAGCAGTCCAGCTTCCCATGGGATTGATTATTGAACTCTTTGGGTATGCCACGATCAAGTCTTTCTTAACTAACGCGGGGAAAACTACCTTACTAGGCTACAAATCAAATTGACAAGATTGGGCTCACAATGGTAAACAACGAGGCAATTCTTGTCATCCTTCAATACCTCACTTCTCATTCTTTTCCTCCAGTGCCTCACCTCCTCCCTTCCCTCCAATACCTCACTTCCTCCCTTTTCTCTAATACTTCACCTCCTCCTTTTCCTCCAATGCCTTATGTTACGTATGCCTCCTCCCTTTCCTCCATTACCTCACCTCCTCCTTTTCCTCCATTACCTTACCTTAGTTTGTACTAAACTTTGTAGCATACCAAAGTTTGGGGTGTTTTAACGAGTTAAAAAAAATTATAATTGTGTGATTTTGTCAATCAATAATAGAATGAAAATGAAGAAAATATGAATTGATTAATATAACGTGACAGGCATAATACACAGCTTAATTTTATGGGCAAGTTACGCAAGAAGAATGTATATCTCAGTATAGCCTGTGTTTTTCATGTGTATACTGCGTTTGTATAGAATACAACTGGGATATCTGGGTTTTTCTAACGGCCGTTCTTGGGTATTTAAAAACCTTAGTGGCAACACTGATTATTCGTTAGGTAACAATATGGCGGCTGCGGTGACTGATAAATTCGATTTTGATCAGTTGGCGTTAAATTTGGAATCTGAAGAATTAGACGTAAGCCAGTTTTCATCTTTACTTCTTTTTCCAAAGTGCTTGTTTTGAGTTTTTTTAATTTCTGAGAGATAATCTAACGAAAGTGTTAATGGCCATCTACTCTGTGCGTTAGCACTAAACACCGAATTGCCGAAAAGATACCGAAAGACAATGAAAGGGACGTTTACATGATTACAAGGACATTAACTATTTGATTACGTGTTTGATCCAGTTTCTGCGTACACGGCCTTCTTTTCATCGAGTCTACTTCAATCGTAACGGCATTCTCTCATCAATCCAGCTCCTACTTAAGCAAATGATCTTTATCATCGATCCAGCCTCCATTTATGCATATTTCTTTTCTTCAATCCAGCTTCCATTTAGGTATGTTTCTGTTCATCAATTCAGTTTCTGCTTACATGGGCTACTTTTCATCGACTCCACTTCTATCGTAACGGCATTCTCTCATCACTTAAGCTCTTTTCGGTGTTTAGTGCTACCCACTGTATGCTGTACTCAGGTGATTCGAAACTACTGGCTACAAATGTAAATTTTAGCGTTTTTCTTTAGCAATCGATGACTTCGACCTTACTTAATGCTTGAAGTTAAGGCTCAATATTAGGGCGAAATTTAGACTTAATTTTTCAAATGTTTCAGTCACCAGGATGTGTAACGAAGCCTCAAGTCTATGCCCAGCTGCTGGCAATTTACTTGCTTAGACAGGAACTGTAAGTTTCTATTGTTCACCGCATCTTTGTTTTGTAAAAGCGCTCTTGTGTTTATATATAATGAGTTTTATTTTTCTAATGTGTGTTGAATCATGTTTGGTTTCTAAATTATCATTCTATTGTTGGCATTCGGTTAAACTCCAGAATTTCCTTATTGTATGAATTCTGAAATGTTTTTTCTGTTTATATAGTCTGCTTATGACATTTTAGTTCATAGCTATATAGTTTAGTGTAAAGTTTTTTGTTGATTTCTCTTCCATACTGTTATATCTATATCTGGATGAACAAAAGTTGCCTTCAAAGTCGTTGATGCCTATTTCTAAAATTACTTGCTGCTTACTAGTTAAGATACTTCAAAAGTAACTGTTGTTAAATAAATCTGAAATTGGTAACTGTCTATTTGGGTTTTATTTTATAGGGCCCATGCAAAGTTCTTGTGGAAGAGAATTCCTGGTAGTGTCAAATCGGTAGGCATGTTTTGGAGCATTCCTCAGTCTAGCGTTATTTCTTCTTTGATGTACATATTTTTTTATTATATGTGGCTTTTCATGCCTTCAATGGTGTCTCTGGCAATTGGGTTGTGATCTGTACTGGATGTCTGTGAACAATCCCTCTGACTTGGCACAGCGCTCGTCAATAAGTCCTTAGCTAGTTAGTAGAAATTTGGAGTTTACAATAGCGTCACTATAATACACAAGGCATCAAGAGAATGCAACTTCGTAGTCGAATAGAGAAACCCAACTGAAATTGTTCAAGGAGATTAAAAAGCAGATGAAGAATAAAAGATGAAGAATAAAAATTATTTAAATGAACATTGTCTACTTTATTGCTAGTTAGTAGCTACTATGTACATCCATTCCATCTACTAGCTTTTGACGGGAATCTGTTGGTTGGTTTCACGCTTGTGCATGGGCCAGCCATTGGTGACTCTTTTAGCTTACTGTGCACTGTTTTTTTGCTAAATTTTGTCTTAACAATCGTTGAAATGACAATACCATGTTGACTAGCATAGAGAGCGCCTCTGAGTAGATTTCTTGAAGTTTTCATATTCATTTGTACATGTTGATAGCCTTGTTTACTTTTATCAGTTCAAATGTGTTACTTCAGCCACTTATGTAAACATAAGTAAACATAAACATTTCTAGTGAGCAACATGTTTTGTTGACTATGTAACAGGTTGAGCTATAAAAGGGCTCTAATACCAAGGCACCTTTTTGAAGACATTAGATGGTCTTCGATTAATTGTTGATAATGAATTTAATTAGTAAAATTCATTAATGATTAATCAATAATTAATCATTTACTTTGGTAGCCTTGATTTATAGTTATGATGTGCAGTACAGGTTTGTGCAATTTTGTGCATTTGCAGAGCTATCCGGAGTTGGCTCTCGTCTGGGCCGTAGGACAACGCATGTGGCAGAGGGATTTCCCAGGCATCTACGACTTCCTTCGGAAGGAGTGGAGCGAAACGCTGAAGCCGATCATGGATGCCATCAGAGGTCTGTTTCGTCTGAGAGTCATTTGGATTTTTTTTATACATTTTCCACTGATGTGAAAAAAAACATAAGTAGTTTTGTTCATCAATGCATTCGTATTTGGATGTACATTGAGAGTGTCAATGGTAGCACTCAAGAAAAATGTTGTCAAAGGCTCATATTATTTAAATAAGTTAATTAAAGCATTGCTCTGTTTTAATGATGTTGAATATATGTGTGTGTGTGGTTCGCAGATTTTATCAACGAATATACAAATATAGGAGGATTTTTTTGTTAAGTACGTAACTGTTGATTTCGTCACAGACAGTGTCTGCTTAGTAACAATTGTCAACTGACCCCTAAAGGGCTACACTGTGGTGCTATGGAAGTTATTGGATTTATTTACAAGATTATTGCTATTATTAATTACTATTATTAATTGTTACAGAGCAATTGCTTCTAAAGTAAGTAAGTAAGCAAATACTTATATAGTTACTCACTTTAGAGGCAAGTATGTATTAAAGCATTAATGTATTAACTGATATATTACGTCATATGCTAATTGATGTATTGTTATTGGCAATTGTTGAATCTGAAACAGGTAACTGCACAGGGCAGCATATATTAATATAGTAATGTATTGTGTTTTAACTATAGATGCCTCTAGGAAGCGTGCTTTCAATTTGGTCTCTCGTGCCTATTCATGCATCGGTGCCAATGATTTCTCTGCGTTTACCGGTTTGCCAGTCAACGAAGCCATCGACGGTAAATTGAAATTGCTTTCGCATTGTCTTCATTAAGTCCATCTCCTTAAACTGTTCATGATTCTACATTGCTTTCATCAAGTATTAGGGCATGAAACGTACATTCTGTTATTTGCTTTTATCTCTGTAAAACGTTCGTAAGTGTACATTGTTTTCATTAAGTCCATCTCCTTAAACTGTTCATGATTCTACATTGCTTTCATCAAGTATTAGGGCATGAAACGTACATTCTGTTATTTGCTTTTATCTCTGTAAAACGTTCGTAAGTGTACATTGTTTTCATTAAGTACATCTTTGTACAAACTGTACCTACTGTATACTGTATACCTACTGTATACTGTATACCTACTGTATACTGTATACCTACTGTATACTGTATACTTGCTTTCATCAAAAACATCTCTGTAAAACATACATAAGTGTTCATTGTTTCATAACTGCATGTCCATACAAAGCGCTTTAAGCACTGATTGACTGACACCTGCAGGATATCGTAGGAAGGAACTTCCCTCTAAGTAAGCTCAGGCTATCCGTGAAATGCAGATTTTCCAGTAATTAAGCTTGTGACCTGAGGTTTCACTTGTGCTGTTTGCAACCACAAGTGGCACCCTGCAAAAATATTCGACTGGTGAACTCTGACTTGGACATGCGACAGCTCCTCATTAAATATTATTACGCGTTTTTTTATATTAGCGCTATCTAACAAGCAGGGATCTATTGAAAGTGCTGATTTTCCAGATACCCATTGACAGAGCCTAGCATTACTTTTTTGTTCCCAAGGGATTACGCTTACCTTGGATAAAAGCGTAATCTATGATGATAGTTTTTTTATTTTGTGATTTATTTGCTTTTGCAGCTGCTGTGGTGCAAGGCTGGAAGTACGATACTGTTACCAACATGCTGACACCCTGCATTGATGGTTAGAACATGCTTATTGACTATATTTTGTCAAGTTTAACGAATGTCTGAAGAAAAATTATGCCCATAATGATTCTTTTCGTGTTTGTAATCATAAAGTCCGAGTTTGAAGTCTAATCTATGGAATAAACTTCTATAGTGCCATTATATAGATGCCCGAGATGTCAATCGATGATTGCTTTAGGTGAAATCGTCGTCAATGATCCATTGAATAAGCTAGATCAAAATCTCGTAAATTGAGACTATTGTGGGTAGCATGCACATTTAAGGACAAGAGCTTAGCATTATGCTCCACGGCAATACTAAGTATCGGCAACAGCTTCGTGCAGTGTGAGTTTGTCAGTGTGTGGAGAATTTGTGTTCTAGCGTCACTCAGATTGACACATCCTTTTTGATTGGCCAAGTTTCCAAGTATACGTAATACATTATTGTGTTTAAGTATTTGTATAGCATCTCTAGGAGGGTGAACCGTTGAGAAGGCCATGAGAGAAGAAAAAGGTTTTGAGAAACGCAGCAGAGGAAGAGAGACTGCCCGATAAGATTTTAGAGCAAACAGAAGAAGGGCCTGTTCAAGAGAGAGGGACAACAGAAGGAGAAGGGCCTGTTCAAGAGAGAGGGACAAATTGAGGCAAAGGATCGAGAGTTGTGTCAGTTCTAGTATGATTGATTCAATGCAGTGATTTTTTGTCAAATCTGCAGTTAGATATTTAAAGGTGCTTGTTTTACAAGTTGCTCAAGACTGATAGTCTAATAGTC
This sequence comes from Bimastos eiseni, assembly GCA_959347315.1. Classification (NCBI taxonomy): domain Eukaryota; kingdom Metazoa; phylum Annelida; class Clitellata; order Crassiclitellata; family Lumbricidae; genus Bimastos; species Bimastos eiseni. Next base: position 9,386,592 of record OY365821.1, on the reverse strand, counting down.
TGATAGTAGGTGTGCATATGATGTCTACTTCTTTACTCAAATTTTTAGCTATGTAATGATCGAAACAGTGTTTATTGCCATTTGCTGAAGTTGACTTTGTTTTCATTTCAGGTTCTTCTCCCGAGATGGTCATTCCAAGCGACCAGCATTTGACGAACCTCACCAACTACGTCTCCTTTCTTGAAAACTAATCAACCAGAGACGATAGTTTTGACAATTAGTTGCGTTATGTACAATTATTTCAGACCGACATGACTTATATTCACTTGTGTTACACATTTTGCTGTTTTGATTGCTAGAGCGATTAAACATTTCCAAGGAAGTCTATTTGAATTGGGCAAAAGGTTGGGATGAGCAGAGTTGAAAATGCACTAATACATTGGGTCTTCTAAGAAGTTAAATAATGTCTTTCAAGCCTCAGATTCACAGAAATGGATATTCATTTAAATTTTGGCTAAATATGGACAAGTAAATGCCCCTTGAATTGGAGATCCAGTCAATGTCCTAGGAATATAATGGCATCTTGTGAAATGTGGGTTTCCAAACAATTCTCTTCCGTCTGAAAGTCTGAGTAATTATTGTTAGTAATTAGTAGCTTCCTTAGGACCAAAGGAATGTACATTTGGCCCTTGGATAGGCCCTAAAGGTTCTACACTTGATTGAGTAATATTCGTTGTATAGCTAGTTTTTATAGTTTACCGCTATGAGTTCCGTTTCAAGTGATCTCATTATAATATTATCAATTAAGTCATACTCTACAGGATATGTTGATTGTGTCAATTAACAGTAATTTAATTTAAGCTTAGATTAGAATGCAGTATCGTTTTTCACACATGAGGTCCTTATGAAAGAGCAGCAGAGTTAAATTGTTCGACAAAAGTTATTTGCAATAATTATAGAAGCAAGAAATTATTATGCCTATGATTATTGTTGCCTGTTTTAGTAATCACAATATCCAAACTTCTGAAGCAGAAATTGAAATCCGGGTGCAGCCAGCCGTGCATGGGACCTGCTTAGGCCTTTATTGACTAGTGCTGTCTCAATCACAGGGCAACGTTGACCAAGGCTTTTGGAGGGTCAGAGTAGGCATGTGGAGTAGTTGTTAAGACGATTGTTAAGAATAATTTAAATTAATGTTAAGCGCAAGGCATAATCAAATATCGCTGGTCGCAAAAGGTAGATGAGCAGATGAATTGGAAGGAAAAGTCTTTGAAGAGGTGAGATTTAGCCTAATACAATTAATGGTAATAGGCCTGCTCACACTGCAACTATTGTTATCAATATTATTATTTGTATTATACTGATAATAATAACACTGGGGCGTCTTCACCGGAGAGCCCTCCCTGTGAACAGATGTATAGCCTACGGCCGATATTGTTGAGCACCTGATCCAATTGTCAGAGGTTATCGGTGATCGTATACCTCGTACTGTTAAACTGTCTTGTGTCTCAGTGGGAAATATCCACGTATCGAGCAATACTGTCAGCCACAGTAACATCTGTCCACGTGCAATCGGACTTTTATTTCGCTAGTCTCTTAATTACAAAAAAACGGTTCTTAGCTGGCTTGTCATCTGAATCCTTCGGTAGATTGACCATGCCTTGTTTTGCTCAATCTTTTATTGTGTGTCTGTAACGTGTTGCGATGTGACAACAGGATTTTTCAATATATAAATATACAACACAGTCGACTCGACGCAGCGCTCGTGAATAAGCTGGTACCCTGCGTCTGGCTCTCGAGTAGATAGTCTGGAGATGACACTAGTAGAGGTTTGGAGATAGCAGTAGTAGGCTTTATAGGTCTACAATAAAACAGAAAGTGCCCTGTTCTATGGTGTTTTCTATACTGTTGCACCGCCGCGCATCCCATAGTGCTAAACCCTAGCGGGCATCCGTATACCTATTGTTAGCTAGTGGGCCTGGCTATGGTAGTATCATTTTTTCAAGTATTGATGCCTTGACTTTTTGCAGTCTTCTATCATAAATCTGTTCTGATACGAAAATATATTCAACATCAATAAATTAATATAATGTCCGCTTCGGACCCCTCCCTCTGGTGTTTGCAAGCCTACCACTCCTTGGGAATTTTCCCAAGATTTTGAGTTTCGTCGACTGACTCGCGATTTAGGGTTTTTGCATAGCAATCTGAGGATTCAATGTAAGGCTTACAGGCTTTTTAATAGGACTCTCAAATTCTCATTTAGGTGAGAGGAGGTTGGCTCATTGAAACCGTTTATCATTTTTGTAGGTCTATCTTCATTCTTCTTAACGTTGTAATCTGTCAAGTTGATGCTTTGCTCCGTTTTTCTTTGCCAGTTTCTACTTGGTTGTTGCATGATTATTGTATCTGTGAAAGAACATTTTCATATTTCATTACAACTATCTCATGTTAAGTTACTTGTGATTTTTCTGGCACTCTTGTCCGGCCTTGGGATGCTTGTGGCTAAGATCATGAGAATTAAAAGTGGATAGTGGAAGCACTAAGCGTGAAGGTTGTTCTTACGCTACGTTAATTTTCGCTGTTTGCCCCAAGTTTTGCTTGTTTCTTACTTTATTTGGCAACGTTTTCAAGTGTCTTGTAATCGCATGATTCGTTGCGATAAAACGAGTTCGGTTAGTTGATACCTTAGCAGTTGTCATGAAGGAAATGTAGGACTTTTCTTCTTTTTATCGATGGCGTTTCACTTTGCCCTAGATGGGCAGCGTAGCGTACCAAGAGTGTTGCGATTGTTAACACAAAATATTCGCAGCCAGCGGTGGTTCTGATACGTTGAAAAGGACACAACATTTCATGGTCTTGAGTAACAACTCATGCTTCCGATTTTCAGTTTGAGTAGTTTCATATACTTTTGAGCGTTTTCTTAAACTTCGTGGTGTTTACCAACGGATTCGTACCTGCCTCACCCACTTTCTTTTGGCCAGTGAGTGACGAATACTCGGTGAGCTGCTTCTTCCGTTTTATGCTTTTCACCACTTGATGGAACTAAGTATAGTTTATGCATTTCAGTATGTTATGTCGTTGTGAGATTGTGAATCTTTTCAAAAGTAGTCAAAGGATTCTAAGGCATAATATTCATGTTTTAGATATATTTAAGAGTCAAATACTACAAAACGGACGTGGAACACATTTGCTTACACACCTCTGTAGAAGCTTCTCAGATCTTTTTTCTTGTTAGCAATAAGGTTTATTCTAGGAAAACTCCAGAAGCATTTCTGGGCCGTAGGATCTTACGACCATGATCCTAACCTAACCCCAGCTTTCTAAGTACAGTCCTTACACCTCTTGAACCCCATTCTTAGGGCAAGACATCTGTTGACCCAATTCTAAGGAAGAACACCTTTCTGATCAGAACGTGTTATGAACAGGATCCTTTTGACCCAAGCAAGTAACGGACAGAACCAGTGTTTGACCCCAAAATTCCTAGGATATTACATGTTTTCTTACTTCAATTGAAATGGCTCATAGTTTATTATTGCCAGATATCTTGTAATATAACCAGAATCATGCAATGCTAAACCAAATCAAATGAGTGTAAGGTGATATATTTATATAGATCCTTAGTTTCATGTACAGTTTTGTACAGTTAAGAAGACTGGATAAGTTAAAAAGCAAATGTATGTAAATTGTTAAAACATACTCGCTTTTGTGCTTGTAAAATATGAATCAGTGCTGCTTACTTGTGTACAAATTGTCATGAGAACGAATGTTTCTCTAACTAGTAACTACCCACAATTTTCAATAGTTGGCTGCAGTAGCTGGTTGTAAGGCACAATAGGCATTTGGCTAGAGTGTTCCAATTTTAATGGAGAACAGTTTGTTGAGGCTTCCCTGAGACTGTTGCTGTACATGGAGCAAGTGCTTCATTCATAAGCACTTAATGTCGGGTCTCAGATTTAATTATCTTCCTTGTATCATAAATGCAATATGGTAGTCATAATAGTAATCACATTTCTCTTACATTATTCTGTTTTTTCAGCGTGTTATTGTCATTATTAGTGTTGTTGGTGTTGTTGTTGACAATTGTCTACTGTTTTTGTTGTTGTGCATTATTTATTTATTTTTTATTAGGGCATAACCGAGTAGACAATTTCCACCGAGTACTGAATCCGAGGATTTGGATGCACTATTTGCCGGATCCGGGTACGAACCGAATAGTAGCGGCAAATCTAGCCAGCGACTGAGCGAGTACCATCCGTAGACAAAGCGTAGTTGACCTGCCACATGCACAATTATAGAGAAATATCTAAAGCCAGTGCAAACTCTATAGCAATATCCTTCATATAGCTTATCGTCACACTCTAGGCTATAACAATATATTTATTATTTAATAACTTTATTTGTGAAAAAAATTTAAAATCTTGTTATAAAATTGGAAATATGAAGTTATCAACGACGTCTTTACTCTCTAATGTTTATCGGAAAGTTGAGAATATTACTGATTTGGGGAATGCAACCAAAGAGATTAAAATATATAAATTAACATAATTATTTTAAAGAAAATTCAATGGAATGTTAGGTTCTTGTTTAATTAATCAATTACTTATAAGTAAGTCCATTAGTCCTAAATTTATTTGATAACAAAATTTGATTTTATCAAAAAAATTATGTTTTTGAAAAAATTTATTTTTAGCTATTTGCTGATGTAATATTTGCCAAGGCGAATACTTCTGAATAGTCCAATATTCGGCCAAGGTGATTTCCGGTTATGCCCTAATTTTTATGCTCCAAGATCCATCTGGGACTTATTGTTTTTATTACAATTGTTATTGTTGCTGTTATATTTTTATATACCCCGAAGTGAAACGGAAACCTCAGGGAGTGTTATTGTTATTAAATATTATTATCAACTGAAGAATGTAACATTGTTGGGTTCCAGAAGGGCAGATGGTGTTGCCATGGACAGACAACAAAAGTCTTTTTAACTGATATCTGGTCTCCAGTGAATCAAATAACGATGATGATAATAGCAATAATAATGATAATGACGACGACGGCGGCGACAACGATGGATGATGAGGACGATGATGAGAGATGATGACGGATGTTGTTTATGGATTATGATGATGATAATGGATGATGATGGTTGATGATGACGACGACAACGATGATGAGAGTAAAACAGCGATAGTAATAGTAATTATAATTTTTTACTTATGTAATAATAATGGTTACACTGATAAAAAATATTCTGTGATTACAACGGGACTTTTTAAAGGCTGCATATGGACATGAGTAATAATAGTATTTATAATAATAATGATTGCGTACAGTTTGTGGAGTGGATGTGTTATCAAGGCGGCGCGTAGACCTGCTTTGGTAATGATTTTTGGGCCGGGCTATGTTGAAAGTACACGTCAAGTAAATGTCCGTAATTGCGCTGTAGTGTGGCAGATATTCAAAATTCAAACATGAAGATCATGTGGGTGATGTTTGCTTTTCTGTAATTTATCTGAAGATTGAGGAAGCAGTTTGTGCCATAAAACCCCCTCTCATACTCGTCGTGTTGACAAAGCCCCGTCTCGATTACATACAAATAGACTTCAGGACGATAACGCACAGTCCTACGCTGAGACGCGTACTCGTATAACGACTTACACAAATGCAGACGTACACACAAGCACACATGCATGGTTACAAGCATTACTGTAAATGTGCTATAATAATTTTCACTTGCAATGCATCCGTACATTACATGCTTACTTATGCACGTCATTCACTGGAATACATAAATGTAAAAATGCCTGTTACGTGCATACATTTTTATCTAGGCATACATAAAATGTACATTCATGTAGGCATATCAACAAAGAATATGAATATGCACATACTTATGTTACACTTTAGTGGGTACTTACGTACAGAGTACTTGTATGCATCCATCCATACATACATGTCATGTATACATACAAACATACATGTCATGTATACATACAAACATACATGTCATGTATACATACAAACATACATGTCATGTATACATACAAACATACATGTCATGTATACATACAAACATACATGTCATGTATACATACAAACATACATGTCATGTATACAAACATACATGTCATGTATACATACAAACATACATGTCATGTATACATACAAACATACATGTCATGTATACATACAAACATGCTACAGTCATATGTACCTACACATACTTAGGGAAACACTAAGAGACAACTCAATGCAGTCACACGTGTGCTCAGTTCAGCAAACATAAATGCAACGTGTCTTTAAATGCATGTATTGAGATCAGTTTGTCATGCGTGCAGTGCTTATGTGCAATACTTAGGGGACCTTCATGCATGCATGCATGCATACATACATTCATGCATATGTTCACATACGTATGTACACTTGTACCTACATAAATGCCTTAACACACACGTGTACATGCACATACCCTCATACAATGCATCATACATTACATATAGACAGACATACTCACTTATAATGCAAATGCACACTTACATGTTGATGCCCGCTGAGAGCGCTGCTGATTTGAGCGGCGCTATATGAATGCTTGATTACATTACATTACATTACTGAGAAGGCACAACTCTGCCTGTCGGTGGTGCGAGCGTGAGGAACGCAGAGGAGACCCTGTATGAGGGAGATGTTCCAGAGTGGATGCTTTTAAGCACACAGATACATGAACATACAAGCAGACAGACACAAAATCGCACACACACACACACAGCGACAACTGCCACATGCAAATACACAAGATTGAACAGGTCTAGACTTTGATGACATTGAAACGGTGACTGTCACTGAGGGAGGATCGACCAGTTCATTGGACCAGCTGAGCTTATCTCTGTGCGTGTATCAGACAGACAGACAGACAGACAGACAGACAGACAGACAGACAGACATCAGGTGCCTTAGTTATTATGAATCATTCAAACAGCCCTCTAAATTATAAGTCATGGGCATCGCGTTCACTTTGATGCACGTTCTATGATCTTCAGTTATTAAATTGAAACTGACACACTACCGTATGATTACAAGCCGTAGTATGAACGCACGGTCATAAGCTATCACAGGAGTGGGATTTGACTGTACAGCTGACATGCAGGGCGCCCATCATGTCCTGCTGCTCATTTCACCAATGCCACCTTGCAGATGAAAGATGAGTCAAACTTAGGGAGGGTAGAGGGAATGATCCCTAGTCCGTCCTGATCTTCTTCACCCCAGATTGTTTCCATTACTCTATTTCCCACTTCCCCCCTATGACATGGTCCACCAACAGACCATCCAATGACACGTGGTCCATTGACCCAGTTTTGTTATATATATTTATATATACATATATAGATATATAAATATATTTATATATATATATAATAAAAATTATGTACTAAAAATATAAGTAAGTACATGAATATATATGTGTTTATGTATTTGTATTGATATATAACTTGATTAGATAAGTTTGATTAGATAGTCATGCATGCAAGGTCAGTGTGATACTTTTTAAGAGACTTTACATTAACGTGGCATCAGAAGTACACACTCACGGACACACACACACGGACACAAACGCACGGACACACACACGGACACAAACGCATGGAAACACACACATAGACAAACGCACGGACACACACACGGACACACACACGCCCACATGTGTAACGGATGAGCCTGTCTAAATGCCGAGCTGCAATGGTAGGTAGCATTGTGCTTTAAGTGAGTATGTAGACTGTCTGAACGAGAGAAAGTGATTTGGGGGAGTGATTGAATTGAGTTGATGGATATAGTTGGAAAGGCTGGGACCAGGTTCACACGGCCTTATATTGATCATCTCCATTGTGCAAGACTTGTCTTGTTAAAGTGCGTTATAAATGCCTAGTTGTATTGTATGGTATTGTACGTCTCTGTATTGCCTCAGTGACTTTGAATAGCACGGCCAGACAACAGAGGGCAATGCAGCGTAGACCCTACGACTTGGGAAAGGGTGAAACATTTGGGGTATAATGTGTGTGCCAGTATATGTAAGCATGTGTATGCGTGTGTGCGTATGTGTCTATGTATGTGTGTGTATGTATATGCGTGTATGTATGTGTGTGTATATCTATGGGTGTGTGTATATGTGTGTAGGTCTACGTATGTTGTATGTATGTAAGCATGTGTGTGTATATATATATATGTGTGTGTGTATGTATATACATTTATGCATGTGTGTGTATATTTATGTGTGTATGTATGTATGTGTGTATGTATGTATGTGTGTATGTATGTATGTGTGTGTGTATATGATTGGCTCCTCATTATAAGTTCTCAAAACGGGCATGGCATACGTTCTTTTACTCTGCAAGGTTTAAGATGTGGGACTTAGAATACACTAAATCCTCTGAACCGTGGACTATGTCTGTTTGTCTGGGGTCTGATATTGGGGTTCTATAACATTATGCAGAACTGGGTTGAATGGCATTGAAATCCCTCTGCTCTGAGGATAACTTTACCATCACTGATTCAGTCCATTCCCCAAACTGTGAGGAAGTTTCCAATTTACAAACAAAACAACAAACAAGCAAACAAAAGCTTTTTCTTGCCACGAATTTTACATGTGAAAAATAAACACTGGTATATGTAAAATTCGTGGCAATAAGAAGCAGCTTTTGTTTGTCTGATGCTTTGTTTGTAAATTTCCCAGTTACCAACGGCTCTTAACGAGTCTCCAGATTAACATAAAATTTTCGTTTTCACCAAGATTTTCAACCCACAAGGCATAGGTGAAAGTCAAGTGTATTAACTGTTGAACCTAAATAGAAATTATGCCAGCATTTTGGATAATGAACTTATTGTGTCTTGTCTCCAGGGATGCTTAAAAAAGTGGACATGCGGGAGACGGTTTGTGTCATCAGCGATTACTCCTACAAATCGGACAATTCGAATGAGACCATCAGTTTGAAGGTCGGCGAAGAGTATCAGCTTATTAAAAAGGTGAACAACGACTGGTGGTATGTTCAGAGGGGCCAGTCTTTACCGCCTTTTTACATTCCAGCCAATTATGTCAAAGTGGTACAGAAGGGCTCATCGAATATTGAAACTGGTGGTAAATCGCCAGGGATTGGCGGCGGTAGCGACAAGGCGCCAAACGTAGTGACTGGTGAGAAGTCGCCAAATGTCGTTACTGGTGAGAAGTCTCCAAACGTCGTGACTGGTGAGAAGTCGCCGAACGCCATGACCGGTGAGAAGTCGCCGAACGCCGTGACCGGTGAGAAGTCGCCGAGCGTCGTGATCGGTGAGAAGTTGCCGAGCGTCGTGACCGGTGAGAAGTCGCTGAGCGTCGTGACTGGTGGGAAGACTCTGATGCCGACGGGTCCTTCAGTGACTTCACCAACTACAAGGGTACCCCCGAAGCCGAAACCTCGTGTGTCAAAGTCGGCCTCAGAGGAAGAGGTCCTCGACGAGGCCATAGACGACAGTGAAGTTCGGGATGTGAAAAGCGACGATTCGAGCAAACTTTCAAACGTTTCTGAGATTCCCTCGGACAAGAAGGCTACGGAGACGTATCCGGATAAGGAGAAAGCAAATGTCAGCGAGTTGGCGAAATCTGCAAGCGTTGAGTCGGTCGTGAAGTTGGCTGCACATCCACCGTTTCCAAACCCTCCGTCTCTGACCGCTTCGAGCGGTCTTCCGTCTTCCACTGGTTCACCCGCTCCATCTGGTTCCTCTGGTCTTTTCACTCCTCCAGCTCCTTTGGCCTTCACACCTCCGATTTCTCCGACGGACGAAATCAACTACGTCAATCTCGACGAATATCAGCAGATGGTGAAGGAACGTAAGAACCAACTGATCGACAGCGAGATCACCGACACGACAGTTCCCTGCGACAACCCGGCCGAGAGCGAGACCAGTGACTATCGCAGCGGCGACTCCAAGGGCGGATCAAGGGAGAGCCTCGACAGCGACAGCCAGGGAAAGAGTTGTGACGTGGACAGCATTGGCACCAAAGACGAACCGGAAAAGTCAATACTGAGCACGGATGAATCGGTCGGAAAACCCCGAGCGGATCCCATAGTGCAAACGAGGTCTGCGGTCGTCAAAGCACAAGTGAGTGACGGCAGAAGAGACATTCGTATCTTCATAAGTGGTACGATACAACATGCAGTACAGAACTTAGCAATTTGATAATGCCCTCAGGATTAAATTCTGTAGTGCACATAGGCCTCGCCCTGCCTATCTTCGTGACCTGCACCGAGTCGCCGTTTTCTGCGCTCTATTGAGCGAGGTATACTCGTCATCCCATTTGCTCGCATAACTACTAGACAAAATCGTGCCTTCTCAGTGGTTGACCGCTCACTCTGGAACAGGTTCCCGTTGGCATAGCGCTTGTTCTCCAGGATCCACTTTAACCATTTTTATACTTGCCTTGAAACATTGAAACTGTCCTTTTCAGACAGGCTGTGGTCAAGAATGCTCCTGAGCAGTAAAGTAACCTTGAGGGGCAGGGCATCAATCCCTCTGAGGCAAACCCCCGTACCAAGGGTATGGATGGCAAAATATCTCCCCCCTACGACTAAAAAAACTATCCCTCCCATATGTGAAATTGGAGCCATTTGCCTCCAGACCCCCCTATCTGGACACCACTGTTGAAGGATGCTGTATAAATCTTTGTAATGAATGAATGTTCTGTACTCAGTTCATGGCCGAGTTCTCTAGGGAATGGAAGTCTTAGAATATGCATCTCATCTGTTGGGAATTTGAACCTGCGACCTACTGCCCAGCAGCAATAATTTGTGTGGTAAATGTGAATCTGCTTCAAGAACTCTTATTGTTTGATTCAGAGGGGCGGGAATGTTGGCACGTCGGATTATGCCAACATTGAGGCCATCCGCAGGCCAATTCACCCCCAGAATAATGGGCAGACCAGTGGAAAAAACCCCATGGGGGTAAGTACCTTGTTTCAGCTTATCATGTCTCATCATGGCATCCATTGACTTAAAAATACCTTGTGCTAAATATAGGTTTAACTAACTAGCCAATTTTTAAATACCATATAGATGCCTTGAATTATGAATGAATAAATGAATGAATGAATGAATGAGTGAGCGTGGCAACCACTTCCACTACCACCAGCACCACCGCCATCATCATCACACCACCATGACCACAATCACGACCATCAAACTGACAGTGATCATCGCTTCATCACTACAGTCCACCACCATGACAGACATGTTTTTTATTGGTGTAATATATTCTGGTGATGCCTGAAGACTTTCCTGTTTGCCGTTTAGCTATATGTGTAGTGAGCGCCTCTGATACTGAGTGGCGCTATATAAATTTTCAATTGCAATTACGACCATCATTCTAAATGGTTTTTAATTATTGACTGCAGTTTTGCTTGAAGTTACCATCAACTTCAGCTTATGCGGCGTGGTATTGGCGCTTTACAAGTCACTGGATTGTATTGATTTAAGTTCGTGTTATAAATTGTGCTGGTTTTGGTAATGGTTTGAGCGGTTGATGTTGCTCCTTTACTAGCATTTGTTGCTGTTTGTTGCTGACAGGGGACGTCTGCGTTCGAGGTGCCTTCTGGTTGGACGGTGGAAGTAGAGGATGGGGTCAGCACGTTTACTAATAATGCTCTGGGGCAAAAGGTTTGTGAATAGTGCTATGGGTAAAGTTTGTGAATACCGCTATAGGTGAAAAGTTTGTGAATAATGTTATGGGTCAAAAGGTTTGTGAATACAGCTATGGGTAAAAAGTTTGTGAATTATGTGATACTGTTTGTGATTGGAGCAAGAGTCTTGATGGCAGATTGAACACAATGATGTTCATGCTTTCTCAATGAGCATTTAGGCAGTTTTATGTATTTTATTTATAATATAAAGGAATTTATACTGCCATGAAAGAATAATGCTATTAATTAATATGATTTAAGTCTGATATTATTAATTAGTTGTGTTTTGATAATTCTATTGGCATCTTTAGTTCATTTCTGTTCCTAAGGTTTATTTCTGTCCTGCATTAACTCTACTTTCTAGCAACCTTGGTGAAGTGTTTGTTCACAACCTTGCTTTACAGAGATCTTGTTTGAATTTTCAAACAACCCCTTCCTATCTGCTCTTTATTTTTATTGAACTTTATGTATTCTGTCACAACCTCAGTAATGTTAGTTGAGTTCCAAATGCAAAACCTCAGTTTTTACTAATCTTTGTTAGGAGTTACAGAGACCTTGTTTGAATTTTTTTCCACAACCCTACCTGTTCTTTATTTTACTTGCATTTTCTGTGTACAGTCACAACCTGAGTAACCTTAGTTGATTTCTTAATGCACAACCTCAGTTTTTACTAATCTTGGTTATTCATGAGTTTTTGTGCACAACCTTTGCTTGAATAACAATGATTGAGTTTTTTTGAGGAAGTCCATTTCTTGATAATCATGGTTTAGTTGTTGTGCACAACCCAGTGTTATTACCCTTACCGTTTGGCTTCTTTTAGTGGACGAGTGCCATTGACAAAGATGGTCGCAACTATTTCTACAACGTGTCAACACATGTAACCGTCTGGAATCTCACTGACGTACGAGAAACGTTTCGATCTCTTCAACACTGATCGATTGGTTTCTTTCTTTGGGCTTACTTTGGGCTTTCTGGTTATACTGAGGTCCTTCTATTGGCTTTAAAGCAAAGGTGCGATTTGGGGTCTGAGACAGGGAGCTGTTTTAAAGGCTTTGGCTGGAGTGACTAGAAAAGAACTGGCTGGCGGTATATACATTAGGAAAATGTAGTGAAAAGGGAGGAAAAACAGAGATCCTACAGTCTGAGGAATTAAATTATATAAAAAAAGATATATGAAAAAGCCTGAGGAAATTAAATAGGATGTTATAAAAACTGATGAAATTAAGGAAATCTTGAACAACCGTTTAAATGTGTCCCCTTGTTTTATTTATTAACTATGACAGTTTTATATAGCACCATTTAAACTCATGTAATTGGAGGTGCTGATGTTCTGAGCACCCTGCCTCTGTGAATTTATTGAGAAGTGGTTCAGTAAACATCAAATTTGCTCGTGCCGGCAGGTGATTGACTGTACAGCAGCCTAGAACTACACCTGTATTACAGTGCTATATAATTACAATTGAAATTGGGTTGTGGTAACATCTCTATTTGAGACCAAGTCATTGAGCTGCACTGCAAAGGTGTTTAGGAGAAAGTGGTTTACTGTCTGTAGTAGGTAGAAATGGTCATAACTGGGTAACTTTGAAGTATTTACTAATAATTGAGTGAAAAATATGAAAAATGAGGGGCTGACATTTTTAAAAATTTAAATGTGAAAAAAAAGTATTCTTCAAATCCTGTGGAAACAAGAAATATGAGAAAAGCCTGTGCAGATAAAAAATATATAATAACCATTTACCTTGTGCTGTCAGTTCGGTGCTTTCTTTCCGAAGTCACGTCCCTTAATTCCTCCAGGTTCCTTCCGTTTTTTTTCGTGTCCGTCAGTTCCGAGTCTACGCTGATTAGAGACGTAGGTCAGGTCTCCTCCCCGCTTTACTCTAGACATGTTAGAGTAACTGACAGACCTTAGCAGACCAGATATAATACCCACTTGCCCAGCTCCTGTTATAGAAAGTAGGGTCTCTACCCACTTGCCCAACTCCTGTTATAGAAAGTAGGGTCTCTACCCACTTGCCCAACTCCTGTTATAGAAAGTAGGGTCTCTACCCACTTGCCCAACTCCTGTTAGTTGGTTGACCTGTCTGTATTTGTCCAAGTCGCACCTTGGCTTTGAAATTTTCTTGCCTCATTTGTTTGTTGTGCTTTCATAAACGGAGACATTTCTTAATGGATTTTATAGCAACTACATTTGCTGTTTTATATTGATCAACATCTGCAGAAACTGATGATCTGAGGTTACTTCCCTTTGGGGTCTGCTCTGATTGTCGTTTTTTTATGTCCAAAAAGTTGCTCTTAAAAGCAGTTTCTGTTGAGTGCTGACATTGGTTTTGGTAAGAATATGGATGGAGCTCTCGTATATATGGGATTCAAACCCAGATATACAAGGTACCAGAAGTCAACATATTGGCCACTACATTGCACTACATTACATTACATTACATTACTGAGAAGGCACAACTCTGCCTGTCGGTGGTGCGAGCGTGAGGAACGCAGAGGAGACCCTGTATGAGGGAGATGTTCCAGAGTGGATGCTTTTAAGCACACAGATACATGAACTTCTGGGTAAGAGTTAACTGAGAAAAAGTTGTTGTACAGGTTGGCAAGTTATCATGCGAGTGAGAAAGTCATCACACAGGTTGTAATACATGTGGGAAGTTTGTCATAGTGAAAAAGTTGTCATACAATTGGGATAGTTGTCATACAGGTGGTAAAGTTGTCATACAGGGGAGACAGTTGTCATACAGGTGAGAAAGTTGTGCATTTGATAGTCATCTTGCAGGTGAGAAAATTGTCGTATAGGTGAGTATGTCGGCCATACAGCTGGGAAAGTTTTACTGGTCAGAAAGGAGCATGTGGTCTTGGCTTACCTTACCTTACCTCCGTGAACAGGTTCCCACATCGGTCTCTTCTTCATTGATGCGAGGGGCGTCTTCGTCTGCAACAGACGCCACCGCTGCTGCTGCTGCAAGGGTCAAAGATCATCGAACGGTGGCGACATCTTCCCATCTTGACAGGAGCCAGAGCGCTTGGGCTCGTCATGGATTGCTCAATAAAGATGTCTTACATCGCTTGGTATTGCTTACGAAAACTTTCCTACTTTTCTCTGGAGGATTTGTCTATTTTTCTGTGCTTGCGTCCGTGTGGGACAGGAATTTGGAATAATGTTTTCGTTTTTATAATTGCATTTGAAATGTATCTTGTCTGCTTATGTCATGATTTATATTATTTACATTATTGTTGTTATTTTGCCCAAGGTGCAGTTAGTGTCTTGGGATTTGAAAGCATTAAATGCCTGTGGAAAACGTATAGAACACTGGATGTTATTTATTTTAGTAGTAGTGGTACCATTAGAAGTAGTGTTAGTTTTATTCATTAATGTCAGCTACGTTTGCGATCTTTTTCAAACTTGACTTTGATACTCTTTCGGAAGAGGTGTCTTTGAAATCTCTTCGTTGTGGTTCTTTTAATTTTTTTTCTGCTTTTCTGAACCATCTATTACTGTATGTGACCAGTTAGTCAAGAGCTTGCTATAGTAGTTTGTAATCGAATTGCACACATGGGAAAGTTTTCTTGTAGGTGGGTAAGTTGTCGTTCAGGTAGGATAGTTGTCATACATGTGAGAAAGTTGCCATACATGTGAGAAAATTGCCAAACATGTGAGAAAGTGTTGCATTGAATAGTAAGTTGTTGCGATGCAGGTGAGAAAGTTGCCTAAGAAGTGTGATATTTTCATACATGTGAGAATGTTACCGTACAAGCAGAGAACTGTTCTGATTTAGATTGGAAAGTAACCATACAGGATTACAGGTGGAATGGGAAAACGGTTATGCATGTGAAAAGTCGCTATTCTGATGAGAAAGATTTTGTAGCGATGGTAAAATTTCTTGACTGACAGCGATGTGTGGTGCACTCCTGAGCAACTCTTAAAAGGGGCTATGTAACTCTTTCCCTACAACTACAATTATGGCTTTTATTGTTACAGGCTCTCAGTGGGAAAACTGGCAACAGGCTTGAAGGTGCGATTGCTGAAGCGGAACCCAATTTATCGGAGGCTGCGGCCAAGTTTCCGGCTCTGGAGCCATTGCCAATCAAGGTCTGCTTCGCTCATTTTCATCGAATCTCACTTTTTCTTCTAATTTTTATTTTATCATGTTTTCTTTTATTTTGTATTATCATGTTGCTTTTTTTCCTTTTTATCTTTGTGTATTATTTTCTGAACCATCTATATTATCTAATTATTAAGCACCAACTGCTAATGATGATAATGAGTTCGCCCTTTATCCAACATTTTTGCTCGGAAGTGCACACACCTCGACGGCGCAACTGCAGTTGTGCTGCAGAGCAATAATTGTGCGCAAAGGACTTGCCCAAGGTCCCTACACAGTGACGCCTCGAACGACGTTAGAATCTGCACACTCTTTTTATGCCACCTGGAGATGAGAGATGCGATTTCCCATTGCCTTCCTCATAGACAACTTTGGATGAGCAACTTGTTCAGGGTCGCCATGCAATGGCTTGGGTAGAATCAGCCTGCGACCCTCTGGTTGCAAGGGACAGAAAATACAGCTAATTATCAAGTGTGTGGCACGATGGCCGATTGGTCGGTCGGCCTGTAACACTCAGTATGCTGAGTGAGCGGATTCGACTCTCGTCCGAGACGTTACTGTGTAGGGACCTTGAGCAAGTCCTTTCGGCACAATTGGTCTGCAGTACAACTGCAGTTGCGCCGTCGAGGCGTGTGCACTTCTGAGCAAAAATTGTTGGAAGAAGGACGATATCAAATTTCAGAATGAGTTAATCGTTGATGCAGCGCAATTTCACGTGAGTGAAGGAATTGCTAAGGTACGTACATTCACAGTAGCCATCTCTGGACTTAGAATCGAACCCGTGCTGTCCGCATTACAAGGTGTGCAAATCACTGATCATTTTAACTGATTGGTAACCGTGTCTCATATTGCTGATAAATTGTATTTATTGGGGGGTTATTTGATGGTCTAGTGGCTAGTATATTGAACTGTGAACTCTATGGTAATGGGTTCAAATCTCAGTGTTTCCTCTTCGTGTTGATATAGTGAGGACCTTTAGAAAGAGGCACTTAACAACATGTTCCAGTCACATGACCTTTCGTATTGTCAGCTTCACTGCAAATAACATATTTAATGTTTAATTCAAAATGATTATCAAAGATAATTTTACAGTGACCTGTAACCCTCGCATGATTCTCTGTTGACAGCTGCGATAATTCTATTAAGTTACTATACTAATTTTTGTTTGTGTGTTTCTGTTCTGAAGATGGTCCAGAAGCAGGGACCGCTTGGCAAGGCAAAGATTGATCTCGGCAAAAAATCCAAGTAGGTTTGAATCTGAGATTGTTAACTTCTTATGATTTCCTTGCATTTGCATTGATTTACCTCCATACCCTTGTCATTTTCTTGTGTTGAGCAACGCACATGTTCCGATACAAATACTGTACTTGATGGATGACCATCCTTTCTCAGTTCAGAAGTGACCTGAAACCCTGACCCTGCTCAAGGCCTCTACACAATGACTGTACGAGTGGAGGGTTGAACATTGCTTCCTGAGCGGTTTGGCCACGGTGCCCATACATACCCTGTAATAACCCCAAGTATTAGGTTAAGTGTCTTTAAAAATTAGAATTGAAATTGCCTGATAGAATTTTCATTTCTGTTCAGAAAACCGGCGTGGTCACAGTCGTATGCCGTGCTCCTGGAAAATGGACTCTACTTCTACAAGGATCAGAAGTTGGCTGCCGGAGCAAAGCCAGTAAGAGTTTTCAATATGGAATGGGAACTTATCACTTATTCTAGTGGATTACGTAATTAATAACTTCTGTAGCACCAGTGTCAAATGCAAATGACACACCAGTGCCGAGATGACACACCAAAAAGCCCTAATAATTTAACTGTCTACAAGGTCAATCTGTTAGGACAGACGGGTGGTTTATTTAGGATAAGCAATGTGAAAGTGGCAAGTCTTAATCCAAAGACGAAATGACATAGGCGACCAATCAAAACTGATTGGCTGGAACCTAAAGTTGGTAGGTTAGCAAATTTACTGACTTATGCATCATTATTGAATTTATTTTATCAATTATTTGTGTTTATTAATTGGTATATACTGACACATTATTATTGAATTTATTCTGTAAAGTAGTTGTGTATAGAAATCTGTGAATTTTAACATGTTATTATTTGATTTATTGTATAAACTAATTGTGTTTAGAAATCGGTGAATTCTTTGGGTAAACCGGAATTGATCTTAGATCTCACTGATGCTCAATTATCATCTTCACCCGACGAAAAGAAGAATCAGATCCTCGTGGTAACTGAACTTCATTAGATCTCAACTATTGTCAGGGTAATGTGATAGAAGATTTATATAACTCCTTTTCAGATTTCTTCTCAGGTTGTGAGAGTTTGTTTCATCTTTTCTTCTTGAGTGAAATGGTTTTGTTACTGCCGCTTCTGCGCTCGAACTCCAATTGCAAGTCCAGAAAATCATTCCAGTGCAACGATTGATGTCCTTTTTCTTTTGTTGTAACTGAGCTGGAAGTGCTCCTGAGTAGGTTCTTGAAAGGGTGATATCTAAATGCTCAGAATGAATTATTCTAACGTCATATTTGTATGTCGTGCATTTCAGCGACCGGTTAAGTTGATAATTAGTAATGACATAAATAATTCATGAGTCCAATTTAACTGTATGGCAGCATGCAAGGCACTCATCTGTTCTGCTGTGCATTTTACAGGGGCCTTAGGGAGCGGAGGTCCGAGTTGACCTTTTGGTACCGGCGATTATCGAACCCGTGCCCTTCGGATCTTCGTACCATTCAACCAGCTATCCAACCCATAATAAATCCATGATTGCAATTCTTTGCGTACATAGCTGTATCGTACAGGAGATGCATGTAAACGTAATTTTTCTTGTAGTTGACTTTGTCGAAAGGTGATGTTTTTCTCCTACACAACGAAAGCGAGGATGTTCTTCAGCACTGGAAGGAATCGCTCGAAAACAACATCGCAGTCCTTGTGAGTTATGTCTTCTGTTGGTTGCGGTGGCCGATCGGTTAAAGTATTTGCCTCGTACCTAGGGATGAACCGAGTTTGAATTTCATACTGAGTTTTACCAGTTGAATTTTTGCCGTGTCCAATTTTAGAATATTTAAAACAAGTCTCATTCTTTTGATTTTGATTTTAGTGTAGCAATTTGCATAACCATAATGTTTTTTTAGTTATGCCTTAGTTTACACTAGGAAGTAGTAACTAGTAAGTATGAACAGTAACAGTATTTGTGTCTTTATTTAGGTTGATTGTCATTTTGTAAATTAAATAATTCAAGTTTTCGTTTTCAAAACAGAAAATCTGAAAGATTAAGACTCAGACCGGATCCTTTGTTTGTCCGAGTCTATGCCGAGTGCTTTGTAACTCCGTCCGAGCCAAGTTCCGAGCTGAGTTTCGGTTCATCCATACTCGTATCATGTTAAGTGCCGGTTGAAGCCTTCTATGTTGTCTGTTGTCCTTCATCCATAATTACTCAGTGCCACCAATGTTCTGCTGTTTGGTATTGTCGCACTTCTGAACCCTTTGGAAAAAAGGGCAACAACAAATGCTGCCATGTTTTGGTTATTGTCCAGTATGAAAGTCATGGAGGCAACTTTGTGAACCCAGATAAACGTCGACATAACTTGAGAACTTGTTATTGCAGTTGCGACATTAAGAAATTCAGCAGCATTGCCATTGAGGAACTAATTTTAGTCAACATAGTTTGTTTATTTAAAAAAAAATTATAGTCATTTATATAGCTCCAGTCAATGTTATTAGGTTCGATCTAATGATACCTGCTGACTTGAGCAACGAGCTAGGTTATGGAACGAGACGACCATATGTATAAAGCCAAGTGTTAGCTTGGTGGACTTCTGTCTTCTTCTGTCTAGTTTATTTTGAATTGTTTATTGTCAATGGCCATTTATGTGGAGCCTTTTCTAAAACTTGTGATGCTGCGATACAGGTGGCGACACCAGCAAAAGATGTGAAGGACCTCAGTATTATGAAGGCTGGTTAGTAGTTTTGCTTGAATCGGTTTTCTAAAAAGGGAACGCTTGACTAACAACTGCCTCATCTGCTCTGTACATCTTTCCTTAGCATATACACATTTGTGCACAGGGTCACCTTATTTGTCCTAGATTATATGAACTCAGATGACCCAGATGTTTTTAAACTAAGATGTTCCTATAAACTTAGATGTTTGAAAACTTAGGTTGCCCAGATCGTATTGACTTGTATGACCTCGATTTTAAGATGTCAGGTGACCTAAATTTCTTCTGATCCAGTTACTGACTTTGTTTGCTTTGTGCTCTCAATGAACCAGCCATACTTGACAAACTACAGGAGACCATCCTATCTACCATTGTTTAGCTTCTGGTTTCTCGGATAATTCATTGGAGTTTAGTCTGGCTTCTTAAATGGACCATGGTTTCTGTGCCATTTCTTTTAGAGATTGACCATCATCTGATGTCTTGGGCGTTACGATTACGGTGCAATAGAGCCATTAGATTAATTAGACATGTCTTGTAACTAATTATCGTGCTGTTCTTCATGAACTTCTCTTTGATCTATTTGCCTAGATGTCAGTTTTCATCCTGTCTACCCTAAATTTATCCTTCTGAGAGCTTTTGCTTAGAAAGGTATATACTATGTGATGAGTGCACGATTGAATTTGTCTCTCACCATATCCTTCAGTAAATTTGATAGACCCCTGCAATATCCAGTTGCAATAGGCATTCCAGTCCCTTCTGCCTTTTATCTTCTAAGCAATGTGTGTCTTCTACCTGGAGCAATACATATCTGCTGGCTGAGGCTATAGATTTTCTACATAAAACAGTATCTTCTGCTTGTAGCAATATATCTTCTGCTTGAAGCAATATATCTTCTGGCTGAAGCAATATATCTTCTGCTTGAAGTGATATATCTTCTGCTTGAAGCAATATATCTTCTGTTTGAAGCAATATATCTTCTGCTTGTAACAATGTACCTTCTCACTGAAGCAATGCATTGGCATTATGTAGTCTTAACTTGGAGTAGTCTGCTTGTAGACGAACTTTGTCATCATGTACTGCCCACCTTTCTTACACAAGAGGTAGGAAGCTGGAATTAATGGAACAGATCTCTGATTTTCTTTTGTGAAGGCCCTAACATTGACCTCAATAATTGCATGACTGAGTTGATCATGTAGCATTCGACCTCTAGAGTGCGAGAAACCACTCCTTTGCCTTTTATTAGCGATTTTAACTTTAATCATCTCATCCTAAAGTTGTATTTATGAGGCATGGTTACACAATTGGTGCTTTATAAATCATGTTGATGATTATATTGTGTGTTGTACCGGTTTCTGTAGCAAGAGATTTCAGTTGTCTCCATTCAAAATCTTGTGAACTTTAGCCTTTGCATATTGAACAGAATGCCATCGACTTACCACGGCTTGTCGTCTTTCAAAAGGCACTGGAGTGTTTCTGCTTTGTAGCCACTTAACCGCATGGAATCAGGTCATCTTTTCTAATGATGTGAAACACTGTTTCTCTTTTCTTTCGATTGTGATGTGGTATCCCCTTTTATTTACATGAGTCTGGTGACATGTCTGGGACGTGATGGAGTTTTGTTTAATAAGGTGTTTTACAGTGTTTCATTTGTTTTTTCACTGTTTTTCAGTTGTATTTTGACTGTTTTTCAAATGTGTTTTGATTGTGTTTCCATTGTGTTTTGATTGTGTTTCTGTTTTGTTTTGACTGTTTCCATTATCTTTTGATATTGAATTGTATTTGGCAGTGTTTCCATTGTTTTCTAGTTGTGTTTCAACTGTGTTTCAATTGCGTTTAACCGATATTTGCTCTCTTAGCGAAGTAGAAGAAGCTTTAACTGACTGGATGTTTTTATTAAGGAAGCGACATGGAATTGATCAGCATAGTGCTGGTCTCCACTGATTTGGTGGTTTCCGCAGCTAGATTCCTAAAGAATGTTTTTGGACTTATTACAGTTCTGTTTCAGAATATTGATTTATTATGATTGAAACACAAATTTTATGTTGCTTAAAAACTGAATTAGATGCATTTTGATCATTTGTTTCTAACTGTTGAAATTTGGGCAGATTTTGAGTTATAAGTCTTCATGAAGGGTGGGTTTTTGGCATAGCGGAATGAGTTTTTGCAGCAAAACTTGACCTTAGATTGGTCAGTACAATTTCTAATTTCAAGTCGCTTCCTTCTCCTCCACATGTGCTTCTTCTTCCTCCTCTTCACCATTCTCCTGCTAGCTTAATCTATGATTTGTTTGGGGAGCGATTTGTGAGTTGGAAAAGGTGAAAGTACCCAACTTTGAATATCTCCAGTATGGTTCTTTGACCAAGCCATGAGGCTTCTGCCAGTGGTGTCAGCATTATCAGCCCTTCTTGAAATTAGGTCCCTTGTGCATTAGAGCTGTACTCGCAGCTGATGATTTAACAATATCAATTACTGGTGACCCGTTGTCCACCTACTGACATCCTGTTTAAGGCCTGCAAAGATGCTGAAATGGCAGTCTTATGTTTTGGAACAAACCATTTGGACTAAACAAATAAGGAAATAAACAGTGTCATAATAATTGATAAGTGCTATTTTAATAATCGGCTGTGCGCGATACCGGTATAATCTGCAAAAGTTATATTCTGTACAGCTCTGCTGTATTGGGGACACATCTCCTGACTCAGACCATATCCCAAATAGAGTATTTTTGCCCATGCCAACCCAGAGGGTTGTTGCATGCTGGACCCATGACGAAGGAAGTACGGGTTCCACATAGGACCTTGGTTTCCACTTAGGACCTTGGGCATGTCCTTCATTTACAATTGGGAAATCGATGAAGCATCTCTGTTGATCATCAAGTCACAGTGCACCAGCAGTTGACACTAGGGATGAACCATAACTCAGTTCGGAACTCGGCTCAGTCCAATTTTTTTAGTACTCTGCAAGACTCGGACAAATAATGGGTCCAAGTATTAATCTTTTCGATTTTCTGTATTGAAAACGATAATCGTATTTTTTCATTTACAAAAACGACAATCAACGTAACTTAAAGTACAAAATACTGTTGTTTCTATTTACATAACGACAATCGACCTAAACAAAAACGCAAATACTGCTACTGTTAGCGCTTGCAAGTTACTATTTCCTAGTGTTAACTACTTAAAGCAAAACTAAATAATTTATTAACCGTTACCCGTCCAATTATTACATCAAACGCATTGAAATTGGCCGCTCATAGCGGCCTCATAAGTGTTAAGTTTTACAGTTGGGCAAACTGCCAAACTAAACATCAAGAGAATGAGACTTTTTAAATATTCGAAACTCGAACTCGGCAAAATTCAACTCGTAAAACTCAGCACACAGACTCGGCAGGAAATTTAAGCTCTATTCATCCCTAGTTGAAACTTGGTCATTAGATAGTGGAGCTTAATAAATTCACGATGATAATTGGTATTGACGGTTTCTACATAGGGACCTTGGGCAAGTCCTTCATTCTCAATTGTTCAGTATTATTAATGGATGGTTGGTCATGTGATCGTAGTTGTTAATGATTGCTTAATAACACCAACAACAAACACAATGGTAATTGTTTTCCAACCGCAGATCGCCCTTCATCGATGTGCTTTCTAACAATCTGTGTTTTCTACATGCTTTGTCTAATCGTGGTTTACGGTGCGTTCCTCTCTCTACTTCTGACCTCAACGACGATCAGTCGAGGTGTCGCGATTGTCTAGCTATATAGGCGTCTTGGGCGAAGAGAGACTGCGCATCGCAGACAAGCTGCTGCACTGGCTCAAGCGCCGACCAACAAAGGAAACACTCCAGGCTAAGGGAATCCTCAAAGGTAACGGCAATGGGAATTTAAAACGGGTCTTCAAAGGTATCGGCAATGGGTATCTAAGGAGATCCTCGAAGGTAATGGCATAGGAATGTAAGGGGTCTTCAAAGGTAATGGCAATCGGAATCAATGGAGATCCTCAAAGGTAACAGCATAGAAATCTTAAGGGGGTCCTCAAAGGTAAAGGCAATGAGAATTTAAGTGGGTCCTCAAATGTAATGGTATTTAAGGGGATCGTCAAAGGTGGCAGCAGTGGGAATTTAAGGAAATCAAAGGCAATCTTCAAAAGTAACGGCAATGGGAATCTGGAAGGTAATGGATAAGGGGAATCTTCAAAGGTAACGGCGATGGGAATCTGGAAGGTAATGGATAAGGGGAATCTTCAAAGGTAACAGCAATGGGAATCATCCAAGGCTTTGCTCTAGTGCTTGACTAGTGCTTTTGCTTTTGATTTCTAAACCAACAACACATTGAAACATCCCTTCTATCCAATTTCCTCACAAAACCCTTGCCTTCTCCTCCACATAGCACACTTTGGGGAGTGCTACATCAAGGTAACGACTAAAGGAATCCACTACTGAAGCAAAGCACTGCCCATCATCTGACTGGTGTTAAATATGCGGTAGGGACAAAAAGTCCACTAGTAAGCAAGCGGTTGTCATACGTCTGGAAGGAATCCTCCGCTGGTGGACTCCCACACCCACGCACAGCCTAGATGATAAATTCACTTATAGAGTTTGGGGTCCTCATTAGGCTTGTTATAATTTTTACCTCTGTTGTTCTCATTGTTTTCATCCTCATTGCTCATGTATGTGTGTGTCTGTGTGACTTGTTTTGAAGGATTATATAGCACCTTTAATTAGTTCTGTGAAAAAATGCTGGGGGTTGGCTGACTGTGTTGTGCAGAATTGAACATTCTTATTTCAGAAGCAGTTTTTGGGTCGAGTCTGACAGAGCTGTGTGAGAGAGAAAAGACAAAAATTCCAAGATTTGTTCATGAGTGTATTGTGGCCGTTGAAAAAAGAGGTAAGAATATATATTGATAATTGCAATAATAATTATTATAGCTTGCTGTATAATTTTTTGCTCCTCAGGGATTACATGTGCCTTCGGTTGTAAAATGATGATAATAATGTAAAAAAAGAAGAAGTTTTCATAGTATCAGGACGTTCCTTTTGTGACTCTTTTATGGGACAAACAGGAAAATTTTCTGCATTTTAGTTTAGAAACACCTATCACAATGCTGTTTGTATCTTTTAATTGTTTAATTGATTAGACCTTGCCCATTCCTGTTTATACTTTTCATCGTTTACACCTTGCTTTTACCTCTTTAAGCCATTATGTCACCTGTCTTCACTTTTGTTTGAAATACACTGTGACTGAATTTTGTTGATGCCATTGTTGAGAAATGCACATTTACACCTGTGTATTCAATCTTTTTGCTCTACTATACCTTCTCTTATCAGTGTGAATGCGTTTATACCTTCCTGTACCTGTTTTACTCCTGTGGATAACTGTATATATTGACTGAGGTGCTTGCATAGGTCTGGAGGTCGAGGGCGTCTACCGAGTTGGTGGCAACATGGCTAACGTTCAGAAACTACGTCAGATAGTCGACAACAGTAGGCGGTTTTGTCTCCCACTTTACTATTACTGTTATTATTTATTACCCATATATTAGGCGCCAATATATCTGATAACCAAGCACGAATCAGTTGTGAGTAAGGTTGTCAACGGGTACTCGCCCGAGGCTGACTGCCCGTGCAATGAAATCGGTTCTCGGGTTCCTGACATTCTGTAAAATTGTGCGATTTTACCTAAAAATGTACCACAAAATGATCCATTGATCATATTAGCTGTTAGTAAGCACGTTAACGAATAGGCTGAGGTGCCCTCGTTTCATTTTAACAATACCGGGTAGGTTGATGGTGGGGAATGACAGTGAGATGGTGGTGGTGATGGGGTGGAAGTGTGATAGTGGTGGTGAAAGGTTGATAGTAATAGATTTGTAGTGGTGATAGTAGACTTGGAAGGGTTGTCTTGTGGAGGGGGGTGATGTTGATGTTAATGATGGTTACAGTGAGGGTTGTGGTAGAAGGGTGTTGTCAAGGTGGAAGGGACTGATAGTAAACTAATCCGACAAATGCTAGAGTTGATAAAAACTGTTTGTGCAAATAATGTTTTTATGTTTTATAGCTGTGCCTATTTCTGGCCTTGGTCAGTTCCACTGCTCCTCTTGATGTTAGTCCAAGTTATGTTACAGCCTCAATTATATCGTCTATCCAGTGCCATCTTGGTCAGCCGATCTTTCTCTTTCCTTCGATTCTTGCCTCCGGTTAATTGTGTGATCAGCTGTTGTTGATTAGTCGATTAAGAAGAACTGGTTTTTGATGTACATAGACGAATTTTACGAACTGAACAGCTCGTTCTGGGATATTCACGTTGTAACTGGAGCCCTGAAGCTCTTCTTCCGAGAATTGTCGGAGCCTCTCTTCACGTTTGCACTCTTTGAAGCGTTTCTTGATGCCTACAGTAAGTCTTACAGGAAATCAATATTCTGGAATACATGATAAGTCCTGTGGTTTGGGTCCTGGACAGTCAACCGAGAGGTCGGTAGTTCAAATACCCTGCCAGGGCAGAAATTTGTTTAATTGCCCCTGGCCAACCTGGCTATAATAGGAACGCTGACCATATGCTGTCGGTGAGAAGATGAGATTGTCCACCAATCCTTTTATGCCATGGCTAAGAAAACAAAGTGGCTGTGCCTCAAGGATAGTTTTAGGGACTGCTAATAAGATTGATATTCTGCTTATCATTTTTTTACTCTTAATAGCATTAATAATATGTCAACGGCTAATTTACCGACTTTCTGGTGTTACCGTGGTTTTTGCTCTCTATTTAGCTTTCTGATATGCAGTTCAATCACGAACTGTACTGTTGCTAGTTCTGTGATTGTTATTTTACCTGACCCATTCTTGAATTTTCGTTTTCTTAAATTACTGTTACTTTACCTAGACATACCTTAACCTTACATCACCATAATTTAGTGGTACATTGAGGTACTACAGGTGTGTTTGACACGTTTACGTGCTATAATTTTTAATCGTTTTTTTAATTGGTATTGTACCTTACCTTTTCTTGACTTACCATAGCCATAATATTATTTATCTTAACCTTTTACCTTGCTAGGCATACCTTACTTAGCATTATCATAGTTTAGTGGTACACTGAGGTACCTCAATGCTTGTAAGTGTACGTGGCAGGAACATAACCGTTTTGTCTTCTCTTCTGCAGAGGTACAGGGTCGGACGCGCCAGGTGAAAGCGATTCGCGACATCGTCCGAAAGCTACCGACTGTTCACAGAGAGACGATGAAAGAACTTTTTAAGCACTTGACCGAGTATGTTCACATTTAGTTACTGTTTATCACCTTTCAGTGTACATTTAGGCAATTGGCTATTTACTGTATGTAAGTGTACATCTGGGCAATTAGATATTTATTGTATATAGGTGTACACTAGGCAATTAGCTATTTACTGTACATTAGTGTATATCTAGGCAATTAGCCATTTACTGCTATTTACTGTATGTAAGTGTATGTTTAGGCAATTAGCTATTTACTGTATGTAAGTATACATTTCTAAATATTTCTTGTATGCAAGAGGTGTTTAACAAACATTACAATACAAGGACAGGGCACTTAACCATTAGAACAAGGAGTTCAACAGTTGGCAGACAGTGCTTGAATAGTCGGAAATGTCGCCTCTGGACTCTTGCAGACATGCAGAGCCAGCCAGACCAGTGCATTCACGTCCAGTGACAGTTGTTCAGAGTTCCTGGACAGCATTAGCTGTTATTTTGAGAATTGAAGATGGCTGATGAAGCCTATGATTGTATCGGGTAAATTTTTTGAACAACCATTCAAGAGAACTGTGAGGAGGTACTCAAACTTTGTGCTTTATTGAAAGTGTTATGCCATTATATATATATATATCCCACTACATTAGGTTATGTATATAAATAGCTGTATATAAATAGATGTATATAAATAGATGTATATAAATAGATGTATATAAATAGATGTATATAAATAGATGTATATAAATAGATGTATATAAATAGATGTATATAAATAGATGTATGTAAATAGATGTATGTAAATAGATGTATGTAAATAGATGTATATAAATAGATGTATATAAATAGATGTATATAAATAGATGTATATAAATAGATGTCCTATTACGTTGTATTAATTTTGGCGTTGAATTTCAGCGTGATATGCCACACTACATCAAATCGTATGAACACGCAGGCACTTGCGATCGTGTTTGGTCCAACGCTGCTCTGGCCAGAGGCGAAGAACAAGGACATAAACCTGGCTGCTAGCATGGTCTATCAGGGTCAGGTCGTCGAATTCATGATCATCGAGTTCAGGGCGATCTTCTCGTGAACCTCCTTGACCGCACAGTGTACTCACTGCGGTGAATGACCTTTTCGCCTGGAGTCAAAGAGCATTCCCAATATCCGGTTTCTTTTTCCACGAAGACGGTGCAGTTTTGTTCGTCTGCAACAGTTCCCTGTTTTCCGTTTTGCTGTGCCGTACGTTCTGTACAGAGTCCATTGTTTTTGTCATTTTATTCATATTTAAGGTTAGCAGGTTTTTTATGGTATTTGTCCACGATCTTCTTCTGTGGTTCAATGTCTGGTCGTACGGTTAAAAGATTGGTTGGAAATTGAATAGGGCCGACCAGTATGGGCATGTGGAGACCTCTATTGTTGCATTAACGACCAGGCCAGGGATTGGACAATGTTGACCAGAAGAGGTCATTCAAGCTGTTAATTTGAATTACAGGATGACCGTTTCAGCGTCGACCATTTTCGGTTACTGAAACTTCTTTGGGTGCTTTTATGGTCAGCGAGAAAATCAAATAGTGTGTTGGCAATTTTGGCACAGAAAAAATTCTGCCATTGCCCTGGAGACCAGAAAAGAGATTGGATGATGACGATGATGACGACGATGATGATGACCATTTTGGGCTGTTGAAAAAAATAGTGGGATTACTTTCGATCATGGTTTGATTTGATCTTGATTTCATTTGATCATCGTACAATTGTGCCAACTGTTCTTAACTGTAAGATCTGTATGTCGAAGTTGCTGTGTCATCGACATAAGACAAAAAATTATGCCGCAGCAGCAGTGTAGCCATGGTTTATGGTTTGCTAGAGTGGCTGCTCTTCTGCCCTTTACTCGCACTCTGATTTTTCCTAGCAGTGATTGATGCATTTAACATCCTTACAGCACGATATAGAAGCTCACAGTTTCTCTGCTTCTAAATGTCGAAATGAGATTGCCGTTGAAGACGAATACTATATTTGTCTTATACATAACAACACTTGTATGTATATTAGCAAATATATTTATGTATATGTTTATACATAAATTATGTTTCTTTTGTTCTCTTCTGGTTAGGCTGGGGACATGTATGAATGCTTCTTAGTAGTGCGCTATATAATGCTCCAAAGACTTGTTGCTATATAAATGCCCTTTTCGAGCTGTCCATGCTGTTGTGGATTCATAGCACAATAGCAATTTGTTATCAATAACTAAATGTATGAATTGTATATGTAATTAATAATTAATAAAACTAATTATTTGCATTGTGAATTAAATATCGAATGTATAGTTATAGAGGTTTTGTAAATCATTGATTAATTATAATTGGTAAATTTCAATCTGTTGATTTTTCATTTTAACCCAGGTTCCGTTTTTTTTTTGCTGTAGTAGTTTGTTTCCTAATTCTGCATTTGAAGAAGTCTTTGGTTACCGGCTGACGTGAGGTCTTTCTTACCGACTTTGCTGTGAAGTTGCAAACATTTCACTATACGTTGTACATTTTGTTTGTTTCTGTATGGGATTAATTTTGTTCCACTGATACCTAGATGAAGGTCAAACATTCCCTTTAGCAGTTCATAGATGATGCTGTGGCGACAGGCCTATCCGTTTGTCTTTCAACTCTGTGTCATGTCGACACTTGCTTCGATGTTGCGAACGCATTGTTGGGTCATGTTGTAACGCATGTCAGATTGTTGTTTTATCATAAAGACTGAGTAATGACTGTGAAAGATTTGTTGCTTTTTTTGCATGACAGTTCCCCTTCCGTGGAATTGACTACCATCGGTTTTGGTGAAACCTTCAATGCTCTTATTTTGCAAAGACTACCTATGCTTTTGAGGTGAATCCATAAGTTACCACCGATTTACTTGCCTGATTAAATTAATTATAGTATTTTTGCTATATCATCAAATGACATTTGACTTGATTGTTTAGGTAAGCATGTGGTTAGTGCTCCCTGTTGCAGATGCTTGACAGGTGCTGTTGATAGATACACTTGTACATATCACACCTTGCAGGGAGGGAGGGAGGTAGGGAGGGTGGGACAGCGTGTGCAACCTGGTGACTGGTGTTCGATTTGCATGTTTGTTAGGTTGTTGTTGAAGTGTCTGGTGTTTTTGAGTCCAAAAGAAATCGTGTCGTTGGCAACTCCTGTGTATCTGCTTCATTTTATATAAATAATACATTTATTTTTGCTACCACACATAAAGACACAGACAAAATTAAAATTAAGAAAGGGGTCAGGCAGGGGTGCATTCTGTCCCCTTTTCTATTTAACCTGTATGACGAAAGGATAATGAGGAGGGTGGAAATGGAAGAGACAAATGAGGGAGTAAAGATAGCCGGCAGAACGCTGAACGATCTAAGATATGCGGATGACACAACACTACTGGCAGGGAAAAAATAGATCTGTTAAACCTGATAAGAAGGTTGAAGAGAGAAACCATGACCATATTGTTTATTGGTCTCAAAAACATTACAAGATAAATCAGAGAAAACATAAACAAAGTCACAATCGTATTGGGATCAAGGGAACAGAAAACCCTAAAGGGACAGATTGTCCCGCTAATCGGGTTACCCATTTAAACATAACATGTACAGGCGGCTGGTTTAGGATAATAACATAAAATAATTAGCCATAGGACTTAACTAGTTAACTAAGTAGACAATAGGAGAGAAAGAGAAATAAAGATGTACATTAAATGCGAGGTGCTATATGCTATTATTTAGCAATCATCAATCAGATGAGTGCATAGACTGTTTGAATGCACATATATTAGGCTTTTGGCGGATTATTCCAGATTGTTGGTTCAGTATATTTAATGGGAAATTTTCTAGTGTTTGTGTGGGCAAAAGTAGGCCTATAGGTATTGGTGTTGGAGGCTCGAACAGCATACGGATTAATTTGCGATGAGCGGGTAAAGTGCTCAAAGAAGATAGACGGAAGTAGATTATTATGATGTTTAAACATTAGCTCGGCAGTTTAAAAGGTTACTTATTGGTTGACTATGAGAAACTTAGTTTGTTTAAAAATGAGGTCAGTCGAGAGAGAATAGCCCGAGGCATTTGTCAAACGCAGTGCTCTCTTCTGAAGTATAACCAGTCTTGACAGTCTTGAAGGATAATTAGAGGCCCAAACTAAGGTGCAGTAGGAGAAATAAGGGTGGATCAGTGTATAATATAAGTTCAAACGAACTTGCATATCTAATAAATGGGTTATTCTTGATAAAACGCCTAAATTTTTAGCAATTTTGGTTCCTATGCTTTCAATATGACTGTTCCAGGTGAGATGTTGGTCTATATGAATTCCTAAGAATTTTGCAGAGGAAACCTTAGGGATGAGCAAGTTGTTTATAAAGAGCGAATCCTGAATGGTAGGTAGCAATTTGCGGTGGGAGCAGAACAGAATAGAGATAGTTTTTCTGACGTTCAGGGAGAGTTTATTTACAGAAAACCAATCATTTACACGGTTGCATGAGTTCTTTATTGAGCAATGAAACAGTTCTTTATAGGATTTATGGGAGGCAAAAATGTTGGTGTCATCAGCAAATAGTAAAAAAATAATTAGGTTAGTCGCATTTAGAAGATCATTGATAAATAATAAGGATAACAAGGGACCAAGGATCGAACCTTGAGGTATGCCGCGCTTGACAAGCTTAAAACTGGACAAATGGCCATTACATTTAACTTGTTGGTGCATGTTTGCTAGGTAACTGGCGAACCAAGAATAGGCAATTCCCGAATTCCCAAGTTATATAATTTGATTAAAAGAAGATTATGGTTCACCGTGTCGAAGGCCATGGCAAGGTCAATATAAATGCCCACAGCATATTCGTTACGGTTAATAGCTGCTGAGATACCATCTTGCAAGTTAAGCAATGACATGGAAGTGGAACGGTCTGCCTGAAAGCCGTGTTGGAGCGAGTAGAGAAGACCCTTTTTATCAACATATTCATATAGGCTTACATACATGGCCTTTTCAAATTATTTGGATAGGTATAGTAAGATTGAAATGGGCCTATTGTTGGAAATACTGTCTTTTGGTCCTTGTTTGTGAATTGGTGTGACTTTGGCCAGTTTTAGATTACTGAGAACAATGCTAGTTGAGAACGAGCAGTTAATTATAAGGGATAATGGCGAGGCAATGAGATTTAGTATATTATGGGACTAATTAGGCTAGGGTTGAGGTCATCCGGCCCCGAGCTGTTGGTGGTCTTAAGTGAGTGACTTAGACTGACAAGTTCATCGGGTGTGGTCGGGTAAATTGCAAATGAGGTCAGAACAGATGGGCTAATTAAGGTACCTGTAAATTGTATTAGGTGATAGAGGTATCTTATCCACAAGGTCCTGCGCCATACCAGAGAAATAATTATTAAATTTGTCCGCTATTAGTGCTCCATTCGTAATTTCAACTCCATTATAAGTCAAGCTTTTAATAATAATTATGTCCAGGAGGTTTGACCCTCAATATAATTTGATTAAAAGAAGATTATGGTTCACCGTGTCGAAGGCCATGGCAAGGTCAATATAAATGCCCACAGCATATTCGTTACGTTAATTTCAACTCCATTATAAGTCAAGCTTTTAATAATAATTATGCCCAGGAGGTTTGACCCTCAAAATACTTTTGATTACTTTCCAGGTTTGTTTTATATCGTTGCTATATTTCATAAACTCAACAGAGTAAAAATGTTGTTCAGCTTTTTTCCGTAAACACTTGAGTTTGTTTCTAAACTTTGTGAATTTTTCCTTATTCAATGTTGTGGGATTTTTTATAATTTTTTATACAATTTGGTCTTAGTTTTGCAGGATTTCAGAAGGGCAGGACTGACGAAAGGCCCTAACTGAATTTGATTTCTTGATGACAAATGGAAAGGCCATCATCATAGACGGATTTAATATTCAACATTAAATTGTCGTAAGGGGCCGTCCATAAAGTACGTACGCCGAAAACTTGACTTTTTGGACCCTCCCCCTCCCCCTGTTGCAAGGTGTACGTTTGACCCCCCCCCCGAAAGTACGTACGGTTTTGCAACCACCCCCCTCGACTTGCTTCACCCGCTATAGTGCTATAGTTCACAAATGGTAGCCATGTAGCCGTCTATAAAACACAGATCAAGTAGTTTTCTACGTACGTACTATTTATGGACGGACCCTTCCCAGACTGTTAACATGAAGATGGATATACCTGATCGGATCGAAATTCAGTTTTTAGATGTTGCTTATCTAAAATTTTTACGAGTTTTAATAATAAGAAAACCAGAACTATGTTCTGACTTTGCAATATCTATTGTTAAAAAATCAACAGTGTTAACTGTAAAATTGCTAAGCATACTCTATTAGAAAATTAAAATTTAAGAAATTTTGTTAACATTATAAAAGAGAATGTTGGTAATAATTAGACAGGACAACAGATACGACGTATTTCACGTCATAATTTTTTATCTCTGCGTACGTACTTCTTTTGAGCGACCCCCTCCCCCCCGTACGCAAACATACGCTTTTCCTGGACCCCCCTCCCCTCTCTGAGCGTACGTACTTTATGGACGGCCCCTAAGCTGACTCATTAGTCATCATTAACTTCACAGTGATCTATCACCTCAGCCCAATCAATCCGAGATACGGACTCCCTGAAACAGAAAGTGAGTAGGCAGCTAGGTTTATATTTCAACATAAAGAATACAAAGATTATGACAACAGCCGATTGGTACAGTTTTGAGACAGACGAAGAGGATATAGAGGTGGTAACAATTAAACTTCACATTCTTGGGAACGTTATTAGAAAGAGGGAAAGTGTGATTTGGAAATTCAAAGAAGGGTGGCGATAGGGAAAGCTGCAATGAATAGACTGGAGAAATATGAAAGGATAAACAAGTGAGCATAGAAACAAAAAAAGGCTAGTGAGGGCATTGATCTTCCCTACAGTACTATATGACAAAGAACATGGAGAAAAATACTAAAGGATGTGAAATGTGGATATTGAGGCAGATGCAGAGAATATCATGGATGGAGAAAAAGACAAATGATAGGGTGCGCATGGAGATTGGAGTTGAGAATGATGAGACGTTACAACAAAGAGCGCTGAGAAGGAAGCAGAGTTTCTTCGGACATGTCATGCGAGCAGATGGATTAGAAAAGGAAATGATGTTGGCGTGCGGACAACGTAAGTATCGGAGACGTTTTTCCGCTGCAATCGCTAAAGTTCCAAAAACTGACAGCACAAGGTGACCATATATAGATAAAACATTCTTTACAGAACATATCTTGCGTGTATATATATATATATACTAGCTGGGGTGCCCGGGTAAAGACAGGTTTTTGGCCCTGGTGAGGAGGAAGACGGCAGCCGCCCCTCTACTGGATGCTCGAGGTGTTCCCCGAGCGAACGGCGAAGGCTTCGAGTGAATAGTTGTAAAAGTGTACAAATGCATAAACGGAGAGACAGACACATACGCAGAATCTAGATATACATTTAAAGAAATAGTGTTTATAGTACACACCCACGTGACCGACTGTGCAAACGATACGGTATACCTGGTACGTGTATGATATGTCGCAAGTGACACGATCCTTGCAAATAAGCGGAAACTGCTTTTACGGGTATGTGAGAGGCGAATAAGAAGGAAACTTTGCTGTTATGGGTGTGTGAGAGGTGCACCGTAGGTTTTTGGCCCTGGAGACCAGGAAAGGGCAGCTGCGGTATTCAGGAATTCCTCTACTGCATGTCCCAGTTGTTCCCAGGGGCGTCACTAGGGGGGTGCGGGCCGCACCGGGTGAGACAATCAAGGGGTGACACCAAAATAAAGAAATTGCAAATTTGACAAAGCAGACATAGCTCTGTCTAGTCGGGTTTCATAACCGTTCATTGTTAAATACATGAGCAGGCACAGGGTGCCACCATGCAGAGCGTCTGGTGCTTAAATGAATAAGACTCAGAGCTCAGAGCTGCTCGGAGCCTCGGAGTCAAATCGTGGGTCATTTGCAAACGCGCCAATTAATGACGTGTGGAGTCACGTGGTTGCAGAAAATTACAGACGTTGTTTACAGGTTCGTTTTTTATGTAAATAATTATTTTTTCGAAATTTTATAATTTTATCAATATCACTAAAATATACATATTTTAAAGTAAATTAATTAGGACAGGACATAAATTTTAAAGGAGAAAAACAGCGGCAGGCTTCCACTTAAAAAAGTTAGTATTACTATACTATAGTATACTAGTAGTTTACTACTACAATAAATTAATAATTACGGCATACACACGTTTTTCTATCTGTCTGAAAAATATATATTTTAATTTTTTAATTTAATTTTTTAATTAAAAAGATGGAAATAGAAAAATAAATAACGGTTGTGTAATTTTTCGAACCAACGAGTCACTGTTGAGACTGCCACACGCAGATCCCCCCAATAATTGATGCGGTTACTGACATTCGCCAGCAATTCGCAATATAAAATAATAAAATATATGTCATGAAATGACAGTCGTGCATTGGTGACAAAACTTTGATTGTACAGGAACACTTGGAAGAAGACCATGGTGAAAGTCTAGAGGGGTGACACCAAGAGTTTACCGCACTGGGTTACACCAACCCCAGTGACGCCACTGGTTGTTCCCCAAGCCAACGGTGAAGGTTTCGAGTCAATAGCTGTAAAACTGGAAATGCATTGCTGAACAGAGTGACACACAGAAAGGCTTCTTCATTTATAATATATATATATGGTTGAAGGAGCCAAAAATGCGCCCACGTCCTAAATACGCATGAAAAGAGACACATTGAATTGGTTCAATATTTCAGGAAAACTGTTAAAACTTTACAACAAAATGATGAACTTTGATAAATCCAGTAAATGGCAGTTTTACAGTCAACCAAAGCACACGATTGCAGGTAAAAAATCTTAACATTATATTGCACACGAACGACTGCTGCTGACTCAAAGCTAACATATTCTAATATATGTTTGAGAATGCAAACAATAGTAGGTTATGGCCCAGATTCGATTGACAGCAACACAAATATTGATGACAATAACATTTGAATTCTCTTTCACAGAAAGTTATGTAGATGTTAAGCAACAGCCTCAATTTGTTGACACTGTAAGATATCCGTGGAACCTTGTTTTCACCTCACAGAACCCTAGGGTTCCCCAAAACACAGTTTGGGAAACGCTGCTTTACACAATAACATATCTGTGGTTATTTAACTGAAGGGTCAGAAGGAGAACACTGCTTAAAATTACGAAACCGCCTAAAAACTCGAATCTAAAGGAAAGTATTGTCAGAACATAACTGGCTCTCCCAACACATTTCCATTACCATAGGTATCATTATACAGAATGGGAACTCTCCTACTCAATTTACCAAGGAAACATTAAAACAAAAACATGGCACACACAATATACATCAATGCATGATTGACTCGCATTGTTTCTAATACAGTGGCTCTATATACAAACTTCTAATTACAAGTACAGTTACTGCAATCTTTTGTAGTTGTCTGAAAAAAGCCTCCTCCACGACTTAAGAACTGGTCAGATGAAAAGTTCTGAATGAATTCTTCAATGCTGATGTTACTGCAAATGTTAAGCTAGAAATCTTAACTTCAAATTTTACATTAGAAATTGTAATCTCAAATTCACAAGTTACACTAAAATGTTAACCTCATAGTAGAACTCAACAGCTGTCTGTCTGTCTGTCTGTCTGTCTGTCTGTCTGTCTGTGTCTGTCTCTCATCATTGTACTCATAACGGTACAATTCCATAGGGGTTAAAAAAAATTGAACAGGAACCCTGAAACTAATTTCTTCATTCACAGCTATTTGAAGAAGAAACCTATATACTAGATCTTACACTACATTATCTGGAATGGACTCCTTTTGATGCCCCGCTCACTTCCTAGAACCCCTTCTCAGGCATTCCTCTCTCATATTAAAACGGTTTTATTTGGCCGTGCTGGGTTTGGGAGCGCCTCGGAGTAGTCACCTTGAACAGGCGTTTGTACATAAATTCTCGTAATGAATTATATACCATATATTTAAAGCAAGATTTTCGACAATTCCAACATCATTGATCACAGACACACAGCTTGCTATCAGCACAATAGTAAATGTACACAATCAATAAAAATTTTTATGCATGCAATGCCAAACATCGTCTTACCATTAACAGTACTTTGGAGATAAAAGCAAGACGTGTCTTGCACATGTGTTTGTACATGCTATTCAGTGTAAAAAAAACCTTCCCTCTAAAGTTTGCTTAAGGTCAAAGTGCACAAGAGTAAAACAACACGCAGGTTCAGACTATTTCAGAAGCGATATATTAACTGTTGAAGCCAGTTATATTAAAATTTGTTCTCTCTCTCTGTATCTACTGGATGTCTCTGTTTTGTCTCTCCATGTCTACTAGTTTCTTTCTTTGTACCTGTGTATGTCTACCGCTGTCTCTTCATATGTCTTTGTCTTTCTGTATATCTGTCTGTTTTTTTTGCCAATCTGTCTTTGTCTGTCTCTATCTGCCTGTCAGTGAGTCTGCATATGCCTGCCTCTATATCTCTCTTTGTCTATGTATATCTCTGTCTCTGTATATCTGCCACTATCTTGTCTCTCTGCCTCTGCCTTCATCTCCGTGTATGTCAGCCTCAGCCTATCTGTCTCTATATCTCCGTCTTTGTCTCTGTGTACGCCTATCTCTGCCTATCACTGTATGCAAAATGTCACAGAAGAAATGTCAACAGACAAAAAACTGCAAACTACTTTAGCACAGAAGGAGCTTTTAGCAAATAGCACAAATAATCATAAGACCACAAATTCCAGGAACGAAACAAGCGCGGCTGATAAAAACACGGTAGCAGACAGTATGCATCTACACAACTTGTCATAAATCATGTCTAGGTCGATTAGATACCATGAGATGCTAACAGACACAACTGATGAACAACCACTGTAGCTTCTTTTACGGCATCTAGGCAGCATGGCATCCAGATAGGAGGGTCCAGAGGCAAATGCCTCCATAGGCATGGAGTAAATGTCTTCAGGTAGGGGGGGACATTTTTTGCATCTTAGGGGAATATCTTGCCCTTCTGGCACTTGGGACCAGGGGTTTTCCTCCACATCACTCATGGGGGAATTGACGCCCCTGCCAGGCAGAAATTAATACGACAGCGTACGTTAAGAGTGCATATTTTTAACACCAGACATGTAAACCTGTGAGCATTCATCTCCCTCTTTGCCTTTGAGAACTTTCCTACTTTTCTCTGTTTATCGCACTTTATCTCACTCTCTGTGTCTCTCTCTTCCTATCTGTCTCTCTCTGTCTCATTCTCTCTAATGATAAGCTCTAGCGACAAAATTATGTACTCCTAAAAGATACTATGTTTGAGATCATTCCTGCCAACACCTTGCTAAGGTCGATCTAGCCTCCGAATTCCAGCATTTCAATTTTTCTACCACTATTTGTGACCTTGGCGTCATTTTGGAGCAGGAGCTTACCTCTGAATGGCACAGACACCAGCTCTTTCTCATCTGCTATCAATTGCACCAGTTCAAAGTTGTCTCCTGCTCTTTTACCACAAATTCTACCACTAC
This sequence comes from Bimastos eiseni, assembly GCA_959347315.1. Classification (NCBI taxonomy): domain Eukaryota; kingdom Metazoa; phylum Annelida; class Clitellata; order Crassiclitellata; family Lumbricidae; genus Bimastos; species Bimastos eiseni. Next base: position 9,348,066 of record OY365821.1, on the reverse strand, counting down.
TCTGATCCATTAAATTTATGTCATGCGCGCCCTGACTACTGCAATGCACTCTACACCAGCCTCCCAGTAAAAACCACCCAGTAAAAGTAGACTTAAAATAGAAATAAAAACCAAGTAATTAAGACTAGGTCTGCTGACATGGAGTCAACCCAAAAAGGAATTCGACCTCACGGCAAAATCAATGCATCAAGCCATGAAACAAGTTATCCAGACCCAAACCTCAGACTACGAAAGCGACTACACGTCAGACATTTTAGGCTACAAAACTAACATTTAGATGCTGAATACTGTCGTTCCCAACCCATACCCAACATCCCATCTACAGGAAATGACGTAGAATCTTTAATCACAAGACTTCCACTAAAAACGAAATATGCAGCACATTTCGACATTCAGACAATTGCTATCATGTTTCCAATAAAAAAAACTGTGTAAATGGCAGCCCAGACTTCTCATTACGAGAACGGCGCTCGTCCCTGTAATTTGACATCGTCAGTCAAACCTGTCCATGTCAGAGTCGAATTAGTCATGTTCCCTTGTTGTCCGATCGAACTCGACGGCAGCACGGGCATTGGAGTGGGAACATTCGCGGGGGCAACAGGCCGCCACTTGTCTTTTCCCGTGCAATCGGGCGTGACAGAGGCGAGCTCACCCGCATCGGGACCACCGCTGACCTCCTGATTCTCGTTGAAGAGCTGCCCGACGAACTCGAACGGGTCGCTCCGCTCCACCGGAAAGCTGTACGTGCTTGGCCACTTCTTGCACGACACACTGTCGTGACAGTAGGCAACATCGCGCACAAGCGGCCAGACGACGTCCGAGAGGAAAAGAGACCGCGATTCCGCGTCCGGTTTTCCGCCGCGAGTGGAATGATTCGAGATGTACTCATGAAGCAGCGCATTCATTCCGGGCCTCAGTCGCTCGCGGAGGGGCACGCCTCGTCCGCCCCACAACCCGCTCTCGACCGCCGTGGACGTGTGATGCGGGTGATCGCGGATGCAATGGAAAGCCGATTCGCTGCCAGTGGACGCGATCCAATCGAAGACGGCGGCTGCGTCGCGATCGCTCAATCGTCCATTGGCGCCACGGACGAGGAAATACTCGACGTTCGGGTCGTCGACTACTAGATGGCTCCACCACTCTGGCTCGAGCTTCACGTCTGTCAGGTCGACGTAGGCGATCTGAGCGCCAAGTGACTTGAGCTTTGCGATGATTCGTTCCGGAACGATCCAGGATTTATTTGGCATGTCTGGAGTCGGTCTGGCAATGTAGACCCTCAGTGTCCAACCGGGGAAGAATGTGGGTATTGTCTGCGCATTGCGAATCGCCCCCATCGTCAACTTAGGCATGTTTCCGTAGATAGACATTGCGATGACCTTTTTGATACTTGGCTGCGTGTAGACCTGATTCTTGTATGATATGTACCTGAGAAACACAAGCCATTATCTATATACTGATCGATTTAAACTGGCCTCAGTTCTGACCTAATATTGAACCACTAGAATGATGCCTGCCCTCAAATACTAGTAAATCCTATTATGTACCGGCTCACAGTCTATGATCTTTGGGTATGGGTCTCCTGGCTAGGCTACAATGCAAAACACTCCTGAATTCTATGTTACAACCATAGGGAATGGCATGGGCATGGTAGTCCATTGGTTAGAGTGGTCATCTAGCAATGCAGAGTATGGGAACTAATTAGTGCTCGTTAAAAGATCGTTATTATTATTGCAAACATTTATACAGCGCCCCTTCAAGTTTTCCTACTCGGAAGCACTCCAACCTCAATCCCAGCTGAACAGAACAGTCTTAAGATTAGTGAGAAACGAGGCTGACTGATTAATAAGTGTTCGTCAAAGCATGGTAGGGAGACCATTCCATGTTGTAGGACCAGCCACTGAGAAGACGCGGCACTGCTTGATAGCAGTCTGGGTATGGGGTAGAATAAGTTCAGCGACAGCGCTGGACGTGCGTAGTGGAGCAGCAGAGCTCCTGCAAGTATGGCGGGGCTAAACACTCAATACAGCCTCAAACAATAACAATTCAGATTGGCAAATATGGCAAGTGAAAGAACTCCATTGTAATTATAAGCTCCAAATAGCTCTAACAGTAGTAACAATAGCAAAAACAAAAATAAAACAATTAACAAAAGCAATAGATATAAAACACACACGCAAACGGAATTGCACCTGGATAGCGTTAGCTTGTCTGTCTTGAGCCGCGATTCCAACTTCGGATAGATGGAGAAGTTGTTTTTGTATCTCTGGCCGAGCGTCATCGTATGTTTCAGATGGATGTGCGACAGTTTCGTCATTCGTCCCGGAAGGTAGACCTTCGTCACCCAATCATCCGCGTACCAATCGGTGAAAACCCTCGGGTAGTAGAACCCAAAGACCTCGAGATGCGTTCGGTGGACGAAATCGTACGTCAGAATCAGTTCGTTGCCGCCGAGATGTTTCGGTCCGACGACCCCGACGTTCGGCGGATCATATCCGGCGAGCGTCTTGACAAACTCGTCGACCCAACCTTTGGTCTCCAGGATCGAGTCGTCGTTGACACGGTAGAAATACTCCATCCCATCGAGGTACGCCTCGATCATGGCGTCATTCTGCGCCCAAGCGGGGTGACCCTGATGGCTGCACTGGACGAAATGCAGCGACACGTTAAGATTCTGCGGACACTGCAACCTGCAGATCGAGTAGAACGCCTCGTTGAAGGAGTTGAGGAGGCCGAGGTCGCTGAAGAACGGGTCGCTGGTGTCGTACGCTAGGTAGAAGTGGTAGCTGTAGACGGGCGATACTGTCTTACAGAACGACGGCACGAGTATCGAGAAAAACTGGAATTTGTCCTGTATGTTGGTTGGTGTTATGTCGTACAGTTTCTTCGACGTTATGCCGCCCCCAATCGCGATGCAGTTGGATGTGTCTCGCAGACCGTGGTCCCGGTGCCCGCTTGCCTCTCCCGTGTGGCCGAGGACCGGGTCCTCGAAATGGATATCTATCGGCCGGAGAATGAGCTGACCATCCGACGAAGCATTGGTCATGCCTAAATTCTGTAGAACGAGATCTTGAAGGGGTGAATTTTCTGGTCGTGAGCCCATGATCGCTCGACCGCGCTCACTGATCGTGCTGACGAGCGATGCGAAGGACCAGCCATAACGATACTGTACGACGAGGAATGCCAGGACGTAACCGAGAGCGACGCCGAAGAGAATTTTTTTTCGGCTGATGCTCAGGCATTGTTCAAAGCGTCTCGTCATCTGCAACGTAACAACTCCTTAAACCTTATGATTACGAACCACAACACAACGAGAAACTTTCTGTTTCGTCTTTCATGCATGAAATAACTCCTACGCTGGCGCTACAGAAGTTGCCAATTACAATAACTCTACGCAATTAGGTTTACTTCTTATGCTGAAAATACCATTATGTGTGGCAATGAGCAATTCTGGAGAATTTCTTTAAAATTTCATTCATACTGCTATATTTAAAAATGCTTTTCAAGGATGGACAAATTACAGGCTAACACGTAAGGGGCCGTTCACATATTATATAACACATAAAATCTCAATTTTTGGCCCACCCCTACCCCTAATAACATTATATAACAGCAGCTGTGACCCCCCACCCCTATATTATATAACAGATATGTTACCTACCCCCTACCCCACCTCAGAAACAACAACAAAGCCTATGAATAGCCTACAGCACGATAACACATGGTAGTGACGTAAATCCTATCTAAAAACACCATTCTTGTTTCCTTCCTGCTTTGCACTAGAAATGAGGATTACAGTATCACACAGAATCCATTGGTTTAATATTGCACTATCAGGTACATGTATTTATCGATAGGTTCGCGGTACAATTCTACCTATTTATACAGAGTGTAGGCCTATACTACAACTACAATTGGGTATTTAAGCAAACATAGAAACTATTTACACATACTATAGAAAATGAAATCAAACATATTGATAATACGAACCAAAATAATTATTTCAAGTTAATTAATTTTAATTTATACCGCAATCATAACAAATCAGACAGAATTGAATTTAAGAGCGTTTAAAGCTATGCATAGGAAATTGTTAAAATTGTAATCAGGAAATTCTTAAAAGTGGATTAATAAATAATAAATCAATTCGCCAGGTGGCAGCTAATGGTGCTAGTTTAGGTTCACAACGTATTGTGAACTTCGATTAAACAAAGAAGGTCAGTGGCACATGGAATTTTCAATTGGCAGGCAAATAGGCAAAATAGCACAAGCTGAAAAAGTTTTTTATATAACAAAACCTTCAACCTACCCCCCACCCTACACAATATAACGCTAACAAGATAGGAACCCACCCATCTACCCCTTGAGCGTAATATAATATGTGAACGGCCCCTAATCAACTATTTGGGATGAGCACTGGCTAGGACGGTCGACTAGAGTTGCAGAGCTGCACGACTTTCGGAAATTCTTCATGTTTTATCGGCGGAAGTTACTGACTTTTCCTAAAAACTCGATAGTCTAAGGATATTTACTTACTATATCGGACTTTTGTTTCGTCATTGGATATAGTAGAATCGCTAATTAAATCGATGAGGAAAACTAAAACAACTCCAAACGTCAGCGAGGGATGGGCTTCAACGGAGCATACGTCTTTATTACCCTTCTCTGTGTGGTATGAATCGGCTGTTAATTAGTTCGTTAATTGTTGCTACTTCTTGCCGCTTGTTTATTGCCGCTCGTTCAATCCAACGCAATCTCAAGAGAATTCTATGCCATCATGGCTAAGAAGTCGTCGAAGCTCGCCGATTTGATGGACCTGTTAGATGATGAAAAGAACTGCGACCTATTCATGCAGCGACTTGCCAAATCTCTGTTACCTCTCATCGACGTCATGCTTGATAAGAAACTTGGGACTCTTATGGGGACTATAGATGAGAAGATCAAAAACCAGGTTGAACTTAAAACCAAGGAGCAACTGGACATAAGGTGTGCTACTATGATGGAGAAAATAACTGATCTTGAGGATCAAACTAAAGCACTGAACAACCAACTGGAAACCATAGAACTCAGGGACAACTTACCTTGCCTGATCATCCATGGGCTGAAGGAGAACGATCTTGATGCGACGGGACCTCTGGATCAACCAAAAGGAGGAGCATGGGGCGTCGAGGCAATAAAATCGGTGATTCGACTATGCGACAAATATCTCGACATTGCTATCTCGGAAAGGGACATAATCTCCGTCCACAGAATACAGCCTAAAGGCAAGCAATCAACAAGGCCTCTTATGGTGAAATTCTCGGATGTGAGGGTCAGAGACTCAATCTTCAAAGCGCGTCTCGGCCTAAGAAGAATGCAGATTACTTCAAACGAAAGAATATACATCAATGAATATCTGACCCCAGGTAATGCACTACTCTACGCAAGAGCCCGTCAGCTTGTTAAAGACAAGAAGATTTCGTCCACTTGGACTTATGGAGGTCGTGTCTTTATCCGCACTACGGAGATCGCCAACGAGAAGCCGAAGCGTGTCACCTCTGCTAATGAACTAGAAGTCCTCTTCCCGTTTGGTCAGTAGTTCGTGTTTCTGCTTGGCGGAATTCCTGAGTCCCCTGCAGGTCTTCCTCCTCCTTCTCTTCCTTCCTCCTCCTCCCCTTCCCCCCTCCTCCCCGCCGCTCCATGGACTTCGTTCGATACCTCAGCCGACTGTTCCCTCGCTCTCTACACTGAATTGTTTGTTTAACTCTCTTACTTTTTTAAATAGTTAATTTAGCCGATCACTGAATATGTTGCATGTGGCTTGATGCAGCTTGTGTCGGCACACTGTTGTGCACCGTTGACTCTGTTGCCACTGCTCACTCGCCATTGCCGGTCAGCAAGACCAATGATATACTGAATTGCTTACTGTGTTCACAGAATATACAACATGCCTTAGAAACGATGTTAACTTGTACTCACTGCAAAGGGGATTGTCACTTGAACTGTTCTGACCTATTAATCGACGCTGTACTTTATAGACACTTGGCTGTGCTGTGATTGTCTAGCGAATGTATTTCCGTTTAATTGTCTGAACTGCAACTCTGAATTCCAAAGGATGATAGTGGGCTTAGATTCAAGACGGGCCCACGTGACTGATCATAGCAGTAGCATAAGACTTGACATAATCACTGATGCCCTGAATAATAATAATATAAGACTCGATATAATCACTGACGATCCTGAAAATCATCCGCTTATAAACAACGCCGATATTGACCCGGATGAGAACTTTCTGGAGGGAAGAACATGGGACAGCTCCTACATAACCCCCGAATCCCTCAGTCCCGCTCATAGCTCCCAACTAACTGTCATGCACTTAAATTTTAGAAGTCTTCAGAGTAAGCAAACTGAAGTTTCTGAACTGCTCTCTCGGTCGCCGGTAGCGGTGATGGCTCTATCTGAAACCCGGTTAGGACACGATGATAATGTTCCCATACCTAACTACCATTTTACTCACAGGGCCCGTTGTGTGGGTAGAGGGGGTGGGGTGGGGCTTTTGGTGCGTTGTGTGGGTAGAGGGGGTGGGGTGGGGCTTTTGGTGCGCTGTGTGGGTAGAGGGGGTGGGGTGGGGCTTTTGGTGCGTTGTGTGGGTAGAGGGGGTGGGGTGGGGCTTTTGGTGCGTTGTGTGGGTAGAGGGGGTGGGGTGGGGCTTTTGGTGCGTTGTGTGGGTAGAGGGGGTGGGGTGGGGCTTTTGGTGCGCTGTGTGGGTAGAGGGGGTGGGGTGGGGCTTTTGGTGCGTTGTGTGGGTAGAGGGGGTGGGGTGGGGCTTTTGGTGCGTTGTGTGGGTAGAGGGGGTGGGGTGGGGCTTTTGGTGCGCTGTGTGGGTAGAGGGGGTGGGGTGGGGTTTATGGTGCGTTGTGTGGGTAGAGGGGGTGGGGTGGGGCTTTTGGTGCGCTGTGTGGGTAGAGGGGGTGGGGTGGGGTTTATGGTGCGTTGTGTGGGTAGAGGGGGTGGGGTGGGGCTTTTGGTGCGCTGTGTGGGTAGAGGGGGTGGGGTGGGGCTTTTGGTGCGTTGTGTGGGTAGAGGGGGTGGGGTGGGGCTTTTGGTGCGTTGTATGGGTAGAGGGGGTGGGGTGGGGCTTTTGGTGCGTTGTGTGGGTAGAGGGGGTGGGGTGGGGCTTTTGGTGCGTTGTGTGGGTAGAGGGGGTGGGGTGGGGCTTTTGGTGCGTTGTATGGGTAGAGGGGGTGGGGTGGGGCTTTTGGTGCGTTGTGTGGGTAGAGGGGGTGGGGTGGGGCTTTTGGTGCGTTGTGTGGGTAGAGGGGGTGGGGTGGGGCTTTTGGTGCGTTGTGTGGGTAGAGGGGGTGGGGTGGGGCTTTTGGTGCGCAATGACACTCCCTATCGTGTTATTGAACTAAATATCCACGGTCAACCACCCAAGACATTCGAGGCGCACTTTATAAGGACTTCTCTAAGAAGGGGTAGTTGTGCAATTGGATCTATTTATAGGCCCCCTGGGTCCGATTTAGATGGCTTTACCAAGGAACTGGACCAATTACTGAACCTGAACTTAAACAATGAAAAACATATCATCCTTATGGGCGACTTTAATATCGACCTCTTGAAAGCTGATAACCACAATGGAACGAGCTCCTTCCTAGAAATCTTATCATCCCATGGTCTATTACCCACTATAACACGGCCAACTAGAATTACGGCCCACTCTGCCACTTTAATTGACAACGTTTTTACAACAGCTTGGCCGTTCATTGTAGAGACAAGGATAGTAATCTCTGATATATCTGATCACCTTCCAGTCTACACATCCTTTGATATGGAAGCCTATAATGGAAGATCTCCACTAGCAGATGACTTCAGATTAGTCAATGACGCAACTAAAAAAACTTTCAGCACCCTGCTGGAATCTAACGACTGGAAGATAATTACCATGGCTTGCCTAAAGAACGATGCAAACGGGGCATACGACCTTTTTAGTGATGAAATCAAACGTATTTATAATCTTGCATTCCCAAAGAAATTAATAAAGACGGGCAAAAAAAAACAATGATAGTCAACCATGGATGACTCCTGCCCTCCTGAAATCGTGCAATAAAAAAGCACAACTCCATCGAAAATTTGTGAAAAACCCTACCTTAATCAACCAAGCCAAATTCAAAGCCTATAGGAACAAGTTTAAGAAAATTAATATATTGGCGGAAAAAATGTATTACGAGACTGAATTTCAAAAACACAGAACCAATCTAAGAAAAACCTGGAATTTAATACGAACAATACTTAATGTGAGTACGTCAAATACGACAATAAGAAATCTAGTTGTCAACGGAGCGTCTATCGATGATCCCATCCTTATGGCCGATGCTCTCAATGAATACTATTCAAGAATTGCCCAGGATTTGGCTAATCATATTCCACCGGTACGCTGCTCTTACGAGGAAAATCTTAATTCATCTCCTCCGTTCTCTTTTGGTATTATCCCGACCTCGCCAGAGGAAATATTTAATCTAAGCACTAGTATTAAGCCATCACATAGCAAAGGGATTGAAGGACTAGACCCATGTTTATTGGCACCACAAATTGGCCTTATAGCCTCACCCTTGGCTGACTTAATTAACTGTTCTTTAAACACCGGGACAGTGCCGACAGGAATAAAAGCCACAAGAATAATTCTTATTTTTAAGAAGGGAAATAGAGAAGAATGCAGTAACTATAGACCAATCTCAATCTTAAACTATTTCGCGAAGTTTTATGAGAAAGTAATGTATGAAAGATTATCAACACACATAGATAAAAATCACATAATATTTAACTCTCAATACGGGTTCCAAAAGGGAAGATCCCCCTCCATGGCTCTGATCAACATGTACGATAAAATTTCGAATGCCTTTGATGAAAATACTTATTCTATAGGTATATTCTTCGATCTAAGTAAAGCATTCGATACCGTTAATCATAGCATTCTCTTACACAAATTAGAATCATATGGAATAAGAGGTCTTCAACTGGACTGGTTCAGCAGTTATCTAGATGAACATACTCAATTTGTATCCTGTAATGGCGCTTTGTCTGGACCTAGAAGGATTAAACATGGCGTTCCGCAGGGGTCTAATTTGGGTCCACTCCTCCTTTTGCTATATATTAATGACCTGCCCAATGTAGCGCCAATTATGTCCTGCCTATTATTTGCTGATGACACCAATGTATTCTTCTCACACTCCTCGTATGAGACTCTATTCCAGATAGTTAATGTGCAGCTAAGCCTAATAGCAGAGTGGTTCTTAGCAACAAGCTATCGCTTAATCTAGATAAAACCGCTTTTATCCTTTTCAGGTCACATAGGAAAATCCCCCCGACTACATCCACTTGTTATCTACTCATAAACAATGAACTCATTACTCAGGTCACATCTACGAAATTTTTAGGAATTGTTGTCGACCAGCACCTAAATTGGGAAGACCACATAAAAAGCATTGCGGCTAAGATCGCTAAGAACGTGGGGGCACTAAAAAGAGCTTCTTATCTATTACCACCAACCATAAGAACCCAATTATATTACTCAATGGTCTACCCATATCTCTCATACTGCAATGCCATCTGGGCTTCTACCTATCCTTCGAAACTTAAAAAGCTAGTACTACTTCAAAAACGAGCAGTGCGCTTTGTAGCTGGCTTCGCCGGAACCGCATCTACGACTGGAGCATATAAAAATTTTAAAATATTGACGGTTCATCAAATAACTACTCTACAAATTGCTGTTATTATGTTCCGCTCTAAACATGGACTGCTACCCTGGGGTCATGAAAACTACTTTAAAGAAGGACACATGGTACACTCGTATCCTACCAGGTGTGCTAATAAGTACCAGCTTGCATATGCACGTACCAATACTCGCAAATTTGCTATTAGATGTACAGGACCTAAAATATGGAACGAAATCCCGACTGACATTTTACTAGCATCTACTCTACACCTCTTCAAGCACAAACTCATGGACCATTTAACATTTGATCCCCTCCTCCAGAAGGACTAAGGCATTCTAGGCAAATTAAGACACTCTTAGCAGATCTGCTGCGGCAGTGGACGAATGGCAGCTTAGATAAGGCTAGCTAAGTTAGTTAAGTATCTAGCATACTTTTTAAAATACTTATGTGTTATGTGATGTTAGTTACCATAGCTTAGAATTTTGATAAACAAAACTGTGCCCAATGATCTATTTAATAGACTTGGGGGTAGCCCCGTCAGCGGGAGAAAATCCCTTGGGGCTTTCCCATCTGTAACCTTCTATTTATTGCTATATTAATTTTTTGCAATGTATTTCGTATAGTTTATCTGCTCATCCGGATAATGATTCTTGTTTTGCTTTGGTTGCAGAAAAAATAAAAATTTAAAAAAATTAAATAATTGAATAGCACGATTCTGCAAGAAACATATGCTTTCTATTTTCCGTTAGTGTGCATAACATTGTCAGAAACCGATAACTTAATTTTCTTTTACAGGCAGCAGCTGTTCAAACAATTAACATGCATTCAAGGGAGGACGTCTGTTACACTCTACAATCATTCAAAACTGAAGAGTCTCTCTAGCAGCACAGATGAAGGCAGACCAGCCTTAAATTATAAAAATAAATAATAGTAATACTAGAAATATCAAAGTAAGATGATTTTTGATCCAATGAATGTTTACATAATCGATTTTTTATTTAACAACTTTATCAAGCAATGTAAAGTAATTTGTTTTGTGTAATGTACATGTTACAAATAACATGCAAAAATGTACTTGAATAATGAATTACATTGATTAAGGGCAACCAATTAACAATTGTAATTCAAATTACATAAGTTTCAATTACTCAATTGAAATACTGCCCATAACTATGTTTCCTCAAGAGAATTTGGGCACAGGTGCAGCATTGAAGTGTATATATACCAGCAATCATGAAGGTCGTTTAGGGTCCGGTTAAGTGTCGTGAGAGTCAGATAGGGTAAGTTTACTGGCGTCATGAGGGTCAGGGTTAGTGTCGTCATTAAAGACATGGCACCCTTCGCGCATCATGACAAAGATACTGTATAACGCATGGAAACCTAAGCACCCCAATACTCCTTTTTGCCTGACTTGATTCCTGTAAGTAGCAGATTTGGAACCAAAATTGTCAGCATTGTACTACCCCTCTGAGAAATAAAGTTGGCAAAATTTGCAGTTTGGGGTGTATTTTTTCCACAGGGCATATTGCCAGCACAAATGACAGCATTGACTATATATGCACGAAGGGTACCATGGCTTGTCATATTCTTTCAAAGATATATGAAGTGACAAAGCAGTAAGTAAACTTTATATGTCTAAAAACGACACTAAACCTAATCCTAGCACTAACCCTAAACGACCCTCACAACGCCTAAACTGACCCTAACCGACCCTCGCGATGTAACAGGAAAGAGCATTTGAGAGAGTACACCGCTATTAATAATCCTTGCACCTTGAAAAAAGATACTAAATATTTATTATGTTGTCGAGAAATACCCCCCCCCCCAAAACTGCAATTTTGCCACAAAGTTTATCAATCAGTATAGATACGGGCCCTCAATCAAAACAAAACCTATAAGGTTCGTTTTGTTCTCATATAGACTGTTGCCTACAGTGCTCCATACAAAATTGTGGTTTTCATTATTGTAAATCGTCTAGGAAGATATTGAAAACATAAATTATCCGCCGGGTAAGATCGTAAGACTAATATCACGACGCTTGCACAACATTTGAACAACGAGCGTCGAGGCGTGTGCACCTCTGAGCAAAATTTTTGGAAGAACGGCGATATCAAATAATTCAGAATAAATAAATGAATATAAACAAATAAACACGACCAATGCCCGCACAAACCTGGCTGGCTGGCTGAATGATCGAGGCGAAATTACGCACGGAATAACTCGTGAATTAACCTGCGAGTGGCTCTTTAGAAGTTTGGAGATTACGATTACGATAGCCCGATCCGAATTTTCATAGACGTAACCGGCTTATGTGAGGTTACCTCACGGCTAGTTGTCATTCATACAAAAGCCTTCGATTAAATGACAGACTTCCTTACTCTAAAATTATTTTTCGATACCATCGATTACTAAATAAATAAAATACCTCATATACACTCACCGTAATATTTGCAAATCAATATATACGGAAAACATTATTGTAACGACATCGCCATATTTTCGGCCAACGACCGACAGTGCTACCACTCTCTGTTTACTTAATATTATTCTCAAGTGGTTGCACTGAAAATCCCAAGTCTATTCACAAGTGAATTAACAAGTTACAATGTTTACAAGTTACAATAAAAATAAACGCCTTTCAAACAGAGATTCAAAAAGTCATTCTAAAATAATCTGATATGCATTCAGAATTCTTGTCGCCCATGACCTCTTCGGGGACAGAGGTGTAGGCTACCTCGATCGATGTTGTCTGAACCCGGCTATTATATGCATCCTCTGCAAGGTAGGGCCTACGATTCTACTAATGCTGCCCATCGCACTCGTATAAATGCTGTTTTGCGAAAGTTAGTGTGGAATGGGATGCTCCCTTGTGATCAGCCAACATCTGTTGATCATTGTGATCGTGCTGAACTGCTGACGAATTCCTCTTAGCATCTATTGTAACAAACTCCGACCACATTCTAGAAGGTTTGTGTCCACTCGGCTTACCAATTAACCAAACGAGTTCACGAGTCATGATAGAGTCGTCCATCGGGTGAGTGACTTTGCCCGCTGTGGATTTATCGTAAGGATACTATATAGCCTAAAATCGCTTATTAATGAGATTTGTTAAGTGTATATGTGTGTGTATATGTGTGTGTGTGTGTGTGTGTGTGTGTGTGTGTGTGTGTGTGTGTGTGTGTGTGTGTGTGTGTTTAGTGCTTGAATGTACATGTCGTGCGATTGCAGGCGTTCATATTAAAAAATACTTACTTACTCACTTGATAAGCTCTACGCCTTGGAAATATCCCCAGACTGCTATGCTAAGCCGGGTAACCCAGGCTTAGCATAGCAGGCTTAGCATGCCGATTCAAAAATCCCAAGAAAGTCCCAAAAAAGTGGTGACACTGGTCAATGAGCAAATTCGGCCTACATGTTTTATATAGTGGCTACACTCCTCACACTCCCCAAAAAGGCGAGTCCTACTCCTTCGCACTATCGACACGAGGCCCAATGCGACCCACGCGACCTACACTAAAATAGAATGTTGTTCTGTGACACGTCAGCGCAGCAAGCAGGCGGGTTTTAGGCGTGGCGCCCCACCAGTTGCGACTTATTTATGGTTCCCTTCACTAAGTGCCTTCGCTGACTATGAAGGAGATTCTAAGAGTCACTATAGTGATTGGATTTTAATCGTTGTGAGGTCGACTTTAGAAATCACTGCTGTACCAATTAATCAGTCGGTCGGTCGGTCTGTGAATGAGTGAGTCAGTCAGTCTTTACTCACGGTGTTACAAAACATATTTACGACAATGGTTGGTGTCACCCAAGGTGGTAACTCATGGTGTCACCCCTGGACCTGAGCTCTTACCAGACCACGCAGAATCCTTAGGGATATTTTTTGCACGCTTACTTATTTTATATGCGTGAATCGTAATTCCTGTATGACATCGAATGTAATGGCAATATAGCAGTGACATAACAACTATCAATCAATCAATCAATCAATCAAATCAATCAATTTACATAGCGCCTCTTCAAGATAACTGTTCAGAGGCTCTCCCGACCCAGGCCCGGTCAAAAAGGAAGGTCTTAAGAAGTTTATAGAAAGAGCCAGACCGGTCGCGCGGGAGAGAGCGCAGGTCATATGGGAGGTTGTTCCAGACACTGGGACCCACAGTTGCGAAAGTCCCCGGGGAGGGGTCGAGGGGACAAGTTCCCTCACTATTTGCAAAGAGGGGACACGTTACACGTTTGTCCCTCCCCACATTTTCTACCGCTCTCATTGGGTGTCCCCCACCTCTCAAACGAGATCACCGCCTCTGTTTACAGAACATTTCAAATAATATAATTACTATATTAATGTCAATTGTCAAATTACGTATGATGAAAAAAACATAGTCGAAAATTTGGCTAATTGGCTGATTATTTCTTAAACCATTGTAATATCCTGTCGATTTAATATCAGGTTCCCAATTCATAATACAGGTTAAATATTGAAAATAAACTCATAAATGATATGATGAAAAACATTTGATCACTTAGTTAACATCTCGACTAATCAGAACTTTCCTATCCAGGCTTTCAGTTTCAAAGCCAGAAACAAGTGATTCACTGTCCAATGTCACAAGCTCGATCATCATGTTGCTGGGTTAAAAGTCGTGCAGATAGAGATATTCCGTGGTAGATTTAGCGTTCCGCTGGCGCTATAGACGTCGACCAGATACACACACGTCTCATATCGATGTGACAAAGTTCTATTATTTCGTAGATTATCAATCCATCATCGAACTACTTCAGAGCAATTGAAATGCGAATATATCTAATTTGCCTATTGCTCAGCTGAACTCCACCTTAGAATAAAAGACATTCAGGACTCCCTACTTCATATGGGAACATAAATCCAAGCCGACTGGCTGAAGTTGTATCATTCATGCGAGATAAAAGCCAATATATGGACGGTGAATTAATTCCGGTTTCAAGAACCTCGGAAAACAATGAAATCTTGCTGAACGAACCTAAGTTCAGGCCTACACGCCAAGAATTAAAAAGACGCAACACACGATTTCAGAACTCTCAGGTTTTTTTTTAGAAGAGTCTCATTTAATTTAAAACGTAACAACTTCTTGTCGTCTCTTCTGCGGTCAAGCAGACGCACAAAACAAAATAAAATGTTGCCATGATTGTGCCACCATAAATAAGCCATTACGTCTAAACATTATTAAAACACGCGTAGGCCTACAATGCCTCCCATAACTATCAGCCTATCACAGCGCACAAACTTGCACAAAATGCTTACGCTACTTCAGTTTCGTTCACGTAAGTAATGGTGCAATATGACCACCGTCAATTGTTTTTGCACTTTGGGCTTTAGTTGATGAAACTAATAATTAATTATTTGCGACCTAATTTCGCACGCATCTATTTTCACATCCGCGAATTGTCTTCAGAACAGAACGAAGCACTGATTCATATTTAATAGGAAGTGCAATGACAAAATCAATATGCAGAAGTCATTTTCTTTCTTTTATTACGTCACATTTACGTGTCACAATTTAAGCCAAGTCATTTTCAAAACGATTTATTGTGGATACTAAAGCGTCGTCAAGTTGATTAGAAAATAAAAACGACGAGAAATTAGTAAATCTTAAGAGGTAGACAAGTGATCTTTTCAAGGATTCAAGAGCTGGCTTACAGATAGACCCATAAAGGCCCTATGATCAAGTCTTCCAGATTGACTTAAAAAGTCAAAATCACAGTTTTTGAACGAACAGATTTTTGCACGTAAACTCTCCAGCGATTAATAATAACCTATAGTATTATCCTATCAAACAAATATCGTAACCTGTATTTAAGAAGCACAAATTTAACAGTTAACCGATTATCATATAACTTACTCGAGTTTACCGACGTCATTGTGCAAAAATTCCACGATGGGACGTCATTAGGCCTACACCTTCAAGAAAGTTGTTATTGCGAGATAGAACACGCTTTAAAACGACGTCAGTTACGATTAGTACAAACCTTATCTATGGTACAACTAACAATGGTCGTGTTTTCAAAATCTCAATACGTTGTAATAAGCATTTTATAGAATTATAGTCTAAATTTCGCGATTGCCAGTGCCGTGTAGGCCTAACACTGATATGAAAGACTTTGAAAAAACCTTCCGGTGGGCTTTTTGCGGTTCAAGATTTTCATGAACAATTTAACAAAACCTCTACAGTCGACGCTATGCCATTTTTGCTTAAGAATTGAACAAATCCTGCAACTGTACAATTCTCCGAAAATTTAACAATGAATCCTATCAGGCACAACCTAATGTTTTAAGCGAGCAAATCGCACAGCATTAGTCATAGGGCCAATAATGTCGAGGGTTTAACATTGGCACAAAAGCACTCTACTGGCGACCAAGCCCGCCGACAGAAATCCTAGTCCCCTAAAGGCAGATAAATCCAAGGCCCCTGGACACGGGCCCCTTAGACGGAAAGTAGCGAGTTCTATCGATCGCACGCAAATTCTGAGTATACGGTAGTGTTCAGACGCTTGAAGGCTGAAGCTTACACTGATTGTAGTTGAGTGTCAGCAATATCATATTTAAAAAGGCATTTTCCACATACTTTGTAAAACTGATTATATCTTTCATAAGTTGATTTTGGATCCTGTCCAGGCCCCTAAAAATCGCCGGGCCCTGGAAATTTGCCCCTCGGTCACCCTCTCAGCGGGTCTGGTGGAGACTGGCATTAAATGGACCTTCAATACCCAGTTTACCAACATATCATAAAGCATTCATCCATGGTCGTCTTCCATACGTTGTCACAGATATATAGTCGCAAATTGGAGGGGCAATCTTACGGCCATACCCCAATTATCTTGGGCTGTTGGGTACCGCATCCCACTTGCATACCCATTGCTTAGTCAATTATTTTCTCGAACGAAGACCTCACGTCTCAAAAAATAATTACCGACACAATAGTGATCACCATCCGCATCACCACCATCATCGTAGTCTCATTTTCCGTTGTAATTTTTTTTATTGTCATCATCATCCTCGCCATCATCATAATCATTATTATCATAATAATTATAATTATTCTAAGTGAAACTTATCTTAATAATCACTAGATATGGCGCATAAACGACGCCGTTATAATTATATGACAATCGCGAGAGGGAAGCAATGTGAAATTTGGTAACCACACCCCAGTCCATACCAAACTTACGCCTCTTCACAAATGGACCGCGCGAAGTCAAGCTCTATTAATCCCACATAAATAAAGCGATGGGCGAAAATAATAACTTGCCATCGCAGTTATATCGGCACTCACCGTAACGTTTGCCAAACAACCGGGTAAGAACATTTGGGATAACCTTACAATCTTATACCAACAAAACACAATTTCCAGTCGATCCAGCAAAAATGATTCTGGTGGCAAGCGACGAATTTCTGAGTTTCTTTGGACACACGAAAACCGGACATCTGAGGCGATTTCAAGATCACAGAGAATAATTAACTGTAAATTAAGTTGTAGTTGAGTAACAGACAGAAGTCGATGTTCTCAATTAAACTTTACGGATCGACCGACTATTCTAAACAAGAAGCAAGGTTATTCATAAATATAATACATTATATACATAAGCTGTTGAAAGGGAAAGTAATTCCGGATTACCTGTCGAAGTTATCCATTTCCTTGCCAAGTATCTGTCTCTGTGTCTCTTACTTCCATCTATTACACTCCATCTCTCCGTCTACCTGTCTGTCTGTACCTTTTTCGTTACCTCTGCCACAGTGGGTCTCACACACTTGCAGAGATTCGCTTCAATACTAATATCATATCACATATAAATTCAGACTCTCTTCGAAACCGGTTCTAGGAAATACTCGGTGACGTGGACCACAGATCCATGACGCAACTAAACTTCAGCGAATGTCACTTCCGGATGAAGCACTTGAAATACAATAATGCTATGGTAAACCTATAACAATCACGTTATGTTATGTACATACTTATGTGTGTATGCATGCGGTGTCTGTACGTTTGCATATTTATGCGTGTATGTATGTATGCCTGAATGTGTGTGAGTGTATATATGCATGTGTGTACGTATGCAGAAGACCAAGAGATTGAATATAGAGTTCTGAGCTGAACTATATATGGTTTCACCATTTGAGTCTCCTTAGGACAAACACAAGAGGTCGTTGCAATGCATTTAATTCCCAACCCGTCGCCAGGTGGCGAAGCACAGACCCTGCAGCAGTCTTTTTCTCTTCTGGTCGTACGGTTTAGTCGACGTTTAGTTTTCCATCTCCATGGGTTGGATGACAACGTCATGGACGAATCTCTGGATACCAACCCCTCAGCAGCACACGGATATATACAGATCTCAATGGTGACCACTGACCAGTGTCACGCGATCTTCCACGGTAACCAACGTCAAGCCAACTCTATGGATACCAACGTTGCACCATCTCCATGGATACCAGCGTAAAGATATCTCCATGGACACCAACGTCATGCCATCTCCATGGATACCAAACTTAGGCCATCTTCGTGGATACCAGAACAGAGACAGCTCTGAAAACGATTGTACTTCTTTGCAAATAGCGACCAACAGACGACGGATGCGCAGAGAGCAACAGAGGAGGGTGAGTGATGATAACAATGGTACCGATAGTATCGTCGTTATCGGTATACGCAGCGCACCCTCGATGGCCCCTCCCAAAAGACAAAAGACCTAGCAGCGCCTGTGCTGGCGGACCGCAAGCGGTGGAGGGACATCGTCCGGAAGTGGGAGGGCGGATCGTTTGACCGCCAGGAGGTCATTGCTGCCCCTCGTTGGTAGGGTCTTCTGTTGCCCCAGGCCCAGGAGGCCATCGTCCCTGCTGCCACTCCTGCTGACCGTGCACTGTCTTCCCCTGGAGTCTGTTGCTTCGAAGGCTGGTCTGGATGGGCGGGGCGAGGAGCAGGAGGACGAGGAGGAGGACGCGATGGGACCCATCTCGGGTTTCCTCAGAGGAGCGTTGGTGGTGGCCCCACCGCGGCCTAGCGTCCCCGTCTGTCTCTCGAACCGTCTGCCCATCTCCTTCTTTGGGGGCAGGGTCACCGATCGCTGCCCCGTCGGCGCCCCTCTGGGGGAGGCGGAAGTGGAGGCGGCACAGGAGGAAGTGACCTTCAACAGGTCAGGACCGTTGTCGACTGTTTTGCCCGCGACGGGGCAGGTGGCCATGTGACTGGAAGCCATGTTGGACGGGCTGTCCCAGACGTATTCGTAATCGCTCGGCGCTTCTGCAGCGCAGTTTCCTTGGCCTGGCTTAGCGGCCGCTGCTGAGGTCACGGGTGAACGAACAATGTTGACCTTGACCGGTTCGAAAGCCTTGTTCCTGGCGTAGACCACGGTTGTGTCGTAAACCGCTGTAGCGGAACTCAACGGCTTGAGGTCACGCATCGCCAACTCCTGACCAATCACGTTGCCAATTCGCTTGCTAAAAAGACAATTGAATAATTCATCTACAATAATAATTACCTAAGTCACGTGTTTGAAGGTCAAACATTACCGCATCCGGCATCCTGTGCTGTTGCCTAAATCAGTGTTTCCCAAACTTATTGGTCTTGGGACCCACATCCGAAAATCTTTGAATGATCGCGACCCACCTCACAAAGGCGAACAATATTGTGTTAAAATTTAATTAGCATTTAAACGTCAAATTTCAATGCATGCATTGAATATTATATGCTCGATACAATGATGTCACTCTAAACTAGGCTCTACTCATTGGAGTGTACTGTAGTGACAATACAACAAAAAAGGTCAAGAGAACAATTTGTCATTTTGTTTTTCTGAATTTATTGGAACTATTTTAAAGCGAACCTGAAGCATGGCGACCCACTTGACAAGACACCACGACCCACTTTTGGGTCGCGACCCATAGTTTGGGAATCACTGGCCTAAATAATACCATACTGCATCCGGTGCTCTTGCATCCATAGTAGTTTGTAAATAAACGGGCGTTTAAAAAAAGTCTTGTTGACGTCTATGTAAGTATATTTGCAGTCATTAAAATTAAATACATCGTGTAATGTAAGTATATGCTCAGTTATTAAAATTAAATTGAAGCTTAATGAATTAAACACGAGAAGAACACCAGTTGCGATTGAATCGTGAACGAACGCATATATGGACAGCTCAACTCAACGGGACTTCTCATTTGTAACGGGTAAACAGCTAGGGCCAGAGGTGTAACAAGGTTTACAAACCGGAGCGGGGGTGCCCTGCCCACCGCTGGTTACACCACTGGCTAGGACCGTTAATAACAAGGTTTTGGAAAATGGGGGCATAATAAAAAATATTTTTCCCCATCCACTTTTTGAATTTGACCCCCTGAATTTGAAAAATGGAGGGGGGGTCACAAATTATCAAAACAAAAGTCATCTTAAAAAGCCATTGGAGAAACATAAAAAAGAACCGATTTGGGGGCACATGGGGGCACTGAGTACTAAAACTAGGGCCTTTGTCCCCCAGTTTTTTTGGTGGGGGCGGTGCCAGCCTGCCCCCCGCATGTTAAACCCCTGGCTAGGACCGTTAATAATAGGTTAAAAAGTCTAATTAGTTATACATCGTGTGATGTGTACATGCGCAGATACTGCACACGGGTATTTAGTCACTAACAAGATCAAAGTAATGTCCTACCCCTGATTTTCACCGGTAAACAGCTAGTTATTAATAACCAAGCTTGGGGGTGGGTGTTAAATGGGGAGGGAGTTCAAATCTCCGCACGAACAGAAAATTTATTTGCCTCGAGATTTCTGTTTGATTTACCCACTCGGGTATACGGCAAGGTACGTGTATGATCATAATCTCAGGTATAGTACGGTATATAGTAATTTGGTTTATCATAATCTTAGGTACGGTTAAGTACATTACACGAGTACTATTAGCAGTGTCACTGTAACGGTGTAACATAGTAGCTTCTATAGCGACACTCGATGTAAAAGCGCTGTGCGGTTCTAATATATCCAACCGCAAGACTGATTTCAACTCGTGAACTTGAACGGAAACGTCGAGTGCCAATCAAAGATCGGATTACTATCGTCCTTAGTCCGTCAAATCCGGGTTCACCGCGGGCGAAATAAAACCGTGGACTCAAGAAGGAGTAGAGTTTTGAAAGGATGGGGGTGGATGGAGGGGTGATCGAGTGCGGTGATGGCGTCCGCAAAGGTAAAGAACGGGGTCTGTCTGGTGACGAAGAGAAACTATGACGACGGCACCATGGCAACGCCCCATGGTAACGGATACGCTAGACGCACTTGGAGCACTCAATCAAGTGTCATAAGAAGAGACAGACGAACGGACGGACACTGAGAGACACACACGCACACATATACGCACACACACACACACACACAAAAGATGCAGAGAGCAGACAGACATACAGATGGACGGACGGATGGATGAGGGAACAAACGGACGGAAGGGCACGGAGAAACACAAAGAGGTATGCAGACAGCATACAAAGAGACAGACAGACGGACACAA
>OY365821.1:9291860-9321860 GCA_959347315.1 Bimastos eiseni | reverse complement strand
CCGTTGCCCGCGTGCTTTTCTGGGCTTTGGACTGGTCTAACCCGAAGACAACCGTGTCGGTTAATGGTGATAAAGGCAGAGGTTAGATGGTAAATCGTCCGATGTAGTCTAAGTCCTGGCCAATTTAATTCTTTAACACCTCGACGCAAGAGCACATGCGCCGAGTAACAGTAAGTATACTCATACACCAATATCCGGGTCTCACGCGTGACGCCGAGGTCACGTGACTGGAAGAACGACCGAGTCGGTAATATCTCAAGTAGCCTTCAATTTCGACGAGGTGGCGAGTCAGCGTTCAGACGACCGACCCCAACCCACCAGAGGGAGCCACACGAGCGAGAATCGCATCAGCCAGAAAGCAGTTGATTCGATTTAACGGGAGAACTCTTTTGTGGGCGGATGGATTCAAATGAGATTCTTGCGCGTCCGCAACACGTGACCTTTTCGTTTGCGTAGAAAGGGGTGGCCACCCTAACATGCTTTGGACATTTGTCTATATTGCGGCACCCCACTAACAAAACGAAGGCGATTATGGTACTCTGCGTAATGGACGCTTTGGTTCGATTCCCAGAGCTTAGTTCACACGGTTAAAACATACATAGATAGATGCAAACATACAATCGAATATACCAACACATCTCGAATTCGAGCTTCTGTATGACGACAAGACAAACATCGTATATTTTCTAATGATAATATCTATAACAGCATAATAGCAGTAGTAGTAGTAGTAACTGTTGTCGTAGTTATAGTGTTTATTTTTATTATCATTATTATTTTTTTATGCTCCAAGGTATACATGATCCCTAAGGGACTAGAATATGAATTAGAATAAAAAAATGTAGTCTTGAATGGCCCTACTCGTCGGTCTCACAATATTATCATCATCATCATCATCGTCGTCGGCGTCGTCGTCATCGTCATCGTCATCATCATCGTCATCGTCATCGTCATCGCCATCATCATCATCATCATCATCATCATCATCATCATCATCATCATCATCATCATCATCATCATCATCATCATCATCATCATCATCATCATCATCATCATCATCATCATCATCATCATCATCATCATCATCATCATCATCATCATCATCATCATCATCATCATCATCATCATCATCATCATCGGCTTATTCACGAACGTTGCTGCTGCTGCTACTACTTCTTCTATACTGGAACAGCAATCAATTACTATCACTACTACCACTTCCACCATGATTACTAAGACTAGGACTACTACTATACGACTACTACGACTACTGATCCTAATATCACAACACCGCACATATACATACAACAACCACTTGGCCGTCAAACAACATAACAACACTAGCTTATAATTGACGGTCGATATTTTCATTAGTAAAAAGCCCAGATGTGTTCACAAACGAAGAACGGTATAGGACGGTAGACAACAAGATGCAGAGGGTTAAGTCATGGGAGACGACGAAGTAATAATAACGACAATTTATGTGGCGCCGCAACACGGCCATACCGCAACAAGGGCGCCAACAGAAAGGAAAAAACGGTCCCAAAGAAATTAGACAAGTTGACGCTTTGGGAGACTTGTACGAACGGCGGGAACCGACTGCGTCCAGTGCATTAGCCTGTAATTGACAGACGGTTACCGGAAAAATGCACATAATCGGGATAGATGCGAGAGCGTAACACGTTTCAGCGTATAGGAAGGAGGAATTCAGAGGCCAAAAAGCAACGATCCAGAGGTACAGATCAATTGGACCAATTTTGTCCATCAGAGGCACGCACTCCCTAGAGCATGCAGAACCAAGCAGACAATATTTTTATAGAATTTGACGACAAATGGAGCTCGTTTTGAAATAACGTCATAGTCGAAATTTTAATTAAAATGCTTGACTATTTCTCGCGTACCACTAAACAGCACCTGACGAGTACTATCTGTACCGTCTGGAAACCGTTGTCCAAGAGGGGCAACCTTAAACGGGCCCTTACTGTACATTGTACAACCGACGTCACTTGTTGAGGAGGTATGGAGGTGTTGTTTCTGTTGAAAGGCGTAGAGGACATAATGAATGAATGAATGAATGAATGAATGAACCGAGAAATAAATGAATGACGGAACGAATGCATGAACAACTAAATGAAGTGATGAATTGAAGGTGAATGAATTAAATCCTATTTCAACTGCGCCTGTGAAAATAAATGGGAAATAAACCTGTTCCCAGTGTTACTGTATGTTCGTACATAAGTTTTAACGCTTGTTACAGTACCCACATGCATATAATACTGAGTGCCTTCGTCTATGTATGAAGGCCTATGCTAATATAATAAGACTACTTACCTTCTTATTTCACACATGCATGTGTGCATTTTTGCATGACGTATAGGCATACATGTTAGCATGTATGTGTATGTATGAAGTGAGTGTGTAAATGTGATCTGCATTGCATACATGTATACGAATATGTAGTGTACCAGATCATTTATGTAGCGCCGTTTTTAGCTCTGTGAAGCATTCAATGCACAGATTTCCTCCATCGTAAACGCGCGCACGAAACTGGCGCTATAAAATCGATATCTTCCGATAAGATCGGAATTCATTCCGCGTAGCAGTCTATATTCTGGGATGACGGCTATTTAGGGAAATCATTCAAATTTATTCTAATGAGATGCGCGCATGCTCGAAATGGCTGCCGGGAATGGAGCAATTGCCCAGTATGAGACACTGCTGTGGCAAACACACAGATGTTCGTTTGCGACTCATAGATAGACAGACGCACACACAGGCACCCAGACAGACAGACAGACAGGCGGACAGACAGAAATGCAGGCACACACATATGTGGGATACAGAACACTAGTAGACAACGTCATTACCTGGAATTAGAGAGAAAGACAGACAAGGGAGGACTAAAATTCAACTAGATCGATGTGAAGCGGATATTAAGAGCGGACTAAGTGTGGATAAAGAGAAAACACAGAGAGGACTAAAAGTGGACCAACAAACTCATGGCCGATGAGAATAGGCAGACAGAGCGGACCAAATGTGGGGCAAAGATAAAACTAAAGACGGATATAGAGCCGACTAAAAGTGGGTAAAGAGCGGACTAAAGGTGGATAAAGAACTAACTAAAGGCGAATAAAAAAGACCGGACTAAAGACGGATAAAGAGCGGACTAAAGGCGGATAAAGAGCGGACTAAAAGCGAATAAAGAGCGGACTAAAAGCGAATAAAGAGCGGACTAAAAGCGGATAAAGAGCAGACTAAAAGCGTACAAGGTTAGTGTCCCAGCGGAGCAATATAGCTCGACCGGAAGTCAATATATGTGAGCGATAAAGCGAGATTTATCTGTTGCGATCTTTGCTCTGCGTTCGTTTCGTCCGTTTTTCTCATCCACCGCTCCATTCATCCATCCGTCCGTCCGTCCGTCCGTCTGCCTGCGTCTTTGGATGCGTCGGTCTCGTCGCAGCGTTGGTTCCTCGGAGTTCACTTTTAGCATATTTCTCTGTAATATATCTGTCTGTACGAGTGCCTGTCCGTCTCTAAATGCGTATATATTTCATCGCAGCGTTCGCATACATAGTGGCTGTCGTTGTTGCTCTGCGAATCTCTTTGCCTATTACTTGTGTGTACGTGTATGCGTGTCTGTGTGTTCCTATCTGCTCGTGTCTGTCTGCCTGTATGCGTGTCTCCGTATGTAGTTTCCTGATTTGTCTGTGTGTATGTTATCACACTAATTAATGTCTTCATGTTAACTTGTTCGTATCTGTATGTATGTATAATTGTCTGTGTACGCATGCGTGTTCCTGTCTCTGCCTGTTTGTCTTTGTGTGTGTCTGTCCAGCCGTCAGTGTGTGTACAATCGCATATATGCCTCAGTCTGCCTGTCTGTTTGTCTGTTTGTTTGTCTGTCTGTTTATCTGTTACTCACCATCGTATCTAAAGACGAAGTTGTTAGTGCTGTTGACCTTGCGTGGTTTCATAATGACCTTGAGGCTGTTTCCCACGGAAGTATAAGCGTGTAGACTTTGGACCTTTCCGCTTCCGCAGACGCTTGTACCGGAAATGCCGTCCGCTTCTTGAAGGACAGCGTAGAGGTCACAAGGAGCGGCAGGGGCCGGGCCCTTCAAGGACAGTGGCCCCGAGGAGAAATCGAGGAGCGTTAGGTTGATGCGTTGGCCTTGTAGGACCCGAATCGCCCATGGAGATTCAGTTGAGCCGCACAGCTTCGATGTGGTGGAGGAAAGACGGTTGGACAGGAAGCCAGTGAAGACATCGTCGTCTGCCGCCAGCTCACACGAATCACCATCGACCGAGGCACTGCCTCCCACTGGAAGATCACCACCACCAGAAGTGATTGAATGAACGAATGAATGATTGACTGATTGATTAATTGATTGATTGATTGAAAGACGGATTGCCTGCATGAAGTGATAGCATACTGAATGATTACTTGATTGACTGACATGCATCCATACTGCGCGTATACATGACATGTACTTCTGGCTCTCTGTATTAGGGCCTCCTCTATTCTGCAAAGAGTTTCCCTTCGTTCCTCTGTCCGCAGACTTCTGGTGGTTCATCGCATGCATTCTGCCACGGTCCACTCCAGGAGCTTCACCTACGTATGTCCCCATAGTTGGAACAGTCATTCCACTTCCTCTTCCGAAGAAGCTGCTCTCTCTCTCTCTCTTTCTTTCTCTCTCTCTCTCTCTTTCTCTTCCCTGCTGCCTTCCGGAAGCGCTTGAGGACTCCTTTTTTCTCTTTGCCTTGTGTTGAGTCGTGAGCGCCTCTGATTCGAGTGGCGCTATATAAGTGCTCCATTACATTACATTACATATTGCCTGATTGCTTGATGACATCAATTTTTGCTTCAACATAGACATATCTACTGCTTAATTAATGGAGGGATATACTGATTGACGGCTTTATCGACTAACATGCATATTGAAAATGCCTGCTTGAAAATAGAGTCATACTTGTGGACTGGTTGATTTATTGACATACTTATTACTTGCCTGCTATTGCTCGTCTATTCGCTTATTTGACTGATATCAACCGCTTGTTGAGTGGAGTAACTGGTTAGTGTACTATCGCACCTACCAGAGCTCCACTAGCTGGTTAGTTATTTAATTAATCGACTGATTAAATAAATTAACTAACTAACTAACCGATCCTATTACTCAAGGTGATTGATTCCAACGCACACCTTTAATGCAGGTGAAATTAACGTCTAGGTAGCTTTTCAAGTCTTCATTGCATGGTTTCGTTCCGTCGAGCGTTGCATCCGGGACTCTGATGGCACAAGATGGCCGACCGGAACAGCGCTCGTGGATGTGCCTCGTGACGTCGGCGTAACATTCGAGATACCCGAAACCTTCCTTGACACACTTTCCAACGCGCATGCGCCCGTACATGGCTGACGTAATCAGGATGAGGTCATTTTCCGGGCACTTGGCGACAAACTGTTCGTTGTGGCAGTATTCTTTGGCGTCTTTAAAACCAAAAAAAGAAAAGTTCCCCTTAATTTAAAAATAGAAACGAGGTTTTTACCAGGCGTCATCTCATTTAATACATTTCTTCCAAGTTCCAAGTGACTTGATATTATTATTGCTAGGAGAACTGAACACAACGGCACATACAACGCAAAGTGTGTTTATATATATATACATGTTTATATGTACGCGTGTAGTATATATATATATATATATATATATATATACGCAGACGTGTATGAATGTATGTCTTCGTGAATATACAATACAATACAACTGTAAATTGATATTTCCTTTCTTGCAATTAGTTCAGAAATGCTCACTCGACGGCGCATACAATTGCAGTTGTTATGCTGAGAAATAATAGCGCGCGAAGGACTTTCTCAAGATCCCTACACGGTGACCGGACAAAATTGGTGCGGACAAAATGGTACGGACAAAATGGTAGCGGACAAAATGGTACGGTCAAAATGGTACGGACAAAATGGTATGGACAAAATGGTACGGACAAAATGGTATGGACGAAATGGTATGGGGACAAAATGGTAGCGGACAAAATGGTACTGACAATATGGCATTGACAAAATGGTATGGACAAAATGGTATGGACAAAATGGTATTCAATGTCCACGTAAGCACGCATCCATTCTAGCGGCTTCCTATCAATCCCGCTTCTTTTAAAATAGGAATCTTTTATTCGATCCAGTTTCCATTTCAGCATAATTCTTTTCGTAAATCAAGCATCTTCTTCAACCCCTCTCTTTTCAAGGAATACAAATAACAGATTCCAAATAATCGTAATTCTTTGGACCAATCCAGCTTCTAATTAGGCATAATTTTTAACATCCATCTCGTTAAAGCAGAATTCTCTTATCGAACCCTCTACCATTCAAGTATAACTTTTCGTTGATCCAGCTTCGCCTTTTAAGCATGATTCTTCTAAACTATCCAACTTCTAATTGAACATCGTTTTCTCATCGATCCAGCTTCTGATATGAAGAGCGATCATTTTCATCAATCCCCTTGTAAACAAACATGATTCTTTTCATCAATCCAGCTGCTGATTAAACAAGATTCTTACAATTAGTCAAGCATCGATGTTAGCAAGGATTCCTATCATCAGTCCTACTTCAAATTATACATAATTCTTTTCATCAGTCCAGCTTCTGATTAAACAAGACTCTATTAATTAATCCAGCCTTAATTTATGCAAGGATTCTGTTCATCAGTTCAGTTTCTATTTCAAATTTAGACAGCATGATATTTGCAAGAAAAATGACTTTGCCAACCTAAACTATGGTTTACCAAAGTTTGTTATATGCATATCAAACATAGTCTGATATATATATATATATATATATTTTCCCTGACATTCAACTGCCCGGACATTAATCATATATATGTTATATATATTACATTAATCATACATAATAAATTAATATGACTAATATGATACACAACTTATATATGTGTGTGCTATGTTAGTGATCAATCGGGGGGGGAAATGTCCTAGGGGAAATGACAGGGGAGGGGAAATATGTCCTAGACCCCTTATCATTTTATCAGTAAGCCTACTATTTTGTACAATACCATTGTGTCCGTACCATTTTATCCGCTACCATCTTGTCCGTACCATTTGTCCGTACCATTTTGTCTTCTACCATTTTGTCCTGGAACCTTCACATTTAGCAACTCCTCGGACGAGAATTGAACCCGTACTCTCCGCGTAACAGGCCGACCGCTCTAACCAATCGGCCACAGTGACACGCATATAAACAGCCAGCGCAAGTGCATGCGCTCGAGTGTGCATTTATATATGCATGCATGGATGTTTGTATATCTGCATGCACGTAAGCATGTAAGTCTGCATCTATGCAAATATTCATGCATGCGAGAATGCATGTATACGATGCATGTATGCATGTATGTATGTATGTATGTATGTATGTATGTATGTATGTATGTATGTATGTATGTATGTATGTATGTATGTATGTATGTATGTATGTATGTATGTATGTATGTATGTATGTATGTATGTATGTATGTATGTGTGTATGTATGTGTGTGTGTATGTATGTGTGTATGTATGTATGTATGTGTGTGTAGGCATGCATGTTCGTAAGCAGGGATGTGCATGTGTGAATGTATATATATAATGCATGCATGCATGTATATGCATAAATGTATAGCAACGCGTACGTATGTGTAAGTACGTACGTATATATTAGACCCAATTGATCCAGGATCAAAGTTCAATAAATCCAGATCACAACGAACACACGTTCCCTTCAATACAGATTTCATCTCTCGTCTCTCAGACAAAAACCAAGGCCGACCCTCGCTCGCTTAAATCCCGACCCCTCCCACGTCGAATTAAACCAAAATAAGCGCTACATCAATG
Organism: Bimastos eiseni; assembly: GCA_959347315.1. NCBI lineage: Eukaryota > Metazoa > Annelida > Clitellata > Crassiclitellata > Lumbricidae > Bimastos > Bimastos eiseni. The sequence continues at coordinate 9,313,970 of OY365821.1, read as the reverse complement.
CCACTGGCTAATCAGTGGCGAGTTATGGGTTTGACGCCCGTTCCAGCAATCACTGCTCGTTGCGTAGAATTCCCATATACAATTAAAGGCGAATATATGACCGTCGTTCTTCCATAGCCAGCGAGAGGCGTCGTTGGCTAATTGACAGACGACGTTGACCGGTTAACGGAACCACCAACCGCGCCAGATCAGAGGAAGGTAACGAGAATTTGCGGTTTGTATTCCTCCGCATCGAATTACGCGCTTCAACCGCGGCGAAAGAAAGTTCGGACATGAAAATGGCGTTCTACGCAACAGAAGCGCTCAAAACGCCGTCTGATTCGATGGCTTTTAGTGTTCAGGAGATCTATGAGAAAGGAGGTGGAATTTTACGAGTTACCAAAGTATGCGAGTGAGAGAAGTCACAATGAAATGCTTGGCTTTGATATGTGACGCACGAAACAACTGACGACTTGAAAGAAATTTTTGCCGTCTGAAAACAACCAACGTTTTTCGGTTGATTAGCTGAGAGTATCAGAATAGAACTAGAGGTTGAAACCCAATGCAATTAACTGAAGCCTCATCAAATAGCAAAAGGGTCGTCTCCATTTCTCTAAGGATTTTTAGTGCGAACGAGATGGGTTCCGACGACAAAATTTGGTAACTAGGTCGCGCGATGCAATCTGATCCATCAATGGGTGTTACCATATTCTCAAAAAACAAAAACTGAAGAATTGCAAGCCTACCATATTCCATAATTAATTAATTAATACGGTATTCAATTGGACTTTCCGGTAGACTACACTGCTAAGTGGATCGCGTGGAATCCACCAACCGATGCAAACATCCAAGAAAGGCTTTCCAAGTAGGTTTCTGGGTGTTTATAGATTGAATTAGCAAACAGAGGAGCAATGAGCTGAGTTCTGCACAACGTTCAGTCTTTCTTAATGTAATCGATTGCATTCCGCATCACTAAGTAATCATCACAACCTAACACTTTACATTGCTTTATTTAATGAATGACTGAACGGTTGAAACACGTTGAATGCTATAATATACAGGGTTCTGCTATAAAAGAACGTTGAAAACAACTAGCCAACGGTTTCATCTAAATCTGACAGTCATGCAATTTCAACCAACCAAACGACACAGCGTTTATATCAGCCATGTCCACCTGCGGCGCATAAAAGCCATGAAAAGGCGCAATATAAAGTATCTTGACACGCACGTGTTGTTTAAGACTCAAGCATAAAACGATTCTCATCTAATATCAACGTTATAGCCGAACATCATGGCGCCTATAAATACTCGTGCCTTGGATAAAGAGCCGAGACACTTTTCCACAAATTGCAAGACTAGAAAAACATTTTGAAACGCGGCAAAGCAAATAGAAAGCTGTCATGATGGGTTCGATTAATCAATCAATCAATCACTCAATCAGTAAGTCATTTAGTCAGTCAGCCTACCGATCGACCGACCGGCCAACCAACCAATTAATTAATCCATGAACCATCCAACCAACCAACCAGCCAATCAACCAGCCAGCCAGCCAACCAGCCAACCAACCAGCGAATCAATCAATCCAGCAAGCAATCCAGCAATCAATCAATCAATCAGTCAATCTATCATCCTTCATTCGCTGCAATCAAGCTGTCGTAGACACAACTTGTACGTAGGCCCTCAGCTTTATTACAAGCCATGCTAGCAACGTGTCGTCAATTCACCGATATTTTGACGCAGAAAAGAATCAACTTTTAGTGCCTGCATTAAGATCATAATGAAAATCCTGATATTTTATGACGAAATAACTGGAACTGTGACCTCTTGGGGCTTAGCGTGCGCAGCGATTGCTTCCTTCGCTTGCTTCCTTCACATAAACAAAAATATATTGAAGTCGTAGACTCTCATTATTTTCGGCAATTTCACGCCAGATTTTGCGCTCACCCCAAAACGCAATATTCATATTTCGCGCGATGATTTGATCGTTGTTACGTCAACGCTAACACGAAGGAACCTGTATTCGAAGAATACCTACTCGTGTACACTTTCACTCTTAATCGTAGATCCCCACTTTAACTTTTGCTTCTACTTTAAACACTATTGTCAACTAGAAGCAAAACTGAAATTGGGGCGATACTATGATGTCTTATGATATTTTAATATTACAATGTTACAAACTAGTTTTTTATTTTGCCAACATATAGTCATTTGTTAAATTTCCTTCAAAACTAAAAGTTAACAAATCAGCTTGTTATGTCAACTAGAATAGCTACAGATGTGAAAATTATTTGCTCTCGATTATCGCCCCAAAGCTAGCAACGTCGCGTTTCATACACTATATGGACTTTCCAGTCCGGTGCATATTGGCCATTGCTCTAGCACCTTTTGATGTATGTCTGTATACATGTCTGTATAAACCAAGGAACAATTCGTCCTCATTCTAATCTAAGTAATCTTCAAGGATTCGTTGATGTTGCCCCGAAATATCTTATCAACGCAATACTTCGACCTCATGATCATCGAGGTTCCTCTCACCGTCCACTTCGTTCCTCCAATATACTATACTTGTTCCACGGCATGCAAGGACTGCTATAACTTAACACCGTGTTTTTGCCATCGTGTTCCATTAATATATCTGGAATTACCTGCCCCACACCCATTATTCATAGCAAGCTTTTAATCCGGCTCTCACCCTCATCCTTTCGTTGCCTGAAGACTTTCTTATTTCCTCAGGGCTGTAACGCTGAGAGCTCTTCTCAACAGCTAGTACTGTAAGAAGCGCTATATAAATAGCCATATACGATACGATACTATACGTCATGCCATGGACCAGAAATGCTGTGACTCAGTCGCGATTTCTTGCTTCAATTAGAACGTTTTCTACGACTTTTCGCTCTACAGTTCCATCTTTTTCTCTCGCTTTTCTGATCGCTTCCGAACGCTTCACCCTTTATACTAGAAGCGCTTTACAAATGTTTCGATACAATACAGTGCGTAAGAATTGTGCATATGTATTCTACTAATAGCTACATATAAATCTATGTATGTACATATTTGTATGTACAGTTGTGCCCAATATATATAAATATATATATACATACAAACCATTGACAATTTCAACATAATTATATCATCAGATTCCGTTTTAATACTTATTGTATATAGGGGCTAAGCTAAAGTTGCAATGTTTGTTTTTGATATGAAGTACAAGTTTGAGCAAATCGCACCAATTCAGGTATCAACTCAAAGAAACGCGTTTGAACCTTCTTGCAATTTGATCTCCTTTCGATGAGAATGGTGTCAATATTTTGCCGACAAGACAATTCGATTTCCATCACCGTGTCTGGGCCTATACAGAAGAGGGCGCAATTGAGACTGCGCAAGTCGTGCCCCGGGCGACAGAGCGAGCGAGCGCTAGAACACGACGACTGCTACAAGCAGTGTCGAGTGTTTTCTCGATGTTGCCGTCCACAAAAAGATACCCCGACGATTCCGAGTGGACCCGACACCATCGTTACGGTCTCCACTCGCTCACTCCATACAGACCGCGCTTCGTTTTATGTTCCGAATCACGCGCGAGCAGAGAGTGAATCTCTCGTAGTATCTCTTAACATTGTTAGTATTTGCTAAGATTAACACAAGTCTTGTAAATGTATAAATATATGTATATATATATATGAATGTATATATATATATATATATATATATATATAAAAGACGGCCTACTCGTCTTGAATATCTATAGTTCTGTTTTATCCGATTAAAACCTAAGTTTGGATATGTAGTCCATATCTGTCTATAATTGACAAAGTTGTAAATATATGCATGTATATACACACACAAACACACACACACATACATATATAATATATATATATATATATATATATATTATATATAAACAAACAACTTAAGTCTTAATTCTCCAACTTTCTATGAAGTTCACTCGTTTTCTATTGGCTCTTGTGTGCGTAAGTGACACGAACAGAACCTGTTCTATTACCCTTTCATGATCCGGCAGCGATTATATATTTTATGTGGTTCCGCCTTTACTGACGTCATAACGAGACTTCCGGCTGAAACATTAAATTTCACTCTCGTTATATGGCTTAAGTCTAATATATCGCTTACCCACGCATTAATATATATGTATATATATGCATATATTTACATGTATATAAATATATATACATACATATGTATACATATATATACATATATATATATATCGTGGGTTTTATGCCGAGCCTATTAACGAAATATTTAAACTGCGTATCTTTGGATGCCGTCCAACAATTCATCCATCCGTCAATTCATCCATCCATCCATCTCTACATCCTTTCGTCCATGCATGCACCCGTACGTCCATCCTCCATCAATCAATCAATCAATCAATCAATCAATCAATCAATCAATCAATCAATCAATCAATCAATCAATCACTTCTACCTCCATTCTTTCGTACTTCACCCGTCCGTCCTTATGCCATATGTCTGCCCAATGCCCATCCATCCATCCATCCATCCATCCATCCATCCATCCATCCATCCATCCATCCATCCATCCATCCATCCATCCATCCATCCATCCATCCATCCATCCATCCATCCATCCATCCATCCATCCATCCATCCATCCATCCATCCATCCATCCATCCATCCATCCATCCATCCATCCATCCATCCATCCATCCATCCATCCATCCATCCATCCATCCATCCATCCATCCATCCATCCATCCATCCATCCATCCATCCATCCATCCATCCATCCATCCATCCGTCGTTTCGTCAGCGCTCTGAATCTCAGGAGACGTTGAGCGGTCCAAAGAACTTCCTTCCCATCTTCTGTTTCCCGATGGTCAATTGAACTTCTACCCAGGGAAATTTCCCCACTTTCCATTTACGACCCTCTCATGTCGGATTCTATTGCAGCTTATAATGTATGCTTCGTATATATATATATATATATAAAATTATATGCATTGTATATATATATATATATATATGCATATAACTATAGACATATAGCACTATAGGTTTACCCTACAGGGAATTCTTCATGAATGAGAGTTGACCTATATAAATATATAAACAAACGCTTCAAGCGTATATAAATATGCCGATAATAATATCGGCGATGCTGTTGCATTGTGACGTCACTGCACTGTGATTATATATAGTGTCCATTGAAAACTGTAATAATATGCATTCACTCGATTTGATTGGCCATTAACGATCAGCTGTATGCGTCTGTTCGAACGTCTCCACCACGTATGTCTTTGTCTTCGTTTGTGTGTCTGTCTGTCTGCCTGTCTGTTTGTGTCTCGAAGTTGAAAGGCTTTGATTAATCCTTGCCTGTTAACAACTTAACGAGACGATAAGCCTCCATAGAGAAGATGGAATTGGGTCAGCAAGTGCAGTCCATAAGGATATAGCTCTCACCAGGAAGAGAATTGGAAAAGGAAGAAGGAAGAGAGACAGAAGCGGAGGAGGAGGAAGTAGAGGAGGAGGAAGAGGAAGAAGAGGAGGAGGAGGAGAATTGGGAGGAGAAAGAAGATAATGAATAGGAGGAGAATGAGGAGGGTGACAAAAATAAAGAGAACGGGCGGATGGGAGGAGAAGAAGGAGGAGGAGGTCGACGAAGAGGATAACGATTGTAAATTGGAATACAAAGGTGAGAAGATGTGAGAAGAACAAAGAAGATGATGATTATAAGAATTCAGCACGGAATGATGATCATGATGATCACAGCCACATTCTTCTCCTCCTCTTTCTCCTCCTCCTCCTCTTTCTCCTCCTTCTCTTCCTCTTCCACCTCCTCTTCCTCCCCTCCTCCTTCTCCTCTCCCTCCTCCTCTGCCTCCTCCTCCTTCTCTTTCTCCTCCTCCTCCTCCTTTTCCTCTGCCTTCGCCACCGCCTCCTCCTCTTCTTCCTCCTCTTCCTCATCCTCTTCCTCCTTCTTCTTTTCCTCTCCTCCTCCTTCTCCTCCTCCTCCACCTTCTCTTAATCCTCCTCCTCCTCCGTCTCCCTCTCTTCGTCCATCGCGTGATTTCACTGATAGCCTGTTCCTCGGCTGCTGAGACAAGAGCAGAGAATTAACGAACGACGATGCGACTGCAGATCTGACGCCGTTACCGTTGCCATGGTTACGACAACGCGCCCTGGCGATAAAAGCATCTCCATGGCAACCGTATTGGCAACTGAGTCGACGTCGATGGCGCATACGTCAGGCCGATCATCACGTAACGCGGACCGGAAATGGGAAACCGGAAATGGCGACGACTCCAGATCCCGGATGACAACAGAAGAAAGAGCGCCGCCTTAGATGGCTGGTAAAGTAACGATGTGAAGAGGATAGCCTCATAATCCACGATCACACCAAATATACATACATATATATATATTATATATATATTCATAGATTTATATGTAAAAATAGAGCTATAGGTACGTCGACGATTGTCAGATTGTCGAAGTAAACGAGCGCTGGTAAACGTTGTCTAACGTTGTCAACATATGTTACACACAAAACAACTGACGACTCAGGGGATATCTTAGTTTCCTGAACCCACAACTAAAAGACTGTCAATATGTCAATATATTATATATATATATATATATATATATTCATTCATTCATTCATTACGAAAATTTATATAGCATCCCTTCAAGGCTACTACTCAGGAGCGCATCCGACGCCGGCATGGCTAAAAGAACAGTTTTTAGGCAAGTACATAAAATGAGCGACAACCGCTAAGCCAACGGGAGGAACCAACCTCTGAGAAGGCATTTCTTTGTTTAGTAGTTGTACGGGCAAATGGGACAATGAGTAGGCCTCGCTCATTAGAGCGAAGAGAGTGGCGACCGGTACACTAAGAGTAGAGTAGCAGAGATCGCGAAGATAGGCCGGGCCGAAACCCAGCAAGGACCGTGGCAATGATACGGTACGAGATTCGCTGTCGGAGGGGGAGCCAGTGGAGCCCATCCAGCAAATAGCCGGAGACATGGAAAAATTTCGGAATGCGTCCGACAAGACGTGCAGCAGAACTCATGTATTTAACGGCTTAATGGCATGTATATTTTTATATTTGCGCATTTACAGTAGACTAGCTGGGGCACCCGGCGTTCGCCCGGATTGAGACAGGTTTTTGGCCCTGGAGAGGAGGAAGACGGCAGCCACGGGATTGACAAACCCCTCTACTGGTTGTCCGAGGTGTTCCCCGAGCGAGCGGCAAAGGTTTCGAGTCAATAGGTCTAAAAGTGTGCAATTGCATACAGAGTACAAATCCACCTGACCGACTGTGCAAACATATATCTCCCAAACCGTCCAAGCATTCATGACGGCGTAAAAGAAGAAAAGGTTGGGCTCTCCTGACGAATGAGAAGGATAAATTTGGGATTAGTAGTCCAGAAACAGGTTTTTGGCCAGGAGACTTGGAAGACGGCGTCCGAGGGGGTTCACGAACCCCTCGATTGCGTGTCCCAGATGTTCCCGGAGCAAGCGGTGAAGGTCTCGAGTGAATAGCTCTAAAACTGTGTAAATGCATCGCCGGACAGAGAGACAGACAGACAGAGTTCTCTCTTTATTTATATAGAAAACTATACTTCACATACACCTATGTAAACAGAGTCGCAGAAGGGGAAAGGCAGCGGAAGACGCCCAGGTACCATGGGAATTTTAAGGGCCCGGACCGGTCCCGATAGTAACTTATGAAATTAACTTAGGAAAAATATTATGATCAGTTATAGTGACACAATGGAACCAATCGTGTCTCAGGACCATCGTATACATTGAAGAGCCCAGCTATAGCATTTCATTATCCTCGATCGCATCTCCGGATCTACACGTATATATAATCTCCGGTAATAATACTACACGCGACACGACATGGTGTGTGTTACGCGTCTTTCCGACGTATTGATGTTGTTGTTCATCTGTTCATTTATGTTGCGCCTTTGAGGGTCATAGACGGCGCATGCGCATTCCGTATATGTCAGCCGAGTTGAATTTTTATTGCGCCGTTTCAATCTGTTGATGCCAAACTCCCGACCGGAGAAGAAGCACTAAACCTCACCAGATCTATGACTAGTTCGGATCCACCAATTCCGCTGTGGGTCGTTTCCGTCTCGAAGCCACAACGGTGGTCACGTGCCACCGCCGCCATTACAGTCGCATCAACCAGTGATGCACGATGGTCGAGTGTGGTCAGTGTGCTGGAACGTTGACCTAGAGGTCCTGGGTTCACATCCGCGCATGCGCTGAAATCCGTCTCAAGATTTCTGCTCCCTACACGGAAACATAAGTGCAATGACCGCAGATTGTTTGAGGGAAGATGAGACGGCGAAGCAGACCCTGATCATCCACCGTCATAAGCAAGGGCTGAGAAAACGATGTCGTCAAGGCTTCATACCATTACCCATAGCTAGCTGACTTTCGGGCTAGCTTGAGTATAATTACCTTGTTAGAGGGAAGATTAGACTGCGAGGCAGTCCCTAAAAAAACGGTGGTCTGCCCAGGCTGAGAAAAAACGAATTCTCAAACACTTCATAGCCATGGCAACCTCAGGGCTAGTTTAAGGGACTGACTGCTCATCTCTCTCCGACAGGAGATAGATCATGTAATGCGATCGAGGATAATGAAGCGTTCGTCGCGTCCACTCGATATGATCCTCACATCCATCTGGTTTCTTCGCCAAAGTTGCCTCATCATGTGTTAAGACAGGACACGGGGAAAGTTCTATTAATGGGCACTATTAAATTATGGCAGAGATGATAAAGTAATAACACAGTTGATGTTGCATTAAAAGCAACAACCGTTGCAACGGCGACAACGGTCTGTCCTGTTCTGTAAAGCAGAAACTGAAGAAATTCATCAACGGTAAAACTTGTCGATAAAGTGCTTTGATGTGCGTCTTAATTGCTTTGATGTCGCCGCAGGTCTAGTCATAAAGAATACGCACGACACACAGGGAAGTTTTACGGACCAGTTGCTAAACATGTGGCGTACACCGTTCTGACGCTACCAGGTCGCGCAACGGTGTCGGCTCCAGCTCTCTTCTGTGTCTGGAGCCACTCGAGTCACTTCTAAGTCGATTTTTAGCATAGCCTGACCGTTCTCCATCTCTGCCTATCGTAGCAGTGACTGTCAGAGGAGAATCGGGGTTGACCGTTTCTCTAAAAGAGGCAACAGTATATGACTCTGTCTCGGGATCAGACTCTATCACTTCCGCGGTCGCCGGATGGGCAACGTCCTGAGGATGGCCTTTATTCAGAACAGGGTTCGCTCTTTTACCGACCGGAGTCTTCCCTTTCTTGTTTACTCGCTTAGAGACGGTTTTCCTCTTTCTCTCTACCTGACCTGAGCTTCGTCGTATCATTCTACATCTCGTGACTCTTGAACAATCGCCAACAGGGGGCATCAAACGTTCTCCCTGTTCCGGAGAGCAGAAATATTTGTAACAAGTCCCTTCGTCACTTTGCCGTAGGCAATGCTGGCCACTGACCTTAACGTCGCCTTTTCCCAGACACTTATCCACCGGAAATCGCACCTTCCACTCTTCATGTACCTCTCGCTCCATGTCCGTGTGTGGCATACCGGCCTCACACGTGTAAATTATCATGCACCACGATTTACCGTCCTCTGCGTTTTGCAGTTATCCACCAACACCGTAACATATACTGAGACTTCGGGAAAACCCGGGGAGTATCTATGACCACGTTAGGTAGCCAAGAAGAATATTTATCGAAAAACCGTAATACAATCAAGAAGAGATATCGCGGGAAAACCGCAATTAAAGATACTGCGTTCAGACACACAAGTAAAGATATCGCGGGGAAACCGCGAATAAAGATATTGTTGCGATCAGACACGCAAGTCAAGAAACCACGGAAGACTGCGGGAGTAAGTATGACCACGTTAGGTAGCCAACAAGAATATTTATCGAAAGACCGTAAGACAATCAAGAAGAAGTATCACGGGGAAACCGCGAATAAAGATATTTCGAATCAGACGCGCAAGTAAAGATATCGCGGGAAAACCGCGAGTAAAGATATTGCGATTAGACACGTAAATAAAGAAACCACGGAAGACCGCGGGAGTAAGTATGACCACGTTAGGTAGCCAAGTATATATATTACAGGGAGTAAGTATGACCACGTTAGGTAGCCAAGTATATATATTACAGGGGAAAAGAAGATGAGGCAACAGCCGCAATTATTGAGGTCTTCGGCACCAGTCACGACCGTTTCTTGTAATCGTCGTAAGCACCAAGGGGGTCACCCTCCCCGTATTTATCGAACGTATTCAATGGGAAACTTTCCCTGTATTTATCGAACGTATTCAATGGAAAACTTTCCCCGTATTTATCGAACGTATTCAATGGGAAACTTTCCCTGTATTTATCGAACGTATTCAATGGGAAACTTTCCCCGTATTTATCGAACGTATTCAATGGGAAACTTTCCCCGTATTTCTAGCGGCCACCCTAATTTTCTCGGTCTCGGCCACCCGGAACTTTTGCGTATCCGACAACCTGCTGGAAAACGCGAGGATTAACTATGACCGTTCTAGGTAGCCAACATTTATATTTCTTGGTTACCAAAACTTTCTCACGGTCTGCGCGGTCGGGGATTTTTCCCAGTCTATATATCTGTCGGCCGCCGATGCCTCTCTCGGTATATGCGGTCGGTCCCTTCCGGGACTCACCCAGTCTGTCTCACTGTCGGCCGCCGAGGCCTCTCTCGGTATATGCGGTCGGTCCCTTCTGGGACTCACCCAGTCTGTCTCACTGTCGGCCGCCGAGGCCTCTCTTGGTATATGCGAACGGCTAACCCGGGCTTTACCCGGTCTTTACACAGACCTGTGATTTATTTATTTCACTGTCGGACCTTCCCGAGGAAGCAACCTCACGATCGGCTGCAGACTTTCTCGCGATCGATAACAGGGTGGGGCCCCAGCCCTATCAGATCGGCAGAGTCGGTCTCAACACCAGACGCTCGGCTGTAGCTCGGACTAGTTTTTGGACGCCCTCTCGTCCGCAACTATATTTTCTCGCAACTTGCCGTGAACCAAGCTTTGAACGAACGCTCACCGACCACACGGGTGTGCGGTATTAATCGCTAACCAAGGAATTCAATGCACCGTATATGCAGAGCAGTCGTCACCACTCTACAATATAAGCGACGCACCGCATGTCAGGCTATACTCAACCCGATTCATGCGTCTGCACGCTATGCACAGAACTACAAACCGCCGATCGGTCTTCCCTCCAATACCAACACTGTAAGAAAATGTACGTAAATTAAGCGCTATGGCGAGCCGATTAATTACGAACAAATTCTTTAATCCAAGCCTTGTGGCCTGTCCGCCACACTCTCCCCACCTTACGTTGATGCGGAGCATCTTCGAGAAAACCGGGGACCTATCATTCGTGACACAGAAACATCTCCAACCCAGATCCAATTAGAAGGTAAGGTACCGATTCTTGATTATCGGCCAGAATACCGGTTATGGGACGTCCAACTCCGTCCACAAACCCAAGAACCTCAGCTACCACGCACGTACGCCAACGAACCGCGATATTCTCCAGCGATCTGCACTGGCGACAGCCTGTTTAATGGTGCCAGGTATCTTTACCGGTGCACTGGCAATCAGTCTATTCCTCATCAAGTTATCAACCTTAACAGGCCCTCTGTCTTGAATCTGAGTTCCACCTGACCAAACTGGCAAAGGAACGTAGGAAAGAAAAGTCACCAACAATCTCCCGATCTTGCTCATACATCACTTGTCACGGACCTCGCAGCACAAAAGCCAGCACTGCCTTGCAGCAATAATTTTTTTTTTTTTTTTTTTTACAAATTATATTAAATACATAAATCATCGTTAACATAAGACTTCTTGAATAAAATGAAGTAACTATTTATAGGACATGCAGTTATATGTAGGCGTTGTTAGACGCAACCGTCCACATAAACATTGAATCATTAACTATCATGTCAATCAGCGCTTGCTTTGCATCGTAGCCAATTCTAAGATTCTATAGGTACCGTTCAATCATCGACTACTCACTAACGAATTTCTGTTCGGAAGTAAAGTTAGAATTTCAAATCATGTGATCGTCTCACATGCGCAATAGCCGCAAAGATTGCGGTTATACTTTATTACTCGTGCAGTACGGCACAAACGGTACAGCACACTATACCGATTCCAATAACCCAAAAGAACCTTCGCGGTCCTGTGAAAACAAAATCGATCCGCCAGTCTTCTTAAAAATAAATGAGCGTCACTGAACGGTACCTGTTTCGCTGTTACGCAAATTATGTCGTATGCGTAACAAGGTCATCTGACCATATTCGTCGGAAAGTTACTGAGCTTTAGCTAAGTATTTACTTACTAATAGACAATGTAACTAAAATGCTTTTATCAAGACGAAACTAAAACAACGATCTTTAGTAACAGTCGATAAAATAGGCAAGTTTGCGGTCAAGAGCACCGCAATTGTTAGACGTTTCGGTACTAGACATATATTTAATTCAACGAAAAATTGTCATCAAAAGAAACTCAAAATATGTTCTCAACATCTTCCAAGAAACCTGCGCAATTAAGCGGCGACCTGTCCTCAAAGCATTCATTAAACGAAAAACTTCTTGTTCAAGAATAATCGTCCAGCCAACGAGGAGGTCGAATCGATCGTCGACGTGGTCTTTTGTCGCCGTTCTCTTCAAGACTAGTGGACTCCGCTGGGGCCTCCGGAAATTCCTCCAAGTCATTCACTGTATGCGGTTCTGGAGACTGTACTTGTAAATTGTCAGTCTCCTCCGTACGTTCCCTCTCATCCTCCAACAACCAGTTGTGTGGAGTATTACCGTAATAGCACTTGAGCTTATCCACGTGCACAACCATAGGCGTGGATCTCGAACTCTTCTGAATCCGATACAAAATTGGACTAAGTACTTGAATAATCAAGAACGGGCCGGTATAAAACCGAGCCCACTTAGTCTTCCTTCCACTCCTCATTCGAGGGTAGTAATAATAGACCCAGTCACCGCGAGCGAACTTGTTAGGTCTCACTCTCAAGTCGTACGCTTTCTTTCTGCGTTCCGCAGTCCTCTTTAATTGGTCTCGTACCAGACGGTAAGCTCTTTCCATTTTCTCTTTCTGTTCCTCCACATAATCTTCTAAGTCGTGGTAAGATGGTCGCTCAAGATCATTAACTTGAGCGAGAATCAAGTCTAGCGGCGCATGATTCTCTCTTCCCAGAAACAGAAAATTAGGAGTTCGTTGGGTAGACTCATGTTCTGTTGACCGGTATGACGCCATCACATACGGAACATGGACATCCCAGTCTTTCTGTCGTTCCGAAACTACCTTTCCAAGCAACATATTAAGCGTCCTATGAAATCGCTCAATCATTCCGTTTGCCGAAGGTCGATAAGGCGTTGTTCGTATTTTATCAACCTCCATAAATTTACATAACTGCTTGAACAAATTCGATTCGAAACATGGTCCCTGGTCAGTCAATATCTGACGTGGCATACCAAATCTGGAAAACACATGTACCATCAAGGCTTCTGCAACAGTAACAGCCTCTTGGTTTCTAATCGGCAGGGCTTCAGCCCATCGGGAGAAGTAGTCTATTGCCGTCAGTATATATTTGTTGCCCTTACTTGAAACAGGATGCGGCCCTGTGATATCTATCCCAAATCTCTCCATTGGTTCCCCGACCAATGGACTCTGTAAGTAACCTTGCCTTGGAGGTTTCTCTCGTCGATACCGAGCACAGCTGTCACAACGCTGGCAAAACCTCCGTACATCGTCCTTCCAGCCTGGCCAATACGCCCTGCGTTGCAACTGAGCTATACTCTTTCGAATTCCAAAGTGTCCTCTGGTAAAACTCGTGTGCGTTAAGCCGAGAAACTCCTTTCGCAGTGATGAAGGTACAACTAACTGATGCCGCTCCGTTTCTCCAGTATTACTTTGGATCCAGATTCTGTATAACACGCCCTGACGGACTTCCAGCTGGTTCCAGTTGCTTACCAAAACTTTAACCTCTTCACTGGTAGACATTAGCTCATGCTGTGCTGGATGATAATCTGACTCCTTCCAACTAAGTACCGGGCCAATATTACCATCTTTTTCTTGTTCTGTTCGAAGCATCTCTTTGGTCCAACCGACTTCCTGATCTGCGCTCTCAGTGGTCACCCCTGAGGGTCTTATCTCTTCTATCGGACGTACCCACCTTGCTTCTCCATCCGACTCTATCCTAACATCCACATTAGGTTGCTCCTCTTCAGTTGGAGGTCGTGACAGCGCATCCGCATTTCCATGCTTCGATCCGACTCTATGGTTTATTTCAAAATCAAACTCTTCTATTATCTCCAACCAACGCGCTTGTTGGCCTATAGGTTCTGGTGTCTTGCGTAGCCATTGAAGGGCAGAGTGGTCTGTCCTCAGAAGAAATTTTCTACCTAACAGATACTGACGAAACTCTTTCAAGAAATATATCACAGCCAACAGTTCTCTCCTGGTTACATTATAGTTGCGTTCCGCTGTCGACAACAGTCGACTCGCATAAGAGATCACTTTTTCTTGACCATCTTGTACCTGTGACAACACCGCTCCTATGGCATAACCAGAGGCATCCGTATCTAAGATGTACTGTCCCTCATCCATCGGTAGCGCCAGTATTGGTGCAGACACAAGCCTTCTCTTCAGTTCATTAAAAGCCTCTTGACATTCATCAGTCCACAGGAAAATAACATTTTTCCTAGTCAAGAAGTGAAGGGGTTGCGCGACGGTTGCAAAATCGTGTATAAAACGTCGGTAATAGGAACACAGGCCTATGAACGATCGCACCTGTCTGAGATTCCTTGGAACTGTCCATCCATTCACTGCCACGATCTTGTTCGGGTCTGTCGCTACACCATCTTCGCTCAGTACATGTCCTAGGAATAGTACTCTTTGCTGCAATAGATGACATTTCGATGGTTTGAGCTTGAGATTGTACTCTTGGATCCTCTTAAACACCATCTCTAGCCGCTGCAAATGCGTATCAACGTCTCTAGAGAACACGATTATGTCATCTAAATAGACAAGACATATGTCGTAGTTGAGTCCAGTCAGGACTAAGTTCATTAGCCGACAAAACGATGCCGGGCTATTGCACAACCCAAATGGTAAAACCTTGAATTGGAAACTCCCCCTTCTTGTAACGAAAGCGGTCTTATGCTTGTCTCTAGGGTGTAAAGCCATCTGATGATAACCCGATCTCAAATCAAATGTACTGTACCATCTCGAACCACCCAGTGTGTCTAGACTCTCGCGGATAAGAGGCAATGGATGAGCATCTTTCCGCGTCTTCAGATTCAGCTGCCTGTAATCAATACAGAAACGCATGCTTCCATCCTTCTTCCTCACCATTACGACATTGGATGCCCATTCGGATATTGATGGTTCCACTATTCCCTGTTCCAACATATCTCTTACTTGACTGTCAATTTCAGGTAACATTGACAATGGCTGTCGTCTTAGTGGTTGGCGAACTGGCCTTTCTTGCTGTGTATGAATCTCGTGTTGGATAACCGCCGTAAACCCGTGATCATTTTCACTAAGCGAAAACGTCCTACTGTACATAAGCACGAGTTCCCTCAGTCGTCCTCTCTCGGCATCGGAGATATCTGCTGGCACTTCATCCCATAATCGTCTTAGTGTCTCTTCGGCTTCAGGTTCGACAATCTGCTCCGTTATAGCTGTCGCTTTTCGAATCATCGAGGATGACAGGTCATCGGAACTTTGCTGGGTTACCGTGTGACCGACCAAGTCTACCCTTTCGAGCAAGCATTCCGTTCTTCTTTTGACAACAGAGTCGCTATCTCCGACATTTAGCATTCTAATCCACACTTTGGGTTCCCTTCCCGTTATTAAGGAACGTCCAATTATCAGGTCTTGCGATAATTCAGTGGGTATAGTCGTCCAATTATCGTTATCCTCTTGAAAATGCGGGTATACCACCGATGCTGGGACATCGACTTCACTTCTTGGAGGAATTAATGTATCTTCCTGAACGACAACTCTCCGACACATGGATTCAGTTACAGCTTCTTTTAAAGGGATTCTCTCGCTTCCTAAACAAACACTGCGATTTGCGAAATCCCACTGGGCCTGATTGCTTTCTAACCACGACAGCCCCAAGATCACTTCCGTCACTTGGTCTGTCACTAGGCATGGCAACGGATACAGTTGTTTTCCGATACGAATCTCCAGCTTGGTTTCACCGTCCACTTTAATCTCGCTTCCATTTGCGGCTAACAGTCTTTGCTCTGAGGGTATTATCTCAGTGTTTAGCACAAGACGCCGTGGCACAAGCGACATCTCACTTCCCGAGTCTAGTAAACAGTGCAATCGTTTGCCATCTATTCTGGCCACAACGTAAGCCATCCTGCTACCTTTGACCAATCGACTTTGCGCTTGTTCTTGGATGGGCTCGACTTTAGTTATTTCCTCGACTCGGTTCTCTCCGCTCATCTCCGAAATTCGTTGAGGGCAAAAACGTTTTATATGCCCTTTTTGTTTACACTGGAAACATTCAATATCAGGGTTCCTCCACCGTCCTGGCGGAAAAACTCTTCGCTGTGTTACAAAGGGCTCGGTTTTTCTTGTATCTTCGACGGGTCTGTCTGAATTGCCCGTTTTTCCGTAGGGTTTACTCGCTGCAGGACCGGAATCCTGCGTTGCTGCAAATCGCCCGAATTCTTTTGACAAATTTTTAATCTCCCGTTGGAGCTCTTCTAAACGCAACGTCTGTTGCTCATCGTCGACCGGTGATTTTCGATCTTCCCTTGTCGCTTTCACTCTGCCGTGTTTTCGGTCCACCTCGTTTCCCTGTGACGATGATCGCCCATAAGCATCTAACCGAACTGCATGTTTGAACGCAGCCTCAAGGTTAGCAGGTTCTCTTTCCCGCACCTTCTGCGCCAAATCTTGATTTGTCAGTGCATCAATGAATGCATCGCACGCAACCGTTTCGACAATGTCGCTCGACGGCCCAGGATACGCCAAAGCCATCAATCGCCTGATTTCTTGCACGACATTGCTCAGACTTTCTCCATGAGCTTGCCTGTACGTGCGAAGTTTAATTCGGTAAAGGCTTGTCTGGTCTTCAGAACCGTACCTGGCCTTGAGCCTTTCAACAAGTTCTTGCCAAGTTAAGTTTTTCTGTGCACCCATGTCCCACAATAGCTGAGACGCAGCCCCTGTTAAGGCACACATTAACTGGTCGGCTTTCTCCTGGTCACTCCACCTATTACACCGTGCACAGACATAGAATTTGGCCAAAAATGCAGCAATGGCAGTTTTTCCATCATATTTCTCAAGCTTAATACGTATTCCACGGTCTCCCGAGTTTTCACTTATTCTCTTAGTAACAGGCACTTTTCCTGCACTTTTCTTGGGATGATCCCGTCTTGGACGATCGATATCACTCATTGAGTCCTCTTCGTCTTCGGTACTCGTGACAATTTGACGTGGAGCGATTTTTCTTCTCCATTTAATGGTGGATCTCTTCCTAGGACGTCCCATAGAATCCTTCGTAGCTTTCTCATTGTCACTCAGCGAATCGCTTTCCTCTGCGAAGCTCCTGACAAGGCGAGGCGGACTTCTATGACGCTGGTCCCCAACCACAGAGCAGCCTACATCTGGCTGTATTCGTTGATCTGTCTGGGAACTTGCGCCCGCTAGCGTCGTCCTTCCGTCGTGTTCCCGCACCTCACCTTTCCTTGACTTCTGGAATCTATCTGGCTCTTCGTGCATACTGGTGACATCCCATCGGATCTTTCCAGGAACCACCGCAGACCTATCATTAAAACGGCCGTTATCTGTAATGATCAGCTTTGGCCGAGTTATTGCCCACGGTCGATCAACGTTCCTGCCGTCACCAGTCTCGCCTTTACAATCATGTTTCCGGTCAATAGAGCACCGTTCTACAGTCGTCTGCAACGCCAATAGACCTTTGTTGTCCGAAATTGTTTTCCTGTCTCGGTGAGGATCTTCGGCTATTTGGTGACTGTCATTCTCATCGAGCCTTCCAAATCTTATCCGACGTCTATCATTACTCCGATCACCGTCACGTAGCTTGTAATCACGTGTATCAACGGGACCATACGTACCCCTTTCAGCATTCTGGTACGCCTCGCGTCTTTCACTTCTGTGATGAGGTATCGTTCCATAACTTTTTCCAATCCAAGGTTCGTCTCGACCATTGTTTCCTTCCTCTGGACCGGAAGACTCCTCGGATTCAGATTGCCTCACCCTAACCTCGTCTCTCTCAAGCTGATATCGACTCGGCGGGTTTCTAGATGTCCTGAAAGGTGATGCCTTGTCATCCGTATCAGGGAAACCTCGATTCCGCAACTGTCTAGCACTATCCGTTTGCATGAGTTTATCGTGATTTTCCGAAAAACATCGGGTCCGTGAGTTCACCGTACTTTCACCCTGTATTAATCTTCTTCCAGATTCTCGTTTCTCTGGGATTTCCCTTTTTATCCTATGCACTGAAACTCCAATATCTTCCGCACAATCGCGAATCTGTGATCGTACCGCAGTTTCAGAATGCGATATTATCTCACGTGCTTCTGAGATACTTTGACCCCGCGCTGACTCTTCAACCTGCAGCTTTCTTGCGCCTTTATCACGGTAACCTTGTTCCCGTGGGACCTTCGTAGTCTCGACCTGGTACGGCTCTGTAGGTCGAACAGCAGGTTCCGACAATTCTTCAAGCCTCTTACTCATTGCTGCTACTGTCTGTCTTAGGAAAAGCACCTCTTCTTTCCAATCTACTCCATCGTTGTCGTGTGAAGTACAAGATATCCGGACCTCGTCCTGCGCCCTAGACATTACATCAGCTACGCCCAAACGTCTAGCTTCCGAATAATGGCTAACACCATGGGCTCGACCCGAGTCAGCGTTTCCCACCAGGTATTCCACCGTTTCTTCGTGCCTAACTCTTGGTAGTTTGCCTGTTTCGAACACACCGGACAATCGTCCTACCACCGCCGCACTCAACGGATAACTCTGGATATCCTCCAAGACTCTGGGCCTTTCATCACCGGACATCTCTGCATCTTTTGGAACAGTTCTCACCCAATCTTCAATTCCAGCGAGATAGATCGCACCTCTTCCGTGTCCATTGCGAGCTTCAGCCTCCGTTTCAACTGTCCTTACCGCACCATATGCTGCAAATTCACACGGTGACTCTCGCTCAATCAGTTGTGTCTTAGAGCGCGCACCTCCATGGGCTAAGCCTCTGTGCTCATAGTTAGGAAGGTCTCCTGACTCGTCATCTGCATCATCTGGCCCAACCTCTGATCTGTGGAAAGAAAACCTTGAAACCCCACTTCTGGTACCAATTTGTGGCGTACACCGTTCTGACGCTACCAGGTCGCGCAACGGTGTCGGCTCCAGCTCTCTTCTGTGTCTGGAGCCACTCGAGTCACTTCTAAGTCGATTTTTAGCATAGCCTGACCGTTCTCCATCTCTGCCTATCGTAGCAGTGACTGTCAGAGGAGAATCGGGGTTGACCGTTTCTCTAAAAGAGGCAACAGTATATGACTCTGTCTCGGGATCAGACTCTATCACTTCCGCGGTCGCCGGATGGGCAACGTCCTGAGGATGGCCTTTATTCAGAACAGGGTTCGCTCTTTTACCGACCGGAGTCTTCCCTTTCTTGTTTACTCGCTTAGAGACGGTTTTCCTCTTTCTCTCTACCTGACCTGAGCTTCGTCGTATCATTCTACATCTCGTGACTCTTGAACAATCGCCAACAGGGGGCATCAAACGTTCTCCCTGTTCCGGAGAGCAGAAATATTTGTAACAAGTCCCTTCGTCACTTTGCCGTAGGCAATGCTGGCCACTGACCTTAACGTCGCCTTTTCCCAGACACTTATCCACCGGAAATCGCACCTTCCACTCTTCATGTACCTCTCGCTCCATGTCCGTGTGTGGCATACCGGCCTCACACGTGTAAATTATCATGCACCACGATTTACCGTCCTCTGCGTTTTGCAGTTATCCACCAACACCGTAACATATACTGAGACTTCGGGAAAACCCGGGGAGTATCTATGACCACGTTAGGTAGCCAAGAAGAATATTTATCGAAAAACCGTAATACAATCAAGAAGAGATATCGCGGGAAAACCGCAATTAAAGATACTGCGTTCAGACACACAAGTAAAGATATCGCGGGGAAACCGCGAATAAAGATATTGTTGCGATCAGACACGCAAGTCAAGAAACCACGGAAGACTGCGGGAGTAAGTATGACCACGTTAGGTAGCCAACAAGAATATTTATCGAAAGACCGTAAGACAATCAAGAAGAAGTATCACGGGGAAACCGCGAATAAAGATATTTCGAATCAGACGCGCAAGTAAAGATATCGCGGGAAAACCGCGAGTAAAGATATTGCGATTAGACACGTAAATAAAGAAACCACGGAAGACCGCGGGAGTAAGTATGACCACGTTAGGTAGCCAAGTATATATATTACAGGGAGTAAGTATGACCACGTTAGGTAGCCAAGTATATATATTACAGGGGAAAAGAAGATGAGGCAACAGCCGCAATTATTGAGGTCTTCGGCACCAGTCACGACCGTTTCTTGTAATCGTCGTAAGCACCAAGGGGGTCACCCTCCCCGTATTTATCGAACGTATTCAATGGGAAACTTTCCCTGTATTTATCGAACGTATTCAATGGAAAACTTTCCCCGTATTTATCGAACGTATTCAATGGGAAACTTTCCCTGTATTTATCGAACGTATTCAATGGGAAACTTTCCCCGTATTTATCGAACGTATTCAATGGGAAACTTTCCCCGTATTTCTAGCGGCCACCCTAATTTTCTCGGTCTCGGCCACCCGGAACTTTTGCGTATCCGACAACCTGCTGGAAAACGCGAGGATTAACTATGACCGTTCTAGGTAGCCAACATTTATATTTCTTGGTTACCAAAACTTTCTCACGGTCTGCGCGGTCGGGGATTTTTCCCAGTCTATATATCTGTCGGCCGCCGATGCCTCTCTCGGTATATGCGGTCGGTCCCTTCCGGGACTCACCCAGTCTGTCTCACTGTCGGCCGCCGAGGCCTCTCTCGGTATATGCGGTCGGTCCCTTCTGGGACTCACCCAGTCTGTCTCACTGTCGGCCGCCGAGGCCTCTCTTGGTATATGCGAACGGCTAACCCGGGCTTTACCCGGTCTTTACACAGACCTGTGATTTATTTATTTCACTGTCGGACCTTCCCGAGGAAGCAACCTCACGATCGGCTGCAGACTTTCTCGCGATCGATAACAGGGTGGGGCCCCAGCCCTATCAGATCGGCAGAGTCGGTCTCAACACCAGACGCTCGGCTGTAGCTCGGACTAGTTTTTGGACGCCCTCTCGTCCGCAACTATATTTTCTCGCAACTTGCCGTGAACCAAGCTTTGAACGAACGCTCACCGACCACACGGGTGTGCGGTATTAATCGCTAACCAAGGAATTCAATGCACCGTATATGCAGAGCAGTCGTCACCACTCTACAATATAAGCGACGCACCGCATGTCAGGCTATACTCAACCCGATTCATGCGTCTGCACGCTATGCACAGAACTACAAACCGCCGATCGGTCTTCCCTCCAATACCAACACTGTAAGAAAATGTACGTAAATTAAGCGCTATGGCGAGCCGATTAATTACGAACAAATTCTTTAATCCAAGCCTTGTGGCCTGTCCGCCACAAACAACCAAACAACGTGATGCAACCATGTAACGTATTGCAATACGAAACAACAATGCAACCGGACAACAGCCCGCAGCCAGGCAACGTAATGGTACCTTCTTGCGGTATATTGTATAGCAACATTATTCTACCAGGCAACGTATTGGAATCATTGCACGTTTTGAGGACATCGGCCTGATGGACAGCGAAGGCCCATTGCAACCAGTTACCACTAACCAGGCAACATGCGACCAGGTATTCTAATGCTGCAATACAACCATCCAGAAAGCTACACTTCCCATCGATCTCAGCCGTTGTAAGGACAGTCATACAATGTTCAATATCAAAGGCAAGAGAGGCGAACAAGTGCCT
>OY365821.1:9228694-9291660 GCA_959347315.1 Bimastos eiseni | reverse complement strand
TATCTATTTTTACTTACCTGATATGTGAATGTTATTAATATTGGTACCCATTGCCAGTTTACAGACTCTACATAGGGTTCCCTGTTTAGCGGGGTCTATGACCCCTTTAGATTCCCTGTGTAACCAGAATATTCATTTATGTTAACTTGTTGTTTGTCATTTTCTCATGTTTATTTGGTTGCCAACTAAACTTGAATTAAATTTTTAAATTTGTTTCTTATTGATTTTCAAATAGGTTGAGTCTTTGCTTATTCCATATTTGCATGTAAATCATGTAAAAATTATGTCATGCTCTTTGAACTACTGCTTGACTGGCTTTGATACAATCAATATTTTATGACATTGCTTTATTTTAAACTTCTCAATTAGCTAGAGGGCGCCAAGGAGGATAAGTTCTGAGCCAGAGGGCGCCAAAGAGGTTAAGGTCTTAGTCAGAGGGCGCCAAAGAGGTTAAGGTCTTAGTCAGAGGGCGCCAAGGAGGATAAGTTCTGAGCCAGAGGGCGCCAAAGAGGTTAAGGTCTTACTCAGAGGGCGCCAAGGAGGATAAGTTCTTACTCAGAGGGCGCCAAAGAGGTTAAGGTCTTAGTCAGAGGGCGCCAAGGAGGTTAAGGTCTTAGTCAGAGGGCGCCAAGGAGGTTAAGGTCTTACTCAGAGGGCGCCAAGGAGGATAAGTTCTGAGCCAGAGGGCGCCAAAGAGGTTAAGGTCTTACTCAGAGGGCGCCAAAGAGGTTAAGGTCTTATTCAGAGGGCGCCAAGGAGGTTAAGGTCTTACTCAGAGGACGCCAAAGAGGTTAAGGTCTTAGTCAGAGGGCGCCAAGGAGGCTAGGGCCTGCACTGTCTGTAGTGGTTCTTCATCCAAACAGACTTGGCTGTTCTATACTAAACGAGCACAACCAACAATTCCAGGCTCAGCTAATCTTAATTGCACATGGGCTTATAAAAATAATTCGTCCCTAGATGGCCGATAAATGAATGCTAAATGTCCCTCAAAAATTATGACGAACACTAATATAAAATCGAAATTCAAAAAAACTAAGTAGTAAACGGTACTAAACGCAAGCAGAGTAGCAAACACAAAATTATCCGACACAAAACAATCTGACAATCATCAGAGATATATAACAACGTGAGCATGTGTCACGGTGTGTGTGTTTGTTTTTATGTGTGTGTGTGTGTGTGAGAGAGAGAGAGACAGAGAGACAGAGAGAGAAAGAGAGACAGAGAGAGAAAGAGAGACAGAGTGAGTGTATGTGCGTGTGTGTGTGGGTGTGCTTGTTTGTTTGTTTGTGTGAGAGTAAGAGAGAGTGAATGAGTGTGTGTGCGTGTGTGTGTGTGTTTGTGGGTGTGTCTGTGAGTGTTTGTATGTGTGTGATTGGTTAATTATTTAGTAACGCATATTGGGATTTGGTAGACACTCATTCATTTCTGTAATTTATGCATGAATGAAGATAAGAATATCACCGCGTCGCACTGTCTTCCTCACTGCCTGTTCGTCTGTGTCTGTCTGTCTGTCTGTGTCTATCTACCTGTCTGTCTCTCTGTCTATATGTCTGCTATGCACTCTCTTTTAACTCTGTAAGGCGATACTGATGAGAATTTATCCGTGGATAATTTACGAAGATGACGGATGGCAAACGTTTGTCTCCACAGCAACCGACAAACATTTGTCTCCATAGCAACCGACAAACATTTGTCTCCATAGCAACCGACAAACATTTGTCTCCATAGCAACCGACAAACATTTGTCTCCATAGCAACCGACAAACATTTGTCTCTATAGCAACTAACACAAACATCGAGAAAACGAGCAAAACGCAACGAAACTCAGACAGCCACACAGAATGTGATTGACATGCAGGCACAAACGTTATGTACGCAAACATGTGCAAAATAATACTGGAAAGTCGGTAGTAATTCAAGAAAGAAAACAAGAACATCTTGTGGTACATTATACCAGAATCAAACTAACTGCTTAATAAAAAGACAAGACCGAATCTGAGAAAACGCCGATAGCAGGAGCTGTAAGTGCTGTAATATGCTGAGCAAATTTCTGTCGACTGCAACGGCCTTTGTTGTCAAAAGCGGTCGGTCGTTAAACTCCCGGATCCATCCATCCATCTACTCTTGTCAACTCGAAGACTTTCATACTTATCTACTGTTTATCGACATCTGGCGGAAGTAATTTGCGTTGAAATCGACCTGGCAAACTAATTAATTGTAATTGTAATCACACTTTCCAAAGAATCGTCATTACTAACCAAACTCTAAGGACTGGAAAAACAAGATTTCTTAAAGAAAGTTAAATACTTTAAAAGTTGAGGAGGCGTTACATAAATGTAAAAATGAATCAAAGATTCTGCAGATAGCGCCTTTTAAAGTTGCAACTGCAGTGTTGTACAGTCTTCCTTACATGAAACTGTGTTACATCGCGTATACGTGGTTCCCACCAGCTGTAACAGCCTCCCTATAAGTCCCCTTCCTCTTCGGAGGGAGCTGCTTTCTCTCTCCCCAGCTGCCTTTCGCAAGCACTCAAAGACTTTCCTTTCCCCTACTTAGATTTGGGTTGAGTTGTGAGCGCCTCTGATTGTAATGGCGCTATATAAGTGCTCAATTACATTACATTACACACATATTCGCTTAAGCCTACTCCTCAAGATCTCCCTTTTTATTGGAGACTATAGATATGTTTGTCAGCACTGCCCTCGTAATCGTATACATCGTGGAAATGCGAGGCCCGGTCTCGAGGCATCGTATTGTCTCTACGCATGTAATGTATGTATTTATGGTATGTAAGAACGGTATGTAGGTCGATATAGGAGAACGCTCGTCTGACTAACCGTCGAAATACTGGTCGTGTTTTATGGCGGTCGGAGGTGCATCTACGGAGAACGGGAGAGACTATTACATCTCTATGCATGAGAACATCCGAACGCAACGAATGCAAATCAGCAACCGTCTTCTCCGCATCGTATACACTATCCTCATCGCTATACAATATATAATATATATATATAATGTACATATACATGCATGTTTTATATATTTTAGCAAGTGCCCTATAGGCCTATATATATATATATATATATATATATATATATATATATATATATATATATATATAGTGAGTGTCCTTTATACAATGAGAAAATATCATTATATATATATATATACAAATGCATGTATGCGTATATAGATATATATAGATATATATGATGTGTGTATATAGAAATATATATTATCAAATGTCTGTGTATTTATATATATTTATGTATATATATATATGTATATATCTGTGTTTGCGTCATCCATCATTTGTTTTATTGAACAACGAATTCTTGGATGATGTCACTACTCAAGTTCCGCTCCGATTCGACTGCGTTAATCATCTCATTGCCGATGCTCTCTCTCTCTCCCTTTGTCTCTTCTTCTACCTCCATGCCTATAGCTGTCCATGGCTCACTGAATTATTCGGTCAGTCAGTCAGTCAGTCAGTCAGTCAGTCAGTCAGTCAGTCAGTCAGTCAGTCAGTCAGTCAGTCAGTCAGTCAGTCAGTCAGTCAGTCAGTCAGTCAGTCAGTCAGTCAGTCAGTCAGTCAGTCAGTCAGTCAGTCAGTCAGTCAGTCAGTCAGTCAGTCAGTCAGTCAGTCAGTCAGTCAGTCAGTCAGTCAGTCAGTCAGTCAGTTAGTCATTCATTCAGTCATTTATTTATTCATTCGTTCATTCAGTCATTTATTTATTCATTCGTTCATTCATTCGTTCATTCATTCGTTCATTTATTCAGTCATTCAGTCAGTCAATCAATCAATCATTCATTCATTCATTTAGTCGGTCAGTCAATCAACCAGGATATAAATCAATCGTCGTTCGTTCAATCGAATCGGAAATGCAGAGAAAACCCGGAAGTGAAGTCGGAAGTTGAGACTGCTTTCAAGATCTGACCTTAAGGTCACTCGATAATCGAACGATCGAACGTGAGCAGGAAAACGATTTCATTCGCGGTCTGAATAAAAGCGAATTTAGATATATTCATGGATAATTAAACGCATTAATTGTGGATGACATATAAATATATATTATATATATATATAATTATATATAGAATATATATATATGTATATTCATAATATATATATATATAATGTGCTCAGCCGCTCACGCACAGAAAACTGAGTCAAGACATAGAAAAGGCATCCAAACACATCAAGCCTTTGATGATGTTTACCGTGTCGGCCGTGTCTGTCTGCATGTATGTATTTCTGCATGTATATATATATATATGCATATTATGTATTTCTGCATGTATATATATATATATATATATGCATATTATGTATTTCTGCATGTATATATATATATGTATGCATATTATGTATTTATGCATGTGTATCAGTGTATGCATGTAATTGTGTAAGTACCTGTGTTGTACGTATATATATAAGTATATATATATATATATGTAATATATATATATACATATCATGTAACACCGTGTGTATTTTTATGCATGCATCTATCTGCATGTGTATGCACACATACAGAAACATGCATTGATACAAATACCATACAATGTATTCTTATTTATGCATGCATTATATAAATGTATCTGCTTTGTATGTTTATATATGAACCCGGATGTGTGTATGATTCCATGCATATATTTTGTATGTATGAATTTTTAATTATGACTATGTCGGTCTGTATACGTAGGGTTGCATGCATTTGTGTATTATTGCAGGACGCATGATTGAGCAACTGTGTTTTATTATGTCTGATTGTACGTTCTGCTGAATGACTTACTGGGTGTAGGTCTATGTATTAGTCTGTGTGAGTGTGACTGTGTGAGTTGCAATTCTTTGCGATAATAACACTTCACATCGATACCTCTGATGTCAGTGTGTGTTTCTTTCTCTTCCTCTGTGCCCGTCTGTGCCGTTTGCCGTTGACTGTTACTGACGTTGATAAATGGCTTTTTCTTTAGAGGAATAAGTCATGTCCGGCTTTGTTTCCTTCGATTTATATGAGAAAATTGATAGCTCTTCTCCTGTTCGACTATGCAAACATACGAAGACGTACAATCGAAGGACGCACGCATCCAGGCACACTTCAACGCACAGACACGTTTACCGTGCACGGTCACTTTTGATGGATATGTAAGCCAAAGAGACGCAGGATTATACAGCTCCGGATCTCCGTGTCACAGCCACGAGTCTGAATAGCTAAGCAGGCGCGATTAATTTTGAGCATATCCGCGCCCCATACGTCATGGACCTATCATCTATCGCGTCGGCTGAATCCGACCAATGGGCGTCGACGATTGGTATGGAAGACGCAGCAAAGAAATAAAAAAATTACTTAGAATACGATAATGACGTTCACATAATTTTATCAAATGAACAGAATTGACAATCGAAACTGAGTCAACTGCTAAAATGACATGATAAATAAAAGCACAGGACACCAGTTTATTCGTAGGCACGGTCAGCGATTGAAGAATAAAAGTACACGAACATATTCTCCCAGATGTGCACCTTCTATGCCTTACACCTACAACTTCCTTTGTTGAGTAACCATACTAAACCAGCTTTGGATGAAGAGTCGTGCGTTTGGCTCAACGTGTCTGCGACAGTGGTAGCTCATGAATGTCCGAAGACTGTGGTGATATTATTAACAGTTTTGTTCTAAGTGACTTTAACACCGCTTATTACATCTAGATAGAATTGTAGACTGGCGCAGACAGCTCTTTTGTGAGGTATGTCTACTTGATTGTGGCTAGATACTCCAAATTCTAAAGCGCGTCTAAAATTAAGCGCAGGGCACCAGCTTATTCGCGAGTGCTGCGTCACGTCAGCTGGGCTGTCCAGAGATCGATGTCCAGTTTAAGACCACGATTAGCCTACTTAGGCCTACTTGCATGATACAATACATTGAAAAACCCACATCGCCATCAAAATGAACGTGTCTACAGAAAGCACGACGTACCAGTTAGATGGGCATAATATAAGCATTAAGCAGCGTGTCAAGAGCTCTTCATAAACGTGTTTGCTACATTACCATACGGAGCATCTCAAACGAGAGAGATAAAATGTGTTGACAGTTTTCTGAGCGTCACTTCAGCGCCTCCGTAACACATCAACGCACCCATCAAGCGATACGGAAGATCAGAGGGGACTGAGTCATTAGTTTCTACGGGAGCTCGGCTACACAGGTGAGCGAACTCCTAAGACAACTCAAGCGCCATCTTCAGTGCGTCGGTCGTATATCTTTTATCGTGTGTCGTATTTATTAACGTACACGGCGTCGTTTTTCTATAGGCGGCTGAACGAGATAAGCAGACTGCCATACGATGTGCGAGATAAATGAGGCTGCGTGGAGATACATAATGTGCTATATACGTGTTACAGGCAGCCATGTTCCATCGCATTCCGAGATTTATAAGGCGCCACATAAATACATATTTGTCAGTTCAAGAGCCTACGAGTAATAGTAAACGCGTGGCACCAGATTATTAATGAATGCTGTGTCGTGTCAGATGGGTTGTCAAGAAATTTTGAGTGGAGATCGGAGTCCGGTTGCCAGGGAGATAATGGAGAGAAAGGAGGCTGAGGGGTTGCTGAGGAGGGTGTCGTTGTTGAGGACGAGAGAGCTTGGAAGAAGCAGGAATGGTTGGGTTAGAGTAGCTATTGTTAAAGAGATGTCATCTCAGTGTAGGGTGTGAAGTAGGACTTTGAAGCATTAAGTGGAGGAGCACCATATAGGCTTTGGGGGACAGATCGACAAAAATAGGGTTTGGGGACAGGTTGGAAAAAAATCCGCCTCCTCATGAAAATTGAATCGACGGCTGGCGCCACATAAATGTTCGATCATAATGAAAATCTATCGCAATCGGTGATATTTTCTTTAACGAAAGATAACATTCTAAATAGAAATAAACGATTTCGTAAACGAGGACCAGCATTAACGCTAGGAATTGAATTAATTTCTAAAACGAAATTAGGAATTAAATTGGGAATTACTCGCAGAAATAAAATTATGAACGAAGACAGAAATTATATTCAGAATCATTTTACTTCTTGTGGCGCTCAAGTTGAAACGAAGACGCGTAAAAGTCACGGCGCCATATAAATTAATAAATACACAACATTACGGTTTCAAGTTACCCATAAAGACTATACCCTATTCGTTATACTACCCATAGGCCTAAAACTGTCACCAATGTTCGATCCAGAGGCGGCGATCTCGTTTGACAGGTGGGATGGGGACACCCAATGAAAGGGATAGAAAATATGGAGGGGACACATGTATAACTCTGTAAAAGGTGGGGAACTTGTCCCCTTGACCCCCTCTGGTTCAATCTACATTTCATGGTAGATCTACATTATTTTCCCCAGTATATTTCCTGCGTTGAGTTCTCTTTCCGTCACTCGTTCAGACTCAAACCCGTTGAAGAAGACGCGTTCTCTTCATAATTATTTGTCGCTCCTGCCGTTGTTCCATCGTCTGCCACAATTCTCATAATTATATACTCAAAATTTTGACTCTCAACTCTTCTCCCCTTCACTCGTAACCGCAAATCTCGTCATAACGATAACCTTTGACCCGGTTCACCGGTTGCCCTTTCGGGCGTCACTGGCAACAGTCTTTCCGCCCTCAATATTCGCCAGATTGTTCCTCTTCTCTTACAACGCTCCTTCTCTATGCCTTACCACCTACTTCTCTTCCGTCTCCCTTTCCACCGCACCATCTCCCCTCTTTCCGCTCTTCTCGTTACCAGCGTTCCCGCTCGGCACGTATACTTGCCGATTTATGGAAGGCATCGTCAGGTCGACAGTCGTACGAACGGGACAAATTATTTAACGGCTATTCATCGGGCCTCCCCTCGGGACCACTTCATCTCCGGGAAAGAATCCGAGACCTCCAGGGAACCATCCAGAAGGCGGATTTATCCGGGCTGGAAGAACGGGCAGAGTTCATAGGACAAACACGGACAGACAGGCGGTCAAAAGGAGAGATAGTCTTTAGTCGGTGGTAGTTATTATGAATTTATGCCAAAGTCACGTGAGAGGAAGCGCGAGCTGCTACGGATAGTTAAGAAACGGTCTTGACTGGTTGGTTGGTCAGTCTGTACGCGGGGCATAAGCAATCATTTATAGACCCAGTCGGTGGTAGTGTTGAAGACGAAGAGACGTCTTATTATTGAGGACTGATTTATGACTACGGCCAATAGTCTCTTTATCTTAATCATCAGTGTGGCACCATGGCTGATCGGTTAGAGCGGTCGGCCCGTAACACTCAGTGTGCGCTGAGTGTGTGGGTTCGACCATGACCCTCTGAATACACGATCCTCATCTGGGGCGTCACTGTGTAGGGACTTCGAGCAAGTCCTCCGCGTACAGTTGCTCTCAGTACAACTGCAATTGCGCCTTCGAGGCGTGTGTACTTTTGAGCAAAAACTGTTTTTAAGAAGAGCGATATCAAATTTCAAGAATTTCAAATTGAAATTCAATCATCCAAACTCAAAAATATCGCCATAATAATGATACTAATCATGATGGCGTTGGTGGTGGTGGTGATAATGATGTGATTATCATGATTATGATCATGATTACGATAATCGTTATAATGATCGTTATGATTATCATGATTAATTATGATACATAAGATTATTATTATTATTATTTTTTATTGTTATCATTCTTATTATTGTTATTATTATTATTATTTTTTTTTATTGTAATTATTATTATTATTGTTTTTATTGTTATTATAATAATTTTTATTATTATGATCATCATCATCAGCAGCAGCAGCAGCAGACCTCCGAGGAACCATCCAGAGGGCGGATTTATCCGGGTTGTGAAAGAATGGGCAGAGTCCATAGGACGGAGACGGACAGGGAGTCGGTCAAAGGGAGAGACAGTCTCTAGTCGGTGATGATTATTATGAATTTATGCCAAACCAGCAGCATTAGTATCATTATTCTTATTAACACTACCCTTATTTCTTAAACCCAAAAACAATAGAATTATATAAATAATTATAACAATAACATTATTAGCGCTTTTGTCACACATTATAAAATACGCTAAAATGATATTAAGTCTCCCGATAAATGTATACGCCCACAAGCTTATAATGAATTCAAGAAAGATCGGCGGAAGGAGACCTCGGCCTATTTTATGTGTCGCAGTCATTCAATGCGTGAATATTGCGAACTGAGTGTCACAGACTCGCATGGATCGATTGGTCGATGGTGCTGCAAAAGACGTCTCTCGAACGATATAGCACAAGAACGCACCCGCTGAACTGAGTCATCATAGTGACTGCGTATGGATCTCATGCACATACATATATATTTCATATTTATATATTTATACTCGTGTATTCCATAATATATATATATATATATATGCATAGTAATGTTTAGGTTAACCTTCTGCAGCAATAAATGTAACATTTGGTAGCTCACAAGTCAGCTTGGAATTTGGAGATTTCACATGGCAATATGGTTATTTAAAAATAGGTAAGATCTGCAGACTAGTTTTCAACGGATTGTCCGACAATAACAGCAATCAGACTTGTTTCTCTCGGTGGATGTTTGTAAGATCATTATTATAAGCGAACATTCAAAATGTTTTAGGGCAATCTTATTCTTAAGTTTTTTTCTTTGCAAGTGGTATCGGAATTTTTTTTAAACAATTGTGATCTTGAAAAAACATTTCTTATTTTAAAACGATTTAATCCGTTTATGTTACTTGGGATTTTGTAGTGGGCTCTAGAGTCTTGACCCTTCCATCAAGCGACCTTGGAGAATTGCTGCTCACAATTGTTTTCGAGGATGGCAACGGGAAACCATTTCATTCATCTCACCCTCGAGTGCATAAAAGTCAAATGACCTGCCTATACGGACATGGAACTCATCATCGCCGGCTACTGCTAGCAGCCACATATTCATCACGTTGCTAGTATAATGTCGTCGGTCTTACCTGTCAACGAGTTCTTCAGTCGAGAACAAACTGTTAACACGATCGCCAAAGCCGTAACGGACTTAACGGACGTCATATTATAGGCCTCTACACGAGAGAGATTTTGTCGGTCTTCTTCCAACTAGCGGCTAAGACCGTCTCGACCCGCGGGCCGTCCGTCCGTCGGTCGGTCGGTCTCGTTCCTGCCGCGGCCGAACCTTTAGCCGGACGACCTGGCCTCTGGCTGCGACGACGATACGCGTTCGTTGTTACCCGGCCGACAGAGGGCGACCGACGAGGCAGGGGTGGAGCGTATAAACAGACGGTGTTTGATGGCAGACGACGATGTAAAAGCAGACGATGTTTAATGGCAGACGATTTAAAATCAGGCGATGTACGAAGAAGGCAGACGATGACGCTGCTGAGAGTGTATGAGACACGAAAGCAGACGATCGAAGGGCGTACACGACGCGGGAACAGACGACGCCAGAGCAGACGATCCGACGTTGGAGGGGACTACTTTTCGAGCGGACGACGACATTTTGTACAGCAGATGAAAATAACGAAGAAGAGGAAGAAAAACAGAGATATAATGACAGTAAGCGGACGCGTGAAACGCGTGGCTGACGTCATCGGGAGTCGATCGTCTGCGCGTGAATTCCCGCCAACGATGGGAGGATTCCCGCGCAACAAGCAAGCAGACGACCGACGATCGGTGGCGGATGATGAGTAATGCGGGCGGCCGTGCATGCGCAGGCGGCGGTGATTGTCGGCCGGAGAGAGAGAGAGAGAGAGAGAGAGAGAGAGAGAGAGAGAGAGAGAGAGAGTCAATGACTACGCGTGGCCAACGCGTCGTTCCATTAAAGTTGGCAATAAACGGACTGATTGAAGGGAGGAAGGAGGATGCGGAGGAATAGGATGAGGAGGAAGAAGAGAGGGGCGATAAGAGGAGCGGGAGAAATTGGAGGAAGAAGATGGAAAGCAAGAGGATGAATTGGAGGAAAAGAAGGAGGCGAAGCAGGAAGGGAAGAATTGACGGAGAAGGAAGGGAAGCTCATAAATTGGAGAAGCACGTGAGGTGATCGGAGAGAAGGAATCGGAGGAAGGCATGAATGATGAGTAGAGACTTGAAGAATTAAGAGGAGGAAGGAAATTAATGGGAGGAATGAAAGAGGACGAATATAGAAGATTGAACTGTGAGAAGAGATGCCATGGGAAAATGCGAGTAGGTGCATGGAGGAACGTGGGGAGCAAGAGGAAGAGTAACTGGATAGAGGATGAGGATGAAGATGAGGATAAGGATGAAGATGAGGATGAAGATGAGGATGGGATGAGGATGAAGAGGTTGAAAAAGCGGATAAATATTAGTAGGGATTTGAGGAGGGTAATAGGAAGATTTAATTGGAGGAAGAGAGGAGGATAAAAGAGAGGGGTGGGGAGGATTTGGATATATGAGGAAGAAGAGGAAGGGAACGAAGAGTGGAATTACTTGGGGAATATGCGTTCAAGAGAAATCTAATTCGTTGTTTGTGTTAGGCTCTGACGTAGATCTCTGTAGAGATCGCGCAATTTCCTGCTCAATGATTTTTAGGCTCTGGAAAGGGTTCTGATTTCAGACCCGAACAAAAATTCCTCATTGTATGTGAAAGGAAAACTGAAAAACAAATCTAATTTATTTGGGTTTTACTTCTTTTTCTTCATACGTCATTTATATATCTCCCAATTGACCAGACTTCGTAATCCATCCAGCCTTCTGGTAGGTCGGTCCTACGTCCCTTCTCAGAGTAAGAGGACATGTCAGTCCTGATAAGCGATGTCCATGGCAGCTTAATAAGATACCAATAATAGACTTTATATTTATTATTTCCACTGGCATGAACCTACTATGCACAGGATTGTTGAGTCACTGTGTAACGCCGTGTCATTAGTTTTTTGGCGATAATCTGGAGCAAGAAATGTTCACATCTTTTTGACATACAAGATGATTCGTTAACTTTTAGTTATGAAAATAAATTGAAGCACAACTATGTATGCAAAATAAAAATAATGTCGCTGGAGGTTTAAAACATCGCATTTTTGATTAGAAGACAAATTTAAAGTGAGGCGTTATCTATAGAACCTATGTTTAAGAGCAAAACGTTTTCACGGAAATTTATCGAGTAGCCATTCCTCAAATATTGATTCCTGGACTCAATGGTTAGATTGACATACGTGTGACAAGGCGCATACGGTCGATTGCAGCTTTGACCGAAATATATTTAGCTTTTGGGTCTACTGACTCAACTCTAAAAGGCGGCGGAGCTCAAATCCTATAGCGGCTGAATGCAGCGGTTGACTGTACTCCTCGACTACCATTTGAGCCCCTCCTCCCATCATAGGCATATTTAATTAAAGTGAAACCGAAGGAATTAAGTACGTGAGCCTACATCTGTTCCGGAGAAATTGAGGAAACACGGCTGAAAATCGAAATTGGATCGAGAGGATCATGAGCAGGAAATAACAACGACAGTACAATGATCTTTTCATTTATGTGGCGCCTCACGCACACGCGCACGCACACACACAAACACATTTATATAAACTCGATAAATCTGCGTAATTAAGCTAATATAATGATCTCTTGGGCTCTAATACATAAGATAATATATATATATATATATACACGTATATATATATTATCTGATGTTTATATATATATAGATATATATACAACACACAGTCTATAACCATTACATGCATTTTATATGTACTTAAACACATAGCAGGAAATAATCTAGACATTCTATTTGCCCTGGCGTATAGTTCAAGTATTGAAGACCAACAACGATTGGATTTCGCTCTTCGTCTGTTCGCTTGATGACAGAGCTCTGCGCTGACATTGTGTGGGCGGCGGTGCGCCGGTCATTATTGGTCGGCGCCGGCGCGCCGGCTAAAAAATCGGCGGCGGCGGCGGCGCATTGCTCAACTAGATGGCGAACACCGTGGAGCAAAATAATCTTCGGCGGGTGAGATTTCTTCGGAAGGTGTTTACGAAGGCACGTTATTGGGAGGATGGATGGAAGGAGAATGAGGAGTGAGATAATCAGATGGACAAGAAAGCAGACGGAATTGTAATAGGAAGGGAAATAGGAGCGGATGGTGAGGAGAGGATGAGAAGAGGATCATGTGAGCGAGGACAGGTTTTCGTAAGGAAGAATGGAAGACGAATAGGACGAGGGAGAAGACAGAAAAGGAGGAGGAAGAGAGAAGAGGAGGGGAGAAAAGAACGACGAGGAAGGGGGGATGAGATAAAAGAGGTGGAAATGGAGAGAACGTGGGATAAACAGCAGAAGGAGGACAATAGGGAGGGAGGGATCAGAGGCCCTGGTTGGAGAGATGGCTAGGGAGGGTGTGGCGGAAGACCCTGTCATTGACACTTCGAAAGCTGGCAATCTACCGACTGAATGCATGATTGCTGCGCTGTCTGGCGCACAGAACGATGGGAAGGTGGAGAGGCGGCGGAATGAGTGACGAATGATGATGAAGTTCCGGCGAGAGACGACTAACAAACGGGATGCCAGCGCTCCAAGCTGATCGTACAAAAGCACCGGGCGGCATGAGTTGAAAAGGGTGTAAAAGCAAGTCGCTAAGATGGCAAATTTCATTCATGAATTCATTCAGAAATTTATATAGCACCCTTTCAAAATGACTACTCAAAAGCGCTCTCATCTCCAGCCCAGACAAGGAGGTAGGTTATCAAAAGGCATCAGTCGAAATGCAATCGAAATCTAGCCATCGTTTCTTCGCTGATCTTTCTGTACTCGATGATATCGTTTGACTTCCTCAAACTGATTTTTCCACGTGCAAGTAAGATTGGCTCTCGGTTATTACGGCTTTTCTCCTATTGGTCAATGAAATTCAGGCAAATAATCACTCTACGTGTGCCTTCACACCTCAACCTCTTAAACTCGTCTGTTCCTGGACTCACCTTGAAAGCTCTCTAACAGGGGCGTCAATCACCCCTCTGAATGATGGAGGCAAACCCCCGGTCTCAAGTGTCAGGAAAGTAGGATATTCCACCCTAAGACACAAAACTATCCCCCTACCTGAAATTGGAGGCATTTGCCACCGGACCGCCACTATATCTGGACGCCCTGTTCTCTACATGCTTTCTCCAACTTCCTTCCTCACTTTCGACCCCAATTGCTCAACGAATTTTGCTCAGTAGCGATCATCCACTGCTGCTGCCCTCAGTATTGTTACAATGGCGTTTACTAAATCTTAGCGATCGAGAACCGTACACGTACTACACCCGGTGTGATCATCTCTTTTAGCCAAGATTTTCCGCGTACCGTCCGTCGTCCATTGTAAACAGGATCTAATGATATAACAGCGAAGAATTTCTCCAGCTGCGGTTTCTGAACGTCGTCACATTGCAGAAGATAAGGTGATGCAATGTTCCGCCTGTTACTCGTCTGTTCCACCTCAGCATGGATCAGGTTGCGATGTTCCAGTCTCCGGTCAACCGGGTCTGCGAGCGTTGCATTCTTCTGTAACGGCGGAGATATGCAAGTACCGCGCCTCCGCACATTGATTCCAGTCCGTGTTTTCATAATAATTTTCGTTTAATCTGAAACCGACAAGCCGCAGTATGATTATAAATCACACTACGAACGAGTGATGAAAAACTAAGCCTACGAC
Source organism: Bimastos eiseni (assembly GCA_959347315.1). Classification (NCBI taxonomy): domain Eukaryota; kingdom Metazoa; phylum Annelida; class Clitellata; order Crassiclitellata; family Lumbricidae; genus Bimastos; species Bimastos eiseni. The sequence goes on along the minus strand of OY365821.1, from coordinate 9,277,019 downwards.
GGGAGTCGAATTTAACTGTCGGCAGCCTTGCAAGGTGCCATTACACTGCGTGCCTTCTTTGTCCAATGACTTCCATAGCGCTTTCAGTAATTATGCAGCTCATCAGCTTCCCTTTAATGTGACCGACTGGACTATGACCTAAATTGCAGATGCTTCGAAAGGGGCTTTTCAAAGCTCAGGGAGCGTTCATCTTCGACGCTCATGTCCTCACACCATTTCGTCTATCGAAGAAACTTAGGTCACGTTTGCCCCTCCAGTCCTCCTGTGGCGGGTCTCTTGAAGACTTCTTTGTTCCGTCCTCCTCAATAACATCGTGGCCCGCCTGTTGATCAACTTGTCACCTCTCAATCTCTCTCTCTCTCTTCTCTAAAAATTCTACAAACGCTCAACTTCACTGGGTTGGTAGTTCGTTATTATTAACTCAATTTCTGGTCTATATTCTGAGCGATTTCCATTCTTCACCTTTCGTTTGCTGAACACATCTCACCTCCCCTTACACTTCTCCCGCTGGTCTTCTCACACTAGGGGCGCCTCTGATGAGATTAGGTCGTACAGCAAGAGATGCTTTAGAAATTCGTAAATACAATACCTTAAAATAAAACTAGAATATTGATTACGACTTGATTGTCATGCGTCGTCTGTCGATACCTTCATGCGTAATAGAAATCAACAATTAAACGGTGTTAAATTGTAGATAGAAAGTAAACACCAGTAACCATTTACAATAATTTATTGCATGGCAGAAAAGGAGAGGCCGTCAACATTGTAATACGAAGCAGTCTTCATCGAAGGAGTTTTAAAACAGTAGCCAGTCTCCATATTGTCACCAATGCTACCACATGTTTTTGAAAGTATCTAGACACTGAATCGTGCTTTGAGCACAAGTCCGTTCCAAGAGACTATTTCTGTAAGAGGCCATTGATAAAAATTAACTTCGAGTACATTCAATCAAGATGTCAAAGGCAATGAATTCAAAATGCTCACACAGCCACGGAATGCTAGACAACGGAAAAATGAATACAAGTGAAAACGCTTAAACTTTGTAATGGCAGTAGAAAACTGGGTCACTGACGGTGACCCAGTTTCCTGCGTTCTCATTGAGCGTTCTCATTGCATCATCTTTGACCAAGAAATCATGGCCGCAGTGGTGCATGGGAACCGCACCACCCGTGATACTTTAGCAACCGTGGCATCTCCATTTTACTACCGATATAACAAACTATTGCAGTTGGGCGTTTAAGAGGACGAAATATTGAAAACTGAAATGCTAATTAATTACGAGCTGAAAAAGCCACCAACTGGGATTTACATCCAAACAGGCATGCACTAACACATTTTTAACACAAGCAACTAAGTAAGTAAGTAAGTACAAACTGGTACCACAGAACCTGAAAGGAAATTTAAGCTTCCGTACAATATTATACAGAACTTGTGTAAGAGTTCAATCAAAGGTTTCCCCAAGCTCCTCAATTTTACAATCATTTGGAACTCTTAAAAAAAACCAAAAGCACCCTAAAATTATCCCTATAAGCACAATGACCAACTTTCACCATCTGCCACCCACTCGATTCAGGCCCTGCTGTACCCTGTAAGAGCCTTTTAGGAAGGGGCTCAGGCATCGATAGGTTTTGAATTTTTATCCTGTCATATCCTAAACAAAAGACTTCATCAAAAATCACCCATCATACCCAATTTTTACAACACTATGAAAGGACAACACAAAATAAAAAAATTAAAGAAAATGTCTGACTGGGAGGAGTTGCACTGAATATGTGCTTCTTGCATTTCTACTCTACCAGAGTTTGTTAGGATAACTGGTCCTCGGGAGTCGAGGTTGGGGTCAGAAAAGCTAGAGGGGTCCCAAACCAGAAGACGGTCTGAGTGCCACACCTGGCAGTTCATGTGGAGGGGGCAACAAGCTAGAGGGGTCCAAAACCAGAAGACGGTCAGAGTACACAGCAACACCTTGCGGTGTCACAAAACTGAAGCCAGTCACAGAAGGCCACCACACCTGGCAGTGTTTAGGCTAATTGTACTTGTAAAGGGTTTGAACAAAAGAAGGAAAAAAAATGACAACAGGAATAGAAAAAAATTGCACAAGATTTAGCAATCACTGCAAAACAGTTCTGAAAGTTTCCGTTTTGTACCCGTTCCGTTTTCCCATTTCAATTTTCGATGAGAAGAACTTCAAAATTGCTCCAAAATTTACCATTTCCTACAATTTAAAAACATTGTGCCAATTTGTACTTGACTTTGGAAAAGCGGCATTCAGCGAAAGCGTGTAGTTTGTCTTTCCATCCGCCGCCTCGAGGAGACCCAACCGCTGAATGGTTCAGGAAAAAAACACAAGACAATGATATCGAATAAACTATTAGCAGAAAGTAAAACCATCGGTGAACAGATTCTGTCTTTCACTATTCACTAACTAATATGACGACCACAAAGAAGAATACCTTCACGACAAACACATGTAGAGAGTTTAAAGCAATGCAGTTACGTCCAATGTAATGTAATGTAACGACTCACACGCGATGATGGAACTCGATAAAACCAAGATGGTGGGTTGCTGTGTGACGCAAAGGGCGGTTACTGTAGCGCCCCGTTAGGAGCCTCTCAAAGTGAGATATTGACAACATAAAATCGATCTATCTTTCGTACTCATGGCTTGCCATCAACTTAAGCCCATTTTCAACTCAGCCAATCGAACAGCACTGGGTTAGATATGGCTTCTGATATGACTGTTGATAGCATGTTTAGTTCAACTCACTTTGGAAACTCTTTACAGACTCTGTAGAGTCAAGTTTGTCGACAGAGTCACGAGCGAAAGATGATACGATTGCAATTACAGTGGGAATAAAGTTCAAACAAGTTCATGCACTGAAATTAACTTAGCAAGAAGCACAACATATAGTTTACCAGATGTCTCTGGTACAATTAATCCTGGGAAGGATGCGCCTAGCAAATCATTAACTGTCAGCGTAATACAGATAAAGTCTCGAATTTACCAAAGAAACAAACCATTCTGGCAGCAGAAATAGTCACCTGCACAATAAACAGTTGGAAAAACCGAGGTTGTTTCGAGCGTCGACTCAAACCAAGAATGCAACCAACCGATTGCGAAACTACGTGAAACTGCTACGACTACACTGCACCAAAAAGAACGAAAATAATGTTATAATACGCCGACTACTTCGTACGCTTATATCTTTATATTCAAAGAGTCGCTTGAGTTGTGCTAAATTTCCATCACCGTCTCTAGATGGCAGGTATCAAAACTCAAACAACTTGGAAGAAACGCTGGCGACCAATTGTCGACTGCCAAAAACAGACTTTGGTCATTCATCAACTTAGTTCTAAGTGTTGATGCGACGCGATGTGTTAAGAGCCGGCAACAAGGTGATTTAGAGTCAACTGGTCGAAGTGAATTTTTCATAGCTAGTCCAATTTGATAGTGTTTTGCACAGAGACGTATTTATTGAGTGGTTCAAACGCTCGCTGAAAGAAATAGATCACTGTTACTATAGACTAAAAATGTGGAAAAAACAACCATGTCTAATGAAACTCAAAAGAAAGAGCCAAAGAACAGCATACTGGCTACGTTCATGATTTTGAGTCAGAAGCAGAGAATTTCACTTGAACAAAGCAGCACTTGCGTCTTAAAATAACCGCTCGTTCAGCCTTTACTTGTCATAGAAAATCATAGAGAGAAACATGATGCACAATCTGAGCAAGCAATTGACAGGTACCCAAGAACACAGCCAGATTCTTAAATATGGTCATCATCCAACTATTTCAGCAAAAATCGTAGCTGAGTCTGCTTACAACCAGAAACTAACGATAATTTCCCCCAAACAACACTGTAACTGCTAAAACCGTTTTGAACTGGTTAACGAAAATAATAATGTCTGCAATTTATTTAGCCTTACTATGGTACAGTTTAACCCTTTAGCAGCAACCTGTATTGGTTTCCCATACATTTCAGTACACTCTCATCGCTAAAGAATTAACGCACAGAGCTTTATCAACTTATTGTGTTAAAACAATGGCATGCAAAAGACTAATGTTGAATTGGACACCAACAGCATTTCCAACGGCATTAGATTGGACCCATATGGGTCCTAAATGGTCACCATGTGGGCACAGTCACAGGTTCCAATCAAAGCCACTAAAATCAACATAAGACCATCACAAAATAAAATATAAGGTCAATAACTTAAACAATTGAATATTATTAACTTAATTCAGCAGACAATTTCCACCCAAAAAAATTCCACTGAAACAGCAATACACACAATAAAATATTAACATTATTAATTTAATCCCTGGCCAGAAGAGAATTAGTCTTCATTTTAAGACAAGTCTATCAGAAATTGACGCAAAACTGGTCGATCATTAGTTTAGTACCCAAGGAAATCTGTTTACAGTAGGTGATGCATCATCATTGCTATCAAAGTCCATTTAAATTATAAATTTATTATTATTATTATTTAGTGACTTTGATAGCACTGGTGTCTGCTACAAAAGGTATTAACCGATGGAACACAAAAACCAAACCGTAACCAGGTCAACCAATTAACCAAACCATAACCAGGTCAACCTATCTAAGGTCAGAGCACGGAGACAAAGCGACAGTTGTCTATGGTGGACATGCCATTCGAACTGTTTTGAGTAGTAATAAAGTCATATCATTCTATAGCAGAGATACTGAATGACACAAACACCAGGAGCTTAAGAAACTACCAACTCGTCAATCCACGACCATCAGATAATGCGGGACAATTTTGGAAATATTCCAGCACCCATAAAAAGAAACTGGGGAAGAAAATGTGAACAAAACTTGGAGGCTCAGCAAGACATATTTTTGTTACTATTGTCGGAGAGTCGTGCGGGCCGGCATCAGTCGTAAGCTGCAGCAATCATCTCTTCCACCAGCAAGTACACCAACGTGTGACCATATCCAATAGCACTCAAAGTAACCCAGGCACACCAATAAGTACAGAAGCAAGTAAGTGTCTGGATACTAATGGATCTTATCCTCAGCAGTACCGGAAGTATAAAGACTGCCACAGTACTGAAAGAACTCGTGGTTATCTCTGGCATTGAACACAGTTTGAAACACCCACAAACCAAACAGACATCAATTTCTGCTCCCTACCCAATCAAATTTTTGACAACCGTCCTCGGAAAGCCTTTTACTAGCCCCACCGACTTTCAGTTCCACCCCAACTGAAATCACACTCCCAATCGCCTTTTCCACGATCAATTACTGCCCCAAATCATGCCCCCCCCAATTGATACCCGTTCCATAGTCACACACTTACGACCAATACCAGCATGTCTTGCAGGCTCACCAGCATATGAAATGGCACACACGATTACAAGCAGATGGTTAACATATCGTTTGAGAAGTTTTTCATACCATGCAATACACGATGCATACAGACAGTTTTCAACGTTTTCTATAAAACAGCGCGCGCCAAAAAGTCCGCATCTCGACGCACATTCCGTCTGTAAAATAGTAACAAAAAGCTGCCAACAAGCTATCAAAAAATAAACTATAATAGTTTGTCGTACAAAAAATGAGACCCTTGTAAAATTCGTTTAGCAAACCCAATATCGCAGCACTCATCAATATTCTCGCCTCCTGCCTCTCTTGCAGTTCTCATTTTGCCTCTCTCTCTCTCTCTCTCTCTCTCTCTCTCTCTGTCCATACCAGACATTCATCTTTTGCAACCAAAAGCTCATCATCAGCTGTATTAGCCTCATTTTCTTGCACAAGCCTCAAACATTAAGATTATCCATCTCCAATGCATGGAATGGGAGCTTCTTTTCTCCAAATCACCAACACAGCGTCCACAGCCGCTTCCCAAACTCCTTGTCAACAGCAAGTGAGCTCCTCGTCAATACCTCTCTCTCTCTCTCTCTCTCTCTCTGTCTGTCTCTCTCTCTATATATATATATATACATATATCTCTCTCTCGGTTTCTCACTCTTTGGTACACACAATACACGTAGAAAATCCCGTATGCTGTAAAGAGCAAACGTACACAGACCACACATACACATGTATATACGCCATTCGTACACACGAATAAATGCATGAACTGGAGCGCTCAGAGAGCACCCATCAACAAACATCCAAAAGGTGCCCAAACATCATCGCAATACGAATGGAAATGTCCATTCTACACGCGTGGATGTTTGCGCAAACATGCTCAAACATAAGTATTCGTACACTCCTGTCAGTACAAACTACATCCACACACACACACAAACATATATATAAAACATATACACATGTCCACAAGTGCATACACACATGAACTATATCGTATTTACGTAAAATATGCAGGATTTGCCGATATAGTATGTCACCTACAAGTGTGCGTGTGTGCACTCTGTATATCAGATGGCAGTGTTCGACACATGTTGCCCTAAAGACAAATCCAAGTCACACAACCATATATACATGTGAACGGTATATGCATAAATCGAGATATAAATAAATGCAGCGACTGTTATAAAATGAGCTGGCCCTGCAGATAACTGGGCAACGTACAACCATTGTCAAATTTCATAATAAATATTCCAGCATCTTGAATGTAATCAGCCGAATCACCTAATTTTACAACAGAACATCCCATTTATATCTAGACATGTAGAAGTATGTATACATATACATACATACATACATATATATATATATATACATGCATAATCAAGTATACATATACCTTTGTTTTTACGTACATGTATATTTAGTCCATAAATAAATACATAAATATACAGTTATAAACACTATGCAAACATACAAAAGATATATTTATATATGCCATGTATATATATATGTATATAATATATATGTACACGATGTCCGTATATATACAAAATATATAAATATACATCATTACCGACCGGTATATACAGTCTGTACAATCATACACGCACATGCACACACAAAATGCACATTAGCATATGTATACCACATGTATGCACGCATATATGTAAAAATCTATCGCAATGCATATTTATAAAACATGTCTGCTCAGAATTACATACATGTTTATACATACATGCTCAGGTGGATAATACATAAAAATATATCTATAAATACCCTTAATACATACAAACACATATGCATATATATATATATATATACACACACATGATTTCTGTTAAATATACATATATATTCATATGTATATATATATATATATATAACATTGTATATTTTGTATGTATATCTGTATATGTAGCATCAGTCCATCCCTGCGTCAAGCAGTAATACTGTATCAAAGTCTAACGCTTCTCATGATTCTCTTGATTGAATTCCGACTTCCCTAGCGTCCCTAGTCTCCCACATTCTCTCACTCTCATTCTCTGCTTCAGAATATCTGTCCTTCCCTTCCAGATCCTTCCCAGCCTCCATAGCACTTCTCCCGCTTCGACTTCTGGAAATCTTCTTCTCCGGTGGTGCCATCGTCCTGCCACTCCCGACGTCAGCACTGCACCGGTTCGGGCGGTGGCGGCATTCCCCGGCGCCCGTGCATTGGCGCCATCTGCTGGGAAGGAGGCGGAGGCGGCATCATTGGACCGTTCATCGCTTGGATGCCCTGACTGACGAGGGCACGAATCCGGTTGTGAGCACCCTGCGAGAGAAAAATCATCAGTTGAAAACGAGTCGATTGGGTCGAGAAAAGTAAATGCAAAAAAGAAAATCTTTAAAAGTAAATATTATAAAAAGGAAAGCTAAAACTGTAAAAGGTAGGCATTAATAATGGTATAGGTAGTGTCATACTGTAATAATAAATTAGAAAAGTAAAATAACGGGTAATGGTCAAAATATTTAATTATGACGCAAGATGGGTAAATGCAAAAACAAAATCCATTAAAAGTAAATAATAAAAAAATAAAAATAAAACTGTAAAAGGTAAGTAAGCATTAATAATAGCAAAAGTAAAGTTAAACTGCAATAGCAAAATAGAAAGAGTAAAAAAGAACAGGTAAGGATCAAGGTTTAAGTATAAAGGTAAGGTCTAATGGTCAAGGTAAAACATAGGTCAAAAAGGTCAGGGTTAAGAGGCAAGAGCCACATGTTGTTTTCCAAGCTCCATTGAAGCTTATCAGATGTTTCTCTGAACTTAAAAGACCAATTGACCGCAAAAATTGCTCAAACAAATAGAAATGAATTCATCAGGTTAAAATGAGCAAAAGGCCAACAAATGATATGATATGACCAAATGAAATAGTGCCTATTCAAGAAATCTACTCAGAGGCACTCTCTGTGCTAACCAAAATGATGTTAATTGTCATTTCAACAACTGCTAAAACAATTGGCAAAACAGTGCACAGTAAGCTAAAAAAAGTCACTAATGGCTTGGCCCAAGCACAAGTGCGAAACCAACCAACGGATTCCTGTCAAAAGCTGGTAGATGGCATGGATGTCAGCTAAGAAGAGACTCACCTGGATGGCCATGAAATTGCCAAAGACCTCGACGAGCACCTCGTCCCCCTGGATCGTCTGATCCTCGGGAAGCTTGATGTTAGCACCAGTCATGCGCTGGATCTCTCGCACGTTTTTACCGCTCTTTCCGATTACGCGGCCGACCATCGACTTCGGAATCTTGATCGCCGTTCGAAGTCTGACGTCGTCGTGGCCCCCGGCGCCCTCACCCTTCACCTTCTCGAAGATGAAGTAGCTCGCCTGCACAATGCATGGTCAAGATCAACTCTCAATGCTAGTCTTAACTAACCAAAGACTTACATCTGATGTTCTATTTTTAATGCTCTTAAAATTAATACTTTTTCTTCCACCTTAAGACAGGAGTATTAGCAATAGTCTTAGGTCGTTTGCTTACTCTATTAAAAAATGTTACACTTACACCATCTCCTCCAACTTAATTACTTTTATAAGAGCTTTACAAGATTACCAATCATTTTATTGATAAGCTCCAAACCGACAGATACTTTGTTCTTATCAGGAAATAGAATACCAATCTATCAGATTTCAGATGGGAACCTTCACCAGATTAGGATTGAAGCATTGCTTGACATGTATTGAAGCCTTGCATGTCCTGATTAGACTTGCCTCTTTCAACCTGCTTACCCACTGTAGCCCCATTCTCTGATGCCCTAATCAATTGGAGTGAAACTGTGCTTCTCGAAGAGATTACAATCTTCAATCATGTGATTGAAGCGACCATTGAATGGGACCCAATGCATCATGATAATGGCACTAAAGAAGTCATTACTCCGGTAGAATAAGAAACCATGGAAGTGCAAAAAAGAGTCACCAGATGTCACTAACCTTCCAGCAGGCATCTGTACTGCCGCGAATCGTGACGACACGCTCGCTGTTCGGATTTGTCGGATCATCCTCTCTCTTTGGTTCGACCTTCAGTCCAAGCAAAGAAATTAGTCATCGAGAATAACACATGGTGTCCTCATAAAGGGATTATATTTTAAGACCTCATCAAAAGTGGAACTAGGGTCCATTTTAAGATATTCATAAAACAAACTTCGAAAGTCTGCAAGTGTTTTGTTTATGAAAATATTAAGAAAAAATTTGGCATTCACAAGGATGTGTTATGTCACTATAATGTTTTTAAAAGATATTGACTTAACAGATAGGCAGAATCACAGATAAAAGCAATCACACAATAAAGGTAGACTGAGCTGCAGAGAGTATTTTCTTGTCAAAACACTACTTTTAGCAGTGCATTGAGAAAACTCCACAATTATCGTTGAATAATTGGCAAGTTTTTGCTAACAGTAACAAAATAAATATAATACATGCTACAGTGCTGTTATTAAACTAAAAATAGCTGTAAAATAAAAAAATTTCTACCTTGCATTTATGCAGCTCATGATTCATGGAAGACACACAGTTCAAGTCCCTGTGTTCTAGTTGTTTTACTAGATTGTTTTATTAGATATTTTCCCCTCATTGTAACTCTCGACTAACTTAGGTTTTCTGAAAACACACTTGCCAATACATGCTCTATAGCATTAGGGATAAAAAGATCACAGTTAACTCAAAAATGTCAAACTTTTGAACTCTTCTGATTACTCCAACGAAGACTTCATTATTATACCACTGGTAACAATTTGCCCTCTATGAAAAAATCGGATCTATAAAATACTTGTAACAAACTGACGTTTGATAAGGTTTCAATATGTACACTACACAAATTCAGCCGCAAAGACATCCGTACACCGCTTGTTACAAACTGCCCTGAGACAGTACACCACATGTAACAAAACTGTTCTGAAGAGCAGATCTAGTGTGTAAACTGGACAGACTTCAACCCATCGGCCACTTACCGTAACGTGGGCATTTGAATCCTGCATGATCTGCTTGATGATGGACCCACCAGCACCAATGATGGCACCAACCACGGCGTTTGGAACACTAATCTGGCACATCTCACCAGACGCCATCATCATCGGTCCGCCTCCACCGGGAGAGTTGTACACGGAGGGATACATGTTTGGTCCGGTAGGCATCTGGAAACACAAACAGTTCAATTAATTGATTAATTAATGTGTGGCACGGTGGCTGATCGGTTAGAGCGGTCGACCTGTAACACTCAGTGTGCGCTGAGTGAGCGGGTTCGATCCTCGTCCAAGGCGTCGGTCACTGTGTAGGGACCTTGAGCAAGTCATTCGCGCACAATCGCTCTGCAGTACAACTGCCATTGCGCCGTCGAGGCGTGTGTGCACTTCTGAGAAAAAGATATTGAAAGAAGGGCGATATCATATTTCAAGAATTTTAATTTCAATTGGTATTCCAAGGCACAACATAAGATCCTGACTTGTCCCTCATTCTAATCTCAAAGCTTCCGTTGTGCCATCTAAAACGTCTGTAGGGCCAGCTATCGAACTTCTCAAACACCTTAATGGTACTTTTAAGAGTCTGGTAAATTTAAGATGGGCAATGTAAGCATAGAAACAAACACACTCAAATGAAACTGTCACAAGTTGGAATGATGAGAACAAGGACTAACATCTGTGCTCTGGCACCTTTACACAAGAAAGCAGAGTTGAAGCCTGATGTGTCAAGACTTGCCATATTTCTGTAGAGATCTAATACTTATGAGTTGAAGAACTTAGGTATAAGACACTTTGTGAGAGGCAGCTAATAGCATAAAGTGTTACTTAGAAAAGTTATAAAGATTAACCACAAATAAAATAAATGATTACAATTAATGGATTCAATATTTCAATCTGTCACAAGGTGGCAACATGTATATACACCAACTTTTCATCACAATAATATGTGCCCTTGATAGTCTGCTGGTTCAGAAAATAAACTATACAATACTTGACTGTTAAATTTTTGCACTGTTGCTGTTCGCTGTTCTACCACGTATAATTATCTTAATTTTCGAGAAACAAATTCTGCTGGAAATGAGTTGACTATCAACCTGTGACCTAAAGGATTTAGTTTGTAAGCCCCAAAAAAACTTGAAACCTTCAGGAATAAACATCAGCACAATGCGGCACCAAACCTACGTAAAGTTTTACAACATCTGTCTTACAAAACAAGCTCTGCCACATGCTACATCATCATTCATATCATAACATGTGCAGTAACTTCTATAGAGCTGTTGTATAATGTACAAGGCATCAACCTAAGGCACATCAACTCCAAACTATATATAACCAGATCAGCAAACATTTAGAAGGTCCATTCTATATCTGGTCTTCTGCCTCCCAGACAATCAGGTTTTAGAGCCAACCACTCAACTGAAACTGCTCTTCTTTCTCTTCTATCTGACATCTATTCAGCAATGGATAGATAAGTCCCATGTCACTCTCTTGGCACTTTTTGATGCATCTTCAGTATTCGATATGGTAGACCATGATATACTTCTGCATCGCCTTGAAACGTTCTTTGGTCTTAGTGGTCTCCCTCTTCTTTGGTTTCGCTCTTATCTTACTGATCGTACCCAAATGATCATCCTAAGTGACTCCCGCAGTTCTTGGGTACCTGTTCAGTTTGGCGTACCTCAAGGATCCGTACTGGGTTCACTTCTATATATCATGTTTACAGCTGATATTCCTCGCCTTTTTGAAAAGCACTCAACGTCAGGTCACCTTTACGCTAATGATGTTCAGGCCTTTGTGCATGGCTCCACCTCCAACCAACTTGCTCTTTGCCAATCTATTGAATCACTCTCTGCTGATCTCAACTGTTGGATGTCCTCAAACCGTCTCTCACCCAATTCTTCCAAGACTCAATTGATCTGGTTGGGCACCCGCCAGCAGCTGCTTAAACTTGATTATGCTTTACTTGCGAAGCAGTTCCCTCAGTTTAGTTTCTCTACAAATGTCCGCAATCTGGGCGTCACTCTGGACAGTACTCTATCCTTCTCTGCACATATCTCTAATCTCTCTCGGTCCAGCTTCTATCATTTGCGGTGACTACGCGCCATCTGACGATCTGTGTGTTCGACCATTTTTTCGACCATGGTTCACGCCTTCATCTGCTCCTGCATTGACTATTGTAACTCATTACTCATCGGCCTACCAAAACTCTGGCTCACTCCGCTCCAGTCTGTACTCAATGCAGCTGCTCGTTTGAACGCCCGTCTTCCACGTTTCTCACATATTTCTACTTTCATGACTCAACATCTTCATTGGCTTCCCTTGACTGATAGGATTAATTTCAAAGTTCTCTTTCTTACATTCAAAGCATTGTTGGGTCAAGCTCCACTCTATCTATGTGAAAATTAGGAAACCTATCTCAGCTACCACCGGAAGTCCTCTTCGTTCTTTAGACCGTCACAATCTTCTAATACCGCAGTCTAGAACTGCCACAGCTCAGCATCGTGCCTATGCCTCTGTTGGCCCTTCGCTATGGAACAGCCTTCCTGCTGTGACTCGTGCTACAATCTTATTTAGTAGCACAACTGTTTCTGCTCGTTCTCTTAAGACTTCTTTTCTCTAAGGGTTTTTCGCACTGGGAGCGCCTCTGATTAGGTTGTACTGTGCGAGGCGCTTTATAAATCTGTAAATAGAATAGAATAGAATATTCCAAGGCTTATTTCATTATGTATAATGTATTAAATAATGCCCAATTTCACAACTATTAAAGATCATCAAGATTCGGATTTAACCAGTTACTTACGGCCGCTGGTCCGTAGGGCCTGCGCATATTTTGGTACATTCCGTTTCCTCCCACGTAACCTGTGGGATGCATGAAAGGCATTCCAGACATCACTGGAGACATCATCATTCCAGGTGCCTGAAACACCATTCCACATTAAATACACTCCACTTGAAAAACGGATAGATACGAGCATCAAACCGCCTGCATGACAAACTCAAAAATGTTTAACAATGTAACTCAATTACAACAATTCCATTGGCTAAGCTACTGCTCATCAACATAGGCAGAGAAAGTGCCAAACTGCTACACATAAATTCTTAGCTCATATTGACTTCATAAATTGTCTATATAAGGTCATTTGTATTATCATTGTAATATCAAATACCATATTCACATTTCATATTATCTCCATCTGTGTGTACTTGAATATTCATACATCATCGCATATTGATATAGCCATATAATATATATGTGGCAGCTCCGACCGTCTTCAGTCTCATGTAAAAAAAATTCACATTTAGGTTTTTATATTTCATTGGAAAGAGGTTACGATACTTTCAGCTTCAAAACGACACCTAAAATATTGCTTTAACATGTTCCTCGTCAAAGCAAATGTATAAAAAGTACTTTAAGTACCGTTCAGTACGATTAAATCATGCACAACTAAAGCAATACTTTCATAAAATCATTTCAAATAATAATAATGTTAGAAAATCCACCAGTTACAAACTGTTCTAAAGGTATTTTCTAACTGCTTCGAGTGAAAATAACATATTATTTTGAAAGGAAATTTTAGTGTTTTATTAATTAACTCATATTGCGACATACGAGTGGTTTCGGTCTGTGACACCACATATCACCTTCATACATTATTGCATATTACATGTGTTTATAGGTATATAACAACTTAATAGATCATCTGCAATCATCTGCATACTGATTGTCTGTGATAAAAAAGTCATCTACCATGTTAGCCTGTTGCATGTCGCGCTCAATGCACTCGAGCAATTTGCTCGAAATGAGTGACTCAGCCTTCACCATGTTTTCGATCGATCCACGAATTGTAATGACGCGATCTGGATACAAGTTCATCATCTCCTGCATGCTGCAGTGACAAAAACCAAAAAAAGTCAAGTATTGTAACACCAATATATAGAAATGTACTGTCAAAACATGTTCAAAAGCCCTGCATTGGTGTCTTTAAGAGGAGCAGTCTATTAAGCTAGCCCTGAGGCAGAGCTAAGGGAATCAATCAATCAATCAATCAAAAATACTTGATATAGCGTCCTTTCAAGATATCATATCTACTCAGAGGCGCTCCCGCCCTAATCCTTGGCCGAAAAGGACAGTTTTAAGAGAGGCTTAAAATGAAGATGAGGTGTTTTAGGTAGGAGACGGAGCTCTATGCGAAGTCCATTCAAAGAATGAAGTATTAGCAACTAAAGTATCTTAGCCTCGGCATGTGTGGATGGGCAGCCAGTCCTCTCCTACATAGTGTCATCATCCCATCAACTGTGTACAGTTAGTGAACCCATAATAGCCCAGTTGGTTAATGGGTGAAGGTAGTAGAGCAAAAATCTTGACACAAATTTCTGCCCTGGGATGGGAATTTGAACCCTGACTTCTTGATCAATAGCCCAGCATGCTAACCACTACACTGTCAAGCAACCCCCATTGGCGTCTTCAGCAAGTCCCAATACCGATCATTGGGACTGGCACCAACACCTCCATGCAGTAAACAAAGCACATCACAATATATGGTGCACTGGATAATCTTTAATGGAACAATATACGAATACTAACAGTAGAAGGGCCCACTACATGGAATAACCTTGCTTCAGATCTGCACACTCTTATAACTAGACTCTGCATACACCTTTCACAAGAACTTGAAAACTGTCTTTTTGCTGGAGTTGGCCTCGAAGCACCTTCCGAGTAGGTATCTTGGACAGGTGCAACACAAGTACTCTGAATGTGAATGAATAAAAAAGAGCCTCCATAGCACCACCTTGGACTGTACCAAGGGGGAGCCAACGGGGTCGTGGCCCAGGGCGCAGGATGGAATGAATAACTTATTATTCCATAAAATGCACTATTTTCAAAACGTGGGGGTGCCAGATTGATGCTAGACACAGGGCGCAATAATAGCTCAGTATGGCCCTGGCACCACCTAAACAATCCCAAAAGCATCAATCATTGGTTCCTCCCAGGCAATCGTTGCACAAGCTAAATTCTATAGCGCAGTCAAAAGCAATTAATAAAGACAGCCTACAGAGAAATCGAGTTTAGGAAAAGGCAAGTTCTGAAACAATGTGAGAGGTCACGCATTCATTCAAAACACATCATCATTGTCGTGATCGACAAAATCACCATTGCCTGCTCTTTTACATTGAATCCTGTCTCGTTTGTCTCTGAAAAACAGACATTTGGGTTTCAGCAATGAAAACATACTTTGACACAGTGATCTTCGTATCCGTATCTTCGCGAATCTTCTTAATCATCTTGCCTTCCTTGCCGATGATGCGACCGCAGTAGCGGTCATCAGCCAACATCTTAAGAACGACAAGCCTAAAATTCATCAACAAACGTAAGTCTAACTGTCAACATAAATATAAATATTTAAGTTGTATAATGCTCAGTATATCACATCTTAAAAATAAATTCATCAGGTTATGCACAGAAAAACAGCATTTTAAATCTAAAAACATAGAAAGGCTTAAAAAGCGGGTATTGCCTTAAGAAATGAAGAGGAAAAAGAAGTAGCAGAAGAGTATCAGTCCCATAACCTAGCATGAACAGCAGCAATTGATATGCAGCATTAGCGACTTCATTTTCTTAGTCTTGGTCTACAAGGTGGGGAGACACCCTGCTTCTGAAATCCCCAAAAGCAATGTTTTGCCCTTATTCAAACTCCTTCACGACTGACAGTCCAGCACACATTAAACCACTTGACCATCAAGCACTTTAACTAGTCAAGAAAACCTATTTTCCCAAGATATCATCATCTTAATCCTAACTCACCCTCTGTTGTTCATGTTGGCCTCCTGTTGCATAACATTCAGGATCTCCTTACAGGCATTTGAACAATTCTCTGGTTGGCCAAAGATTGAAATCACCTGCAAAACACAAAAACATCCAACAAAATGACACAGAAAAAAAACAGCTCACAGAAAACGAAAACTTGACCACAGAAGAACTTTCAAGAAGAACCTGAGAGATAAGGAAGAATTTGAGATAAGGGTAAGATAAAGAAATGCTACCAGAGAACAAAGAGGAGCAGACTGGTGTAGAAATGCCAGTCTCCACCAGCCCACCTATCGCAAAATGGTAAAATCTATCTGTATTAATAAATGCAGGGTCAAAATCATCGCAACTCTTAGCAAGACTGTCTTTAGCTCGATTCGAATACTTACCTCTTCCAGATTAACTTTAGCTCTTACTGGTTACCAGCCTCAATATGCACTTCTGAACATTGCAAGAAGGGCACTATCAAATTACAGCTGACTTGCATATTATATAGTAAAACGTTTTATGGTATTCATGTACTGCCTATGGGTGAAACTGCCATAGTCTAGGACTCGAGTCAATCAGGATAACATGTAGTAGTTCTACTAGGTTAGCAAAAGGTTCAAGACCCTATCAACTGTGTGGCCTGAAAGACACCTTCCTTAGTTTCATCAGTATAATAAACGCTAGCAACGAACCTTCTCCAGCAGACCAGAGTTTTCTTTGCCATGAACATCAACCCTGCAATGTTCAAAATCAACAATGCTGGAAAGTTTCTCGTCAGATATCAGTTAACGGCCAGCGATCTGCATAACAACTTATTTTCCTGCCTACAGCAAAACTCAACAATACAACTTAGACCATTCCCAACCATTTCCCGAGAATGACACAGGTCTGCAATGAAAGATTTTCAGTCAATGGCACCAGGCCTTAACTTTATTTTTTATCTGCCTAGTTCTTCATTTTAAGAATGGT
Source organism: Bimastos eiseni (assembly GCA_959347315.1). Lineage (NCBI taxonomy): Eukaryota > Metazoa > Annelida > Clitellata > Crassiclitellata > Lumbricidae > Bimastos > Bimastos eiseni. Next base: position 9,259,924 of record OY365821.1, on the reverse strand, counting down.
TCTTTGCATTCAACAGTGACTATTTCTACGCTACATATATTCAAGAAACATTTATAGATTCATGCCAGTAGCGAAACCAATAGCCCTTACATATTCTGACAGTCGCAGCAGGTTCAAACCCTATCGGGTGCCGTGGCAACAAGACTAGGAACCACAGCCTTAGAGACACTTCAAATTCTCTGCTAAATCTTGTTCCTCTTGGAAATTCATCGTGTTGGTAAGAAGCATCAATGTTAGTCATATCATTCAAAACTAATGCATTTATTTACTATTCTCCTGATTGGTGCACCACAATAGAAACGCATCTGGTCAGATCCGTATTGAAGATGGCGATTCATTTTGCCTCTCATTTCGTGTCAAAGAATTAGTTCTTGTGTGCTACACAGTTGTTTCAGATAGTTTCATAAAGCACTGGCAAAGAATCAAGCCTGAATTTGGTGGATTGCACCCAGCGTGCTATGAAACAAGACCACGGTACTACACCATCAAAAGCTCTGATACGGTAATGGATCTCAAAGTCCCAGCATATGATTTTAATTCAGGTCATCGATAGGTGCAACAAGAATGCCTAATGTTATTTAAATATCTTGTAAACCAAAATGAGGTACAAGCAATTGGTTGAAATAAATAATATACTTACTTCAATGTTTTGTCACATGATAAGTAAACGATGTCGCAATGATAACACTATGCTTACCTGGCCTTGCACTGAGTGGTGATGTTACGAATCGTCTGACCCTTTTTGCCGATGATTGCACCAACTAACTCACTCGGCACCACAATCCTGTAAGGCAAAAAGTTCAATTCATTAGTTGAAGCAATAACCATAACCATCCGGGACAATGCAAATATGGTCAGAGACAATGTAAACATGGTCAGAATTTATGAAAACAAATCTTATGCTGCTGTACTAAATATTAAGATGAAAGGAAATTGTTATGCCTGCCTTAATACACCATAACATCTAGCAGAGTATAGAACTTGATCGCTCAAAACCAAGCGGGTGTACCTCAGAGGAATTCCCGATCCACGATTCCCACCATTTCCTTGGTTCTGGTTCTGTGGGGCCTTTGGTCGGTTTGGTCGACCATTCGACTTGTTATTGGCACCCGCCAATTCAACCTGAACAAATGAACCGAAAATCAACTGTACGGTGCTCAAACAGAAACACAGCCCACCACATGTCAATGCAAAGTAAGATAAACTCTTGGTTGTACAGAACAAAGCAATTAACGACCTATGTAGCATTAGCGTGTATTGCACAAGGCAACAAAAACTGGAACTTAAAAACCAACCCATAGTCAGTATGGTCAATAGCTCAAAGTTAGTCCAGTATACCAGAGAAGTATCCCATGTTGGATATATGGATCTGCAAAACCAGTGTTTTTAGTCTAATCATATCCTGAATCAAAGGAAACAGTTCAATTCGAATTGCGAATCGAATCAGCGGGTACCAGATTGATATTTATATTGTACAGTGCACAATGCATGTGACAGCAAAAGTGTACCACAGTCATCAATATATCAATGTAGGCCTGATAACAGCTTTTCTGCAGTTTAAAATCAATGAACCAGGGTGCAAGGCACTGCAGGTGGAGGAGAAATCTCAAGAGAAATTTCTCCTCTGGATGACTCAGATTACAGTCTAGCAACTTAACCACAAGACCATCGTGTAACCATCAGAATCACAGATCAAACTGATAGACTTTGTACAAAGCAGGGAAGCTGACTCACCTGAAGTATGCTTCCACGCAGGTCGTAGTCATTCAACTCATCGACAGCACTGAAAGATAACAGAACATTACCATTCCAATTATGAAATGTGAGTTAATGCCAACTTTAATTAAGTAGTTGTAAAATCTTAAATTACTCGTCATTGCCAATAGGCCATACCACATTCGGCTACATTAACAGTGAAGCCTTATATAGACCTAGTACTCTGTTGAAGTGCAGATGTCCAAACTTGGGTTTTGGGACGAAGAAAGGGAGTGTTCCCAAATAGGTCACATGAGCAAGTCTTTTATGGGTGAGTCGTGTGACCCCTCATAACAATTGGTAGTGTTCGTCTCGTGGTGCTGCACAGTCTGGGGTTCATCTCTGTTGCTCGATGAAAGATATATATAAATATTTGTTTACTGAAATACATAGAATGTCACACCGCAAACCATTACAATAAAAATTATGTTAGTTGTTTAATACCATAGTCTGATTCAATCAAGTTTCAGAATTATAAAAATTATAATAAATATGAGAATTCGTTGGAGATTCTACATAACAGTTCTGTATAGGACTCGAGGGGTGAAGTTCTTGTCATCCTTAACAGGCAGTCTGAAGATATTGGTGGAAAGCAGTGAAAAACAGTCAGTCAAAATCTCTTCCTAAGAAAAGAGACAACTTACTGCTCGGCCATGTCAGGAGTTTCATAGATGACGCTTGCATAGGTTTCTGTCGCCTCTGATGCTAAAAAAGTCACAGTTTCTAAACTGTAGAAGAGTCAAATTAAATAAAAAATAGACTGAAATTTCAAACATGGTAAAGGCAAACTGAAAGTTAATACGATGTAAAGATAAACTGAAAAGAAAAAAATGTAAAGATAAACTGAAAAGGTAAACAAGGTAAAGATAAACAACAAATTAAATAAGGTCACGATAAATAGAATAGTTTAAGAAGGTTAAGATAAACAAGGTAAAGATAAACAGAAACATTAAATAATGTACAGATAAACAGAAATTTAAACAAGGAAAAGGTAAACAGAAAGGTTAAACAGGGTATAGGTAAATAGAAAAGTCAAAAAGGCAAAGATAAAAAGAAATTTAAACAAGGAAAAGAAAACATAAACTGAAAATGTCAACTGCACACTTGACTACAGTACATGTCAAATGCACATTGTGTCAGAAGATACATTAAGTTCCAGCAGTGCACCACACATTCAACTGATTGCCATTTATTGACAGAACACCAACTTCATAACATTACAAGAATAACAATAGGTAGAAAATCAATTCACAGTTATTGGAAGTCATGGGTTAAAAGGTCACTCGAAGAGGACCAGCCTAACACTTCAATGACAAGTTGCATCAGTTTCCCAATTACTTTTAGTACACCTTGTCATCAAAGTCTTAGGGACAGAATTTAGATGGGGAGCACGACATTGCACACTCAATTCACGACTAAGGCTGTCAACAGGTACCCGGGTGACTACCCGCCCGAGGCTAACTGCTCGGGCAATGAAATCGGATCTCGAGTATCCGAAATTGGCTGAAATTCCGAAAATTATGCACGAGTTTACCTGAACATACACCAGAAATGTTCCGTTGATCATATTAGCTGACTGTCTCGGCAATGAAATCAGTTCTTGGGTACCCGAAAATGGCAGAAATATAGTAAATTATGCGCGATTTTTGGTCCACGGGTGCCAAACATTTCGTAAAAATGCAAAATTCCTACATTTATTAGCAATATGTCCACACGGTCGGATACCCGCTCCGTGGATCGCCGGGTACCCGGGCTGCGATCTCAAAATTTTTTTGGCAGAGCTCTCTATTCATGATAACCTCAGTCAATGTCAACTTACCAAGGTCTGTTCTTTGTACAGTTCCAAAATTAGCCAGCAGGTGATCAAGTTCCTCTTTTGTTATGTCAGTTGGAAGGTTTTTTATCACACAGCGCCTGTCAGGTAAAGCAAATTAAACACACACACAAAATATGCACTCAAGATTTAATAAAAGATTATTATCATGATAATGTTAAGCAAAAATAATCAATATGTTAAAAGAAAGCATAAACAATTAGATATTTAATCAATCCACCTGCAAATCATGGTTGCTAGATAAGGCAAGTAGTCATTGTTTGCAACATGAAATAACAGAAAGAGTAAGGTCCCTCATAGCTGTTTGTTATGAATTCCATGTAAGTAAGCATGCAGTTCATTAAACACAAGCAAATGCTTAGCGCTTTACAAAGCTAAAAATCATTGTGGTAAAGAAACGGTTATTAGGAGAACAAAATAAAGTCAAATTATAGAAAGCAGGTGTCAGTACAGCGCTTAGCCAAGCCAAGAAAGCTCCTCTAAATCTAGATAGAACTCAGTCATGTGAGTGCGGGCGCACCTCAAGCATTCAAGTGCGTAAGGAAGCATGGGAACAACAACTTTCATTTTGTAAGTTGGAACAAACAGCTGCCCAGAAGAAGCTTAATATAAGTTTGTCATAATGAAACTAAGTGTTAACAGAATGAGCCACTCACTAAGGTAACTAGGTGCAAGAGTATCAAGTGTTAAGAAACAAGGACAGTAACTTCAAAGCTGGAAACGATAATAAGATTCATTCATTACAAAGATTTATATAGCACCTCTTCCAGGTTACTACTCAGAGGAACTCCTGACCCCAGATGCTAGTACAATAACCACAGAATCAATGATTATTGCCAAATTAAAAAATAAAAATCTTGGTACTTCAAGAAAGTGGTAATTTAACATAACTATATACACATCTATGTAGTGCCTTTCAAAAATATACTAACAGAGTGTGTAACAAAATTGCTAGCTATGCAGTCTAAACACCAAGTTAAGGACACATCTGACCACATTTCAAAAACAAATCTTAGTCTTTTACGAGTAATAATTATGCCAATAATTGATAATTTTGTTGTTTCGATAGCATTTATAAGATTTGCAATAATTGTAATTTTTTCTGCTTATTGGATAATAATTGATAATTTTGTGGTTTTGATAGCAATTATAAGATTTGCAATAATTGTAATTGTTTCTGCTTATTGGATTGCCAATTAAACTGAGATTGATTTATTGAGTAAATACTGTCCTCCTCCTAATAATTACAAGCATCATTTTGCATCAATCCTTTGAATCTTTATTATGCAATTAGAACAGTTCAACATGAAAGCATAAGTAATTAATTTGTTTTAAGAAGTCATATCCATTGGTCAAATCAAGTTCTTAGTAAGCATAAACACACCTCAATTTTGGAGCAGCTGCAGTATTCTCTTGAACGACAGAACCCATTTTGATCAACTAAAAGCAATTCCAACAAACTTACATTTAACTGCAACATATTTTAAAATTATATATATATCTATAACTTCTTACACATATATATTCCCAAAATAATTTCATCATACAACTAAATTCAACTGGGAAATGCAATTACTGGGTTTGATTAGCAGATGGGAGCAGGAACCACTCTTACTCGCTATGACTACCCGTATTTGGAAACAAGTCGCAATTCAACAACACAATTTCATAACAAAGACAAATAGTGTCACCCTCCTACTTCCCTCATACTTAAGAAGGTACTACTTGAACGATGGTGGGATTCTCCAATTCAAAGAATTGTCCCTAGCTTTGCATTGATCCCGAGATCTCTTCACAAATCACACACTGCATAAATAGATATTCCTAAAACTGGGTATACTACTCAGTTTATTAGGGTGCGTAGCGAATCGCCGAAACCCGAATCTCTTAAACTGATTTTCGCCGTATCCCCGAAAACGAAGCTGGATTGATGAAAAATGATTCTGCATAAATGGAAATTGGATAGATGAAAAAAATTCATGCAGAAACTGGATTGATGAATGAGTTGTGCTGTTTTGAGAAAGTTAAGTGTTTTCAATAGCACATTGCTGTTTTGGGGAATCGGGCTTTTCGGCCTTTTCAGCGATTCGGGTTTCGATGATTCGGGTTGATCCCGTTTATTATTACCCAGAGTAATATTTGTTTATTATGCAATGCTTACATTAACCCTAACGGTTAAAACCTGAATTAAATTAATACATGGCCTCTGACCATTCTATGCAATAATTGTTGTCAGCTGTGTGGATTCGTCTTCCTTTAATTAAAAACACTTAACAACTCGCTAAAAATAGTTACTATAAATACGGACACCAAAAGCATTTAAGGAATCTGTATCAGCAATTCTGAGGAATTTTTAAAGGAGCAACATAAATTAACACACATTATTTAACACCCTGACTAACTATCAATGGGAAACTGAAACTAAAATCTTGTAAGAGCAGAACATCAAACGGCTCACACTGACTACTATGTGACCTATATACCCCAAATAAAAGGGAAAATCCAACCGCTAGCTTCCGATTCAGCATACTTTCTTCATCCAAGGTCACGAAGACAAAGCCCACAATACCACCTCCCACCCCGCACTCCGTGACCACACAGCATCTCCGGACCGTTAAACAATACCCCAATTCATGAACGAGGCTCATGCTAGTTACTGGTAATCAACACTTAAAATTGTGCTACGAAACTTTTATTGCACTGCTTACAAGAGGCTGCACAAATAGAAGGTAAAGATTAAGAAATATCGAACTAGCTAATGTAAAAAGAAAACCGCTGAGATTTTGGATAAATGTTAAGGTTCGTAGTCAAGACCTGACACAATCTGTCGGCGTTAAACACGTCCGCTAGCTTTACCAGTCGCTTAACTTTTGTTCATTTAAGAGTATTCTGCGCTACAGTGCAGCTATTAGGGTCAACGAATAATATTCTATTATCTGTTGTTCTTAAGATTCGCAGAGCGGCGAAAAGGCGGTCTGACCGTTGAACGACCACCAGCAACATCGAATGCCCCAGACAGATGCACGCGCCGATTCGGCAGAGCCGCAAGATCAATCGACCGATCTTAGCCAAAATCTATCGACCGAAGGTTTGTAAACACAATGGGGTGCGAGGATTAGAGTCTGGCAAAAGACTTACGATTTAAACAGGATAACCAAAGCAGCTCGACCAACGCACAAGATAAGAAAATCAGTACAGGCTAAGAGCGTGCCTTCTTTCGCTGAGACCAAGGCACGGCGAAAGAGTCGGTGATGCGGTTGGCAATAATTCGTATCTTCCTAATCGTGGACTCGTATGATCTAAAATCATGTTTCTACCAATTCTATAATCATGTTTCGTCGACGACACCTATCTTGATCACATGTTTTCTTAAATTTAGTGGGCTTACTTGCAGAGTGTGAGGAACTTATTTACGAGACGCGTATTAACACACAAGAAGCTTAGGGATGACGCGAAGTGAATAGTGGACACAGTTTTGGGGATCTTCCAAAGTCGAGTCTACGGAGGATCTTTCAAAAGAGACGACTTCTTATTCTGGAATACATTTATAAGATTTATGAACAGTAAGTAAGTATAAAAATACTTTATTGAACTGCCGGCAAACGCAATACGGAAACAATGCGAAACATCGGATAAATAAAAAAACTGCACAAGTAAAAAAAACTATAATAATGTGGCGTTCTGCCGCCCGAGCGCCTGCCTAGCTCTCGGACGGTGTCGACTCCAGCGGGCTGACACGTCTGGAGTCGCCCGAGTCACTTCGCTGTCAAATCTCAATGCCAAATGGTTGCTCTCGATATCTACCAGGATGATCGCTCCCACCAGTATAGATTAAGGACGGGCCTCTTCGTCAAGAAAGGTAACGCGGTTCGAATTAGTAACGAGGTCTGACTCTGCCTATTCCGCGGTCGCCGGATGGGCAACGTTCTGAGGATGACCGTACTCAAAACAGGGTTCATAATCATACCGGCAGGAGTCTTCCTCGCCTTGCATACCTTCCAAGCCACTAGCCTCTTCTTCCTCTCTACCTGATGTCGTACCGTTCAGCATCTTGTGACTCTGAAACTATCGCCAATTAGGGACACCAAACGTTCTCTTAAGTTACGAGGTTCAGATATACTTGACAAGTCCATAAGCCATATCGGCCTAGACAATTATCGGTAGCTTACTTCAACGTCTTGTACTCCTAGACATTACTGTTCGCAACTCTCTAAACTCTGTCGTTCTAGACACTATCAGTTTCACAGCTTTTTGTCATATCATGCTAGACACAGCTATCACGCCTTCTGCTCAACACGTATCTCTCGATCTATTTCCGTGTATGGCATAACGCCCTCACACGTATATTTTGTCGTGCACCACAATTGACGGGGTTAGTTCCCGTCCTCTGTGTTGGGAGTTACCCACCAACACGGATATATTCTGCTTCGATAAAAATGACACTGGAAGGGTATTCACGGACTCTGATAGTGAAGGTCTTCTGTCTATAACCTTCGCTATCTGCACACAGATCTTCGATCCGACCTGCGCACGAGGGGCCCAACTTCGCACTTCAGTCATTTCTCGGAACTGTGTGTGACGACAAGCAACCATGTATTCACCTGGGTACCCGATTACCCAAACGTACTCGTATCGATCACTTCGATCAGACACGCAAGTAGATACACTTCGGGACATAGGAGGAGTATCTATGACCAACGTAGGTAGCCAACAGTAATATTTGCGCATCGATCAATTCTTCGTCTACTGGTCTACTTGTTATCTTTGACCTGGGTTTCCGACTACCCAGACTTTCACGTGCCTCTTGGTCCATTTCCGACTGTCCAGACTTTCACGTCTGCGTTCATCTGTTTCATACTTGGGTATCGGACGCCAAGGGACAACCCAGACTTTCACGTGCCTCTTGGTCTATTTCCTTGCGTGGCATACCGGCCTCATACGCATAAGTTATCATGTTCACGATTGACCGTCCTTTGCATTGGCAATTGTCCGCCAACACAGTAATATATTCTGAGACTTCGGGAAACCGGGAGGAGTAACTATGGCCAACGTAGGTAACCAACAAGAGTAATTATCGAAAGACCATAAAACCACCAAGAAGAGTTATTTGAGTTGTAACCTGAAGGTATCAATCGGCACCAGTGTTTTCTCTTGTTTGTAACGTGCTCTTCTAACGTGGTCACCCTCCACGTGTAATTCCAGCGGGTCCTTCGGGAATTTCCCGGGATTTCTATTGAATGGTCACCCGAACTCATTCACGGTCTGTACCACTCTCGGCCACAGAGGCCTATCTGACTATATGCGATCGCTAATCCTGGGACTTACCCAGTCTGCATCTATCACGGCCATCCGAATGTTAACGATCTCGGCTACCCGAACTCTCACATGTCCGACAGCTCAAGTGCTGCTGGAAACCCGCGACAGTAAGTATGACCAAACTAGATAGCCATGTATATATATTAACGAAACCGTACATGGAAAAGAATATGCGGAAACACCCGCAATTATTGAGGTCTTCGGCACCAGTCACGACCGTTTCTTGTAATCGTCGAACGCACCAATGGGGTCACCTTCCCCGTATTTTATCGAACGTATCCACTGGGGAACTTTCCCCGTATGTGCCAACGCTCCACCGGCAGCTCTCTCGGTCTGTACGGTTGCTGCGCCGGGAATCTACCCGGCTTGTATCTCTTGCGACCACCCGAATTTTCTCGGTCACCCGAATTTTCACGTCCCCGACAACCTGGTGGAAACCGGCAGGAGTACCTATGACCGAGCTAGGTAGCCAACAAGTATATTTCTCGGTCTGCTTTCATCTGTTATATACTTTAGTATCCTATCACCCAGACTCACACATGTCTGTAACTCTCATGGACTGCGTTTATTCCTCCCATCGTAGGATTATCTAGGTACTCGTCACCTAGAGCTCTGACCAACGGTAATGCACCAACTCTCGTAAACTTCGTTTCTCAGACTCGATTCTCTCACAGGCACTTGAGGTAAGTGTCACTACCTTACCTCCATGTTTCACACAGACCTGTATTATTGTAATCACTTTCTCTGAAGCAATTGTACTCTGTCTCTTATACACCAGAACGAACCATCGACAGATCTTTCGAGTAAGTCCCCGATAAGATTATTTAGTTAGAGCTATAAGAAGAAATTCTGCGGCTAGTCCCGCAAGTAGAAGCCTCGCGGGGAAACCGCGAGTCAAGATATTACAATTAGACATTGAACTGAATATGCTTCGGGAATACGAGAGGAGTAACTGTGACCAACATAAGTAACCAACAAGAATATTTATCGAAAGACCGTAAGAAGACATACTGCGGGGACACCGCAAGTACAGATATTACGTTTAGTAACTCAAGTTAAGATACGCGGGCAAACCGCGACCAAAGACATTGCGATCAGACACGCAAATCAACAGATTGCTGGTAAACGGGAGGAGTAAGTATGACCACGTTAGGTAGCCAAGAATAGATATTTACGGGAAACCGTAAAGAGAATAGAATATGCGGAGACGCCCGCAATTGATGAGGTTTTTGGCACCAATGGGAACTTTCCCTGTATCAAACGCACCAATGGGGTCGCCCTGCTCTTATTTTTAACCAAAGTGTTCACTGGGGAACTCTTCCCGTATATTGTCTCAACGGCCGCATCCCGGGACATCCCGATTGCTAAACTGAATATTATATTATTATATCTTCGTTTATTAGACAAGCTGACAATTCCCAGACGAAGATGACTATTTAAGTTGTTCAGCGATGATGAATGTTTTTAGCGAAAAACCATTCGGTGAGTTCGAACTGCAGCTAAAGACAGGATACTTTTCCTTTACTGCTTCGAGTACGCATGATATATTCTGTCTACTGCAGGGAAAAATTTGTCGGTTCCTCGGCTTCCTCCTATATGAGGTCGTTGCTTCGTCCCCATCACTGTCAATCATCCATCATCTGCCACAGGCTCTTCACTTCCAAACTAAGTTTAACTCTTCAAAATCTCATGCCAAAATTCATCTGATTATACCTTCTAACTCTCGACTTTAAAAACACGTAGGTCTAACCACAGAGCTGATAATTAGGACTATAGCAGCTACTCCCAGCTACCCTGCCTCATCTGACCATCTGCAAAACGGAATCGAACCGCCTTCGGACAACCCAACATATTATGACTTGACGCAGCACTGGTGTCTTAGTGCTTGATTCATCTTGTTAGGCACGTTATAAATGACAATTTAATAATAACAATAATAATTATGATAACTACAAGATCGATGATGTCACCAATTCATGCCATGTGAAAAATAAGTAAGCTAATGTGAAGCCACAGGTCAACATTGTCATAGTTTACACGTATGCAAGAATACGCACCTGGTCATTCGTTGACTTTGCTGTCTCGTGGCAAAATATTTTAGCACAAGTCAAAAGCGCTGATAGTGTCACTACCAAATTTATCAGCACCACCTCAGAGAGACCAGTTTCATATGAGCACTAGACACCACACGCCAATCAAATCAAGCGCGCAAGGTCTACGGAAATGAATCAGACACACGCTCAGAGGAGACTCGATCGGTGCGAACAATGATTATGGAAGGAAAAACAAGTTAAAGTAAAACCATGGATTTTTCGAGAGTCAAGACCCTCTTTTTATCTGGTAGATGACGCAATCGTTCCATTTCCTTAAGAGATTTTGATTACATATAATTGATGATGTAAACTTGCCGCAGTGGTTAAACGATATTTATTTTTTTGCATTTTTGTCATTTTTTTCCCAATTTTTAAGCCATGTCAGTAAAATTTTATACATTGCATTGTCATGCAGGCCTCAAATGTGTGCAAAATTTCAGCTCTGTAGGTCGACAGGAACATACCTGAAATAGAGTGACAAAAGTTCACACAAGCCAAGTTAAATAAAAGAGGATAATCAAAGAGAGTGGAGAGGCAGACAAGAGGAAGGCCATGACAGATGCTGCTGCATTGGAGGATGACAGATCTATGAATATGGGAAGCTTAAAGATGAGGCTCAAAACACTAGTGGAATGGTGATGTCGGACATTTTAACCTGCATGTGAGGCAGAGAACCAGATGAACAGAGTCCAGAAGATTCACAGAATGGTGTATTCACTTCATCGAAGTTACAATGGTAATAGATTCAAGTACGTAATAAAAAAAAAATCCGATTAACACAAGTTTCACAAGTACGCTGCTAAGTGTTGCGATTCCAAAATCAACGATTAAACAAGATAGTTTGATTAAAAAGAAGTCACAAATTTGATGCCTTAAAGAATGTACGCAAACTGCTGCAGAAATTGCAAAATGCACAACGTCATCATGCATATTTTCAGTTATGCTCCAACAAAAGATTATAATTTTCTAATCACATTCGAACGACGTATCAGGCTCAGTGCATAATTGAATTAGGGGACACCATTTACATTACATTACTGTTAAATAATGTTCAGAGCCCTTAATACAATCAATCACAGCAGATAAAAATGTGATGACGCATAAAATCTAGTCTTTAAAAGTCTGCAGCTAGCACACATTGTGGTTAAAATTGATCCTAGCTACCATTCAAGCCAAACAACATAAAATGTGTAGACTTTATTGACACATCTCAACACAGATAGGCTGTTGCAGTGGCAGCATTAGGCTATCTTTCTGTTGTCAATTTTCTCATATTGACAATAATAATATAGTGATATTTTCTTACATTATCTTTCCAGTTATTCTAGGAAATTTTCAAGAATTGTCTTGCCACTTGATGTGGAGAAAATTTCCGATATCACCCCATGCACTGTTGGAAATTTTCTAAAACAGTCCCTAATGTGATAAAATCTTCAAACTCTTCTGAACTTTTGCATTCCTGCAACAATTTCTTACATACGACTATCATCTCGAATAATGGAGTATTATGGTTGTAGCTCACACACTTCAAGAGTTCAAATTCTAGAAAAGACACCAATTCAAAACATATGCACTCTGCAAAAGTATCTTAAAATCTTATCACAGACTCCATATCAGTAACCCAATCTAATAAACAATCACCTTACACAACTCCCTCAGCGAAAATCTCACTTGCGTTCTAGACTAAAAATCAGCTAACTGATTTGTAAGCACTGTTCTCTTAACAGTACCATTAGTAACTTTGAGAGCTACTCAAAAGATCTTCTATCAAGTCTCTGTGTACAAACATATACATGAAATATTATTACAATATTATTATCATTATAATTCTAAACATAATTTCAAGAATTACACTTGGGATATGTTCCGTTAACACAGGCAGTAACGACAACGAACATACAAATAAAATGGTGTTAGTTATGAAAATAAACAAATAATGAAAAAGCGTGACAGATGCATATTTCCTCTTCGCCTCTATCAACTACAGCCCTATGAAGTGTGGACCTAGCACCAACTAGAAAATTAAAGAATTAACGAAACACATTAAAATAATAATTATCCTTATTGTACAATGAAAGAACACATCCCAAGCTCATAGTTCCATTTCTGCTATTATCACTATTATTTCGAACCCATTGTAGAAATGACCCATCACAATTTGGACAGAATAATGGAGTATTATGCTGGAATAAAATCATACTATAAACATCACTATTATCAGCACTATTCTCTTTCATTTTCCCAACATTAATATTATTCTTAACATTACTATTAAACGTTATAGTGACATTTGCCAAGAAAAACTACAACTATAAGTGCCAAAAAATTAAAAGAACGTCCGGCATTAACTGCCTCGACCTTCCAAATAATCAGAATTGTATCAGTTATGCCCACGAGTCACTAGATAGCAAAACATCCAATCGAGTCTCTTCTCTATAATCCATCTATACGTCCGTCGTTCCTTCAGACCACTTCGACTTCGTCCGGGTTGTCGAGGTGACGGTTGACGTGTGCCATGACGTTTTCCTCCGGATAGTCCATGTCGAACTGCATGAAACAGATGGGGCACACTTGTCCATTGTGATGCTCGACATGCTGTGTTATCTCGTCCTCCGAAGCCCCGGCTGGAAACTCCTCAGAGCAAACTGGGCACGACTTCAGCGAATCCTCCGCCCTAGAACGAACACGAAAAAGTCACAATTATTTTTGTGATTGGATGAAGCAATTATCAGTAAATATGGCTCCAGTGTATAAATATCTGTGCTAACATCTGTACTGGTTTAGCGATTGGAAAACTGCCTTGACATCTGCAAAGGCCGGATGAACAGCAAAAGTACAGTTGTTTCTCTTTGGGCAGTTAGTTAGAAATATTCTTATAATTTTTTGGATATAGTGTGCGCAAGAAATTTTGTATTTGTAACATATTTTAAATGGTTCCAGCTTTTGTGCGCAGGCCCGAGCTGAATGCGATGATAGCTGCATCTAATGCCTAAGAGGTTAAGTTCTGATAACCTAAGAAAAGTCCTTTGTTGAAAAGTTGTCTCAGAGCAGATGCAGCATAATCATATAGTACGTCAATGTAATAAGTTTTCAATTTAGCCTATTAGAAATCTTCTATTCTTCCCAGCTGGATATCACAGTTCATCTTAAATTTTTTTAGAGAAAACAATTGTGTGTGCACACAAAATTCTTGTGTGTGCTGGCTTCACAGCCCGTGTGCGCGCGCACATGCGCACAGCTTAGAGGGAACACTGTTAGTGAGTTTCACATAAATCAGAGCGCTTCTGAGTAGGTGCCTTGAAGGGGCGCTGTATAAATGTTCGATTACATTCCATATAAAACACACAGTATTTTCGTTGTTGTGCCATAAAAAAGCTACAGTTTGGCCTCCTCCTAATCCAACACAGGGACAATGTAGCCAAATGATTGTAATGAGGAGAGCACAAGTCCAAACCTTCTCCCCAAAACGGTTATGGTGTATTAAACAATTCCTTCAGTCTCAATTGCTCAGCACTGTCGATATATGCTTCATCATTATACAGTGGCATTTGATAAAAGTGCAATAAAATAATAATTATTATAAACTATTGAAGTAGTTCATCAATGGAATCCCACCCTGACCACACAACCTGAGAATGAATATCCCTAAAGATATAGAAGTAGCAATTGATAAAATAAAAGGCATTGGGGCAAATCCTTTGACATGCGACCGGCAAAACAAAAAATTATTGTCATTGATTAAATTGAAATTTAATAAATAAATTTTCGTTACTATTTCTGTAATAGTAAGTGCTACCATTTAATCCATGTGCAAATAATAAAATAATACACAAAAACAGTTAGTAAAAATAGCACTGTTTCAGAGACACACAACTGCATTGTTAGGCCAAGTAGCAGCATACTTGACGCAAGCCACAACAAGCCACATCACAAAAGCAAAGCTAAAATTCACAGATCACACGAATTAACTGACTGTGAACCCAATAACGTAGTGTGCGCCTGTGCACAATAACTGCGCTGGTAATTGTAATTTCAGATTTACATAGCACCTCTTCAGACCTGATGACAAAAACACAGGTCACACAGCCAGATCTTCAATAGCTTATGGATGAAAAGGTAAAGAAAGACCGAGGCGCTTATGTTGCAGTGTGCTAGGCAACCTATTTCAGAAAGACCATAGCTAAGCTTAGAAGTTTGGGCTGGGTACCAGGTCACCAGGGATGTAATCTCGAGACCGCGGTCTTGGCTCGAGACCGTAAAGCTGCAGTCTTGGTCTCGCATGCATCGGTCTTGGTCTCGGACCATCGGTCTTGGTCTCGACTGCGTCGGTATTGGTCTTAAAGGAACGGTCTTGGGATTGGTCTCCGTCTTAGGTTAGCGTTCTTGGTCATTTGCCGTATCAGAGCAATTTCTTTTATATTTGTCATTTATTAGAGACTCGGATGTTTAGGCCCTACGCGCTTGTTATTGATTTATGACGCACTGATCATCTATATATTATAGGCCTGCCTGTTTCAATGGAAAGAAATGCATTTGCAACATACAGAACCAGTCATTTCAAAATATGCTTTCACAAATGTCAAGGTTTTGGAACAATCTAATGATTTAGCTGGGTGGTCCGAGACAATCCACATGTAGTAACGTGGTCACATGTAGTCACTGTTGACCTACAATTCCGAGTACAGTATGCGTACACCATTCAAACAAAATGTTAACCTACTTGTTCAGATGTCTTATTTAGAAGCTATCGTATAGATTGTAGGTAATTTATAGTTTGATATTCTCAAGCCAAAGTCAAGGGCTGAACCCACAAAAGTTCAGACTGGCCAGTAAAACTGTTTTCTGGGCCATTATTAAAATTAGCATTCTTCAGCAATAAAATTAATGTTTTATGCGTGTTATTCAATTTTAGCGTCTAAATAAATTGAATCGTTTATAAATAAAAGGGTATAGGTCTTGGTGTTAGTCTCAGACCCTCGGTCTTGGTCTCGGACCACCCGGTCTTGGTCTTCGACCTCTCGGTCTTGGTCTCGAGGTTTTGGTCTCGTGCTGAACACTGCAGGTCACCCTGTACAGCAGAGAGATGAATCTGTGGCCAAGACGAATGGATAAGAGGCACACAACTCCCTGAGATAATATGGGGCACAGTCCACAAAGCAATAACGAATAAGCATTAGTATCTTAAACTGAGAGCAGTAGTTACCAGTGCAATCCTCCCGCATGAAGCCGGATTTTGCCCAAACAAAACTATGCCTCCAATCAGACTACACTTGAAATTATCAGAAGCGCTTAGGCAAGCTTCAGCCAAAGGAACTCTGGTCTGAGCATGTAAATCTCAAGAATAGCCATGGTTTAATTTTGTCCAACTTACAATGTCGATTAAAAAAGTTATTTGTTGAAATTGAAAACAAATTTAAGCTAAATGCTTCAAAATTGCAATTTGGATTTTTTTCAGAGGCATCCCACAATCTGTTTGAAAAGGAAGCACCTATGAAAACACGTCAAAGAACTTTCACTAATTAAAACAGGAGTCTAATAAAAAAGGTAGCTGTTGTCCCACTGCTGAAGTAAGTAAGCAGAAAACGTTAAAGCAACATGCTACTTAGACATCAGCAGCCGAACTGCATACTTATTCGTCACTTCTGGAGGTCCAGAAGCAGGTCCTGCTGCTGTTTCGTCGTCGAAATCTTCTGCAAACCAATCAGACGCCCGTTTAAGATGCTTCAACATTGACCCTAGGAGATTAAAACAACGGACGTGAGGGTTAGAGGCGCATGTTCTATTTCGGACAACTACAGGACCTAATCTAGGTTTGTGTACCATCGTTTGCCCAATCCACCAGGCACCAAAGGTCACATAGAAAAGTGAGAACGTAGTTGAAGGACTAAATTATTGTGGCACGGTGGCCAATTGGTTAGAGCGGTCAACCCATAACGCTAAGTGTGCAGTTTTGATCCTCGTCCGAGGAGTCACTGTGTAGGACCTTGAGCAAGTCCTTTGCACACAATTGCTCTGCATTACAACTGTAGTTGTGCCATCGAGGCGTGTGTGCACTTCTGAGCCAAAATTTTTGAAGAAGGTCAATATAAAATTTCAGTTTTATTGCATTGTAAATTGTTAACGAAGCCAATTCAAAATCGAGAATTTCGCACCTGCCGTAGGGCCTGACCGTGAGGGGTAAGTTGATACTGGCCTTGCCTCTGTAACCCTGCACCACTGCTCTTGCAAGTACATAGCGTACCTATGCAACTATGCATGCATGTCATATATACAACTGTACATACATGCATGTATTAACATACCAAGCTATACCTCCAATCAGCATCTGTAACTAAGAACCCCACATAAGCAATATTACATGTTAAGGCAATGGTTGACTGAACAAACGAGCAAATGAATGAACAAATGAATGAATTAATTAACGAAGAGTGAATTGATGAAAGAAATAAATCAACGAACGATTAAGCGGGCGAACAACCGTAAACAATCGATGCTTACGACGTCTCTCCGCGACTATCTGCAGAGGCAGGCAACGAGTTTAACCCCTCTCCTCCTCTGGGATTCCACCAGGCCATCACACATCTCCAAGAGTAAAAACATTAACATAACAATGCCCCTTTCCACAACCAGAGTACACAAAACATTATAATAGAGCATGGCAGATAAATGGATAAATCACTCGGTAATGGGTGTGAGCATCCACTTAGGATTCTGAGTCTCTCACTCACAATTGCTTAGCGTCATCTTTGTTCAGTCAAGGTCAGGTATGAACTTCTGAACTTGGGAAGGCGGCAATATATCAAATACGTACAGTTGTATTAAAATCATTGACCATTGGCCCAAAATGGATCTTTAGGACAAGGTGGCTGGTTTACTTAAACACTTGTCTTATTTATTTATTTATTCAGAATTTAATATCGCCCTTCTTCCAACATTTTTTGTTCAGAAGAGCACACATCTTGACAGTGCAATTGCATTTGTACTGCAGAGCAATTGTTTGCGAAGGACTTGCTCAAGGTCCCTACACAGTGACTCCTCAGACGAGGGTCGAACCCGCTCACTCAGCGCACACTGAGCGTTACGGGCTGAACGCTCTAACTGATTGGCCAATGTGCTACACTTATTATGTTGAGAGTATGGGTTGCAGTCTCCTTCCCTAAGACAGTTACTGTGCAGGGACCTTGAGCAAGTCAATTTGCACAGCGCCATCGACTGATGCTCAGTCATAAGATATTGGTGCTTACAAATTTCATAATAAAAAAAAAAGTTAATAATAACAGGACTTCGTAATCAACCTGCTATTCTCTCTGTGATTGATAGTGGCTTTGTCTCAGCTCCGCCCTCGTCCACCTCCAAGTGCGTAGCTGCTTGTTGACCTTTGGTGGCATCATCAGGATTCGGCTGACAGACGCCGTCGGTTTCAGTAACCCTCTGCAACGATGGCAGCAACAACAGCATCAAATGGAGCCCGCATTAAACATCTATGGAGAACCGAATCCCAAGTTTGACCGAAATTTTACAACAGCTTCGTAGGCTGTTCCGATGTCCTTTTGGACAACCTTCCTGGCTTTCGACCAGACTCACATTCCCCTGTGCAACGATATTGATCAAAATAGTGACCATAATAATTGCTACAATAGATGAGCTCAAGGGGCTAAATTTATTACATCACTACAACTTTAACATTATTTATGCAAGCGCAGAGCAGATATCTTAAAGGGGCGCTACACAAATGCTCAATTACATTACATTTCCAGATAAGTAGGATTACATGGACTCAAACAGATTGGAAAATGCACTGATTGATATGACTCCTGAGTTGGCATCATAAGGAAACGTTCCTGTGATTTTGGAAGGTGCACTAGTATCTAGTAGTTAGCACAATGGTCGTGAAGTCACGAGGTCGAGGTTCAATTTCAAATACACGTGGTGGCTTGCTCTAGTCAACTCAGAACACCTGCATTCTATACCTCTCTGAAAGTTGTTCTTTTCAGCTGTGGTTGGGCTGGGAGTGCTTCTGAATAGATACATTGAAGGGGAACTATATCAAGAGTTAATTGGTTGATTCACTGACCTACTGCTAGTGGAAAACTTAGGGAGCATTGTAGAGGGCTAGTAGCTCTTACTCGTATGTGCCCAGGCTAAGAAAACGAAGTTGCCAAATCTTAACACCCATGGCTGGTTGTAGGTAAGTTTCTCGCCATCAATTCTTCACCGCATCAAATACATGTAAATGGAAGCTGGATTGATGAAACGAATATACCTAAATGGAAGCGAGATTGACGAAAAGAAATATACGTAAATGAAAGTGGGAATGACGAAAAGAAATATACGTAAATGGAAGTGGGAATGACGAAAAGAAATATACGTACATGGAAGTGGGAATGACGAAAAGAAATATACGTACATGGAAGTGGGAATGACGAAAAGAAATATACGTAAATGGAAGTGGGAATGACGAAAAGAAATATACGTACATGGAAGTGGGAATGACGAAAAGAAATATACGTACATGGAAGTGGGAATGACGAAAAGAAATATACGTACATGGAAGCGGGATTGACGAAAAAATACACTGAAATGGAAACGGGATTGACGAAAAGAAGTACACCCAAATGGAAGTGGGATTGATGGCGAAAAATTGATGGCAAGAAATTGATAGCGAAAAATGTGTCGGCCACTCCCATGGCCACTGCTTATGGCTAGCTTAATGGACTTTCTACTCATCCAATCTTAATCTACTCTTTCAATTACCTCGATGGCTGCTGCCTCTTCTAGTGCTTCGCAGCTCGCTCCAGTCTGTGACTCCAACATTCTCTCTTCACATTCCTGCAGATCAATACATGTGCACATCCATTAATGATCCACATATCCAGGCAGTGGAAAGTTCAGCAATGACTGGGTCATTTTGGGGGGGAATACATAGCCATAATCATCAATTTATTGGCCAAACGAACACATATACACATATATATACATATATATATATATACATATATACAATAACTGTTGCGAAAATTGGCATTAAAACTTAAGTAAGATAAACAAAATTAAACATTGTGAAAATAATTAAACCCGGCAGACAGAGTAAACACATTAAGAACCTGACTATCTGTTCTGCTCGATAATTACTCCATGCACATAGGTGATGTTTAAATAACCTTAGATTTTAGATGCTGCAAAGGTACCCGGGGTATTTTGTTCCATTCATCAGGTCCAGGACACCTGATCAAAGATTTACGAGAGTTTGTACAAGCAAACTCACTTCTGTATCAGGCTAGTGTTATATGAATGGATGTCTGAGGTAAGGTTGTAGACGTTAGCATTAACATATCTCATCACGCAAGGTACACAACTTCGATGGCAAATTTTAAGACAAATGACCCTGCCATCAGCATGTTTAACAATCTACTTTCCTTAAATGAGGCCAATGTTGTTTAATGGTGAAAGTATCATAACAGACATATTTTAAAACATTTTGAAATATTGGTTGTACTGCAGTCTTAGTTATTTATATAGTATCGTATCTGGTGATTTATATAGCGCTTTATATAGCACTAGCACTTTTATTCAGAAGCGCTCTCAGCGTGACAACCCCGAGGAAATAAGAAAGTCTTCCGGCACAAAGGGATGAGGGTGGAGACTGATTAAAAGACTGCTACGAAAAATGGTGGGCAGGAGGGCGAGGTCATTCCCCATAGAAGGGCCCACTATCGCAAAGTAGCATTAGTCCATGCTTAATTTTTACATAAGAGCAGCAAACAAAGCTAGAACAACAATAAGTAGGTCAGATGAAATGTGTCTTACTCTCGCCTGATTCTCAAAGGCTTCTTCACGCGCTCTTCTGTCCGCCTGCAGTTCGTCCCTCATTGTCTGCCAGGAGAAAATCAAATCAATTGAAAAATACCAACTTAATTTTGAACCTCACACCCCAAAATTAGGCGCAAAAGTTGCTACATAAATAATACTAGATAAAGCATGCATACAGCATGGTGCCTCATGAGCCGATTCCAGAGTTAAGATAATGAACAGAGTTGATGGCATATGTTCATTATATGAGACATGTTTATTGTCCCATTTGCCCGTACAACTACTAAACAGAATCGTGCCTTCTCAGTGGTTGGCCTCTCGCTCTGGAATATGCTCCCATTGGCGTTGCGGTTGTCGCCAAGGGTCCACTCACACTCATTTTATACTCAGCTTAAAACTGTTCTTTTTAACCGTGCCAGAGTCGGGAGCGCTCCTGAGTAGCAGCTTTGAAGGGGAGCTATATAAATCTCTGTAATGAATGAATGAATGAAATATTAGTCAAACGTTGGGGGGCCGCTCACAAAAGTGAGCTTCGTTGTCACATTCACATTATAAAAAAATTCATTCAGTAATTTATTTGTGAAGGTGATATACATAACACCAATTCAATAATCAAAACCATTCTATGTCGCCAGCATCATAGTTATGGTTACGATGTCATCATTTCTAAAATGCTAACTCTGCCTCTGTTGCTTATGGGTGGTGCCAAACCTTTAAAGTCCCATCCATGCACTCACAATCCCTCCCATCATATTTCAGACAATTTAATGTAGAACACCTTCATAATAATTAGAATGTCGTACTCGTCTCAAATTAGAGATGCATGTACAACAGAGTGCGGGTCAAGCTGTTTTATTACGAACATTTCTATAGCACAACCTTCAAGATTTCACCTCAGTTAGTTTAATACAGTTGTCAGTGAGGCACCCTTGTAGCGGCATGGCCGCGTTACGGCGCCATATAAATAATTATTACTACAGAATATAAAAGCGCACTGACTCATCTTTTTTATGATATGATTTGTGTTGTTAAACAGAAACTACTAGTAATACCATTGAAAGTACTAAAAACCAGATCTAAGGCAGTAAACGTCTGAGTCAACTTTAGTAGCAGCTGTAAAAACATTAACACGGGATGTTGTTACCCTCAGTTGGCTGTGGAGTTGTTCGTTGGATTGTCTTTCGGCTTGGAGACCCTCCTGCAGTTCCTAGTTAACCACAACCATAACCATAACCATAACCAATCATTTTATTTATATGCTCCAAACCGACACAGAATGAAAACTAGAGTTAACAAATAAACGACAAAACAGAAAATAATCGCTGGAGGTTCAAAGGGAAGAAATGAAGAAACCCCTAGGGGAACAATGAGGTCTTGCACTCGGGGGCCTACCCCTTCTCACTTGGAAATAAAAGCAGCGATTGGGACTAGGAAAATAGCATAAAAATAGCTTTATATCTTAACTAGTTAACTAAATGAGCAGGCACTTCATTTCTAAAGAGTATTCTGTTCAAGCGATAAACGTTTGTAATTTGTCTTGAATAATTTGAAAGACTTTAACAACCGAATATCCAGAGGAGTTGCATTCCCAATAGAGGGACCTTTATAATTCAGTTAGAAAAGAACGGAGAATCTGAGAATCACAACATGGCAAAAAGGTTATCAAATTTTGCTAGAACTTTCCAAGTGCTTGTTGCAGAAGAGAAAATGGGCTACAGAAACTAGAGTACCTTAATATGTTGGTGTAAGTTCTCCTTGCTGAATCGTTCCTCGTCCAGCTCGTCCTGCAGCCGTGCCATTCCCTGAATTTAAAAATAAATTTATATAATTAAATTATTTCAATAGCCTAAAACTCCTTTCTCTACATAGCAATGGACGACCACAATGGAGAAAGAGCTTAATAGACTGCACTTTTGTTGTGGGTACAAGATCACATTTAGAATGTGTTCCATAGGAGGATTCTCAGAAACTATAAGTAGTTTAACATAGGTCACAATCAGTTTAGCCTTAAATACTTATGAAATACATATGTAAAATTGACCTTGAGCTGTTCCATGAGTTGTCCTTTACTTGCTCGCTCAGCATCCAGCTCCAACTGAAGCAACTGTACTTCCTAATAAATAACAACATAAAGAAATCGTTCACTCAAAGTAAATAATAATTCAACAAGAAAATGATTAGTTGAATCTGGGTATATGACTGATTGCTCAAATGCTAAAGATTAGTTGATTGGTTATCTCCTTTGCCCTGCAGCGCAGAGCATTGGGTTTGACATCACCTCTACTGGGTTTAGATGTTACTGCATAGGGACCTTGAGCAAAACCTTCATGCACATGTACACTTTCTGAACAAACAGCCATGTCTAATAACGATGAGCATGCCTCAAAAGTTACTCTGAACCCAATGCAGCTTGTTGCTGAAGTGTTAATAGGTGCAGACAATAACTAACTGACTGATCAATTTGATTGACAGACTGACACTGACTGATCCTGAATTCTCTTCTGGCACGCCCAATACATTCACTCTCTACAAGTCTTTTCTGGCCTTCAGAACTTGACTAACAACTCACGTCCTCGTGGAATTCTGTTGCTTGCTAAACACAAATAATATGATGCCATCTGGCATCTACTTATCCAATGTCTAAAAGGAATCAGTAGTCAGCAGGACACGTTCTTTTTTGGATTACCCATTGCTGAGCATAACACCACAGACTCTGATAATTAGACTGACGCTGTCATGTACGGTAAATTGTATTGCTTTGACTTTGATTGACTGATGCTTCAAAATAAAAATGGTTTTTATTAGATTGCTTGACTCGTTTTTCCTTCCATATGATGTTCCTCTGTCTTTTCAGACACCATTTTTGGCTCACGACCGGACTCGCACTGGAATTTGGCTAGCACAACAATCCTGACTGATTGAAATAGTGACCATTGACAGATGCCTTGAGCATCATTAAAGAATTGCCATTAAAGTTATTCTATTAGGTTTACTTGTTGCTCACCTTCTGTAGCTCAAGACTCTCCTCCTTGAGGACTGCCAACTGATCTTCCAGCATCTGTGCCTTTGTCTTGATGACCATCGTAGTTGGATCATCTGGATCTTGAACCACAAACAGGTCATCCATGGAGGAACTCAGCTGGAATGGCGTGCTCACTCCGCACACCTGTTTGGCACTCGACACGTAGCAGAACTGGTAGAACTCTTTAGAGTCCTTTGGTATAATGTCAGCTAAAATTAGCATTACCATAAGTTAATTATAGTTAAGAGGTAAGCATTAGTCTAGAGGTCAATGAGCTACGCTGTCGACTGAGATTTCTGGGTTTTATTCCTGCCAGGGAAGACATTTATTTCACGATGTCTACTCCCTCTGTACCCCTATAAGGCCAGCTCAGCCATAATTGAGTACAACGATTGTACATTGTCAGTTGGTAGAACAGATGGTGAGGAAGAGGACTGACACCCTCATATGCTGAGGCTAAGAAAATGAAGTCGCCACACTTACCAAGTACCCATGGCTCCCTATCATGGCTAATTTATGGGACTGTTCATCTCTTACCTTCCCTTTTAATGAGAAGACAATTTAATTAACTTACCAAGTATTTCAGAAACAAAAAACACAATAAAATAAGCTACTCACTCATCTACAACAGGAAAAAAACGCAGAAGAAAAAAATGCAGAAGGCTGGATGTCTGTGGCCAGTGAACAATAGCAACATTAACAATAACCATAATCCAGGGAACTTCTTAAGCACTGATTTCAAGTTTGCTAAGTTTCATTACTATCAACGATAAGAAATATAATCTAAGCTACAAGATAAATTACAAATAAAACGAAAAAAACTTACTCTTTATTCTCTAGATAATGCTTTTAAATCATGCAAATCAAATAGGAAACTAAAGACCTAGTAATAGTACAAATTCAGAGCAATACCCGGAAAAGTTATAGATGCTTCGCGGGCCGGGTTCTCCGCGTCATCACTCTTGATCGGTATCTGCACCCTGAGATAGGTCTCGTAATTGTCATGGGAACGCCATCCAACACGATAAAGACCGATCCAGTCCCTGGCCGACGGTTCAAAAGGTTCGCTTAAAGCATATCTGCACTCCACTGAGCATCCAAGGGGATATGTCTCCCTGACCCCCACAAACGACACCTGCTGAATTGTGTCTGTCATTATTCTGAAGGCTGAAGGTTGTCACCGCTGCCATAATAAAACGTAAGTTATGTTAAAATACACTTCTCGCAGTTTTCTTTGACATTTAGTTTGCAGATATTTAAGCTGATGTAAATGGCTCACCACCAGTATCGATGTGCAAGGAAGTCTATTTAAAATGCACAATGGCCTTCGTCAAATAAAATACAAAATATCGGAAGTTAAAACTGGCCTGATTAACTTGAATATTACAAACATTCTACCTTAGAAAAATATGCAATTTCGATTCTGAAGTTCGCGACAACGATTTTGCATGAGTTTAGCGCGACCCTGACGCAATGACTGTCCATAACACAACAAGAGATCGCAAGGAAACACCTTGTCTTGTCTGACAACAATCCTTAACAATTGCTTTGTTTACTCGATAAACACTTCAAAACAGTTCCTTTAATGCAGGTTAAGTAATTTTTGCGAAAGCGATTCAACCTACCTAGTACCGAAACGAAGAACTGCGACGAAAATTTAAGACGTATTAATTTCTGTTACGAAAGTGTAAACAGATGTCTATTTCTGGAATATGCTGTCATAGAAATTGTGGGAATTTCAATTATTTCATATCATGTGAACCAGTAAGTTAAAAGTGATATCGTATGACTTTATTTTCATTTATTGAGAAAATACAACTGACAGAACGCTGCCATTTACATAATATACAATGTTGCAGCCTAAGAGTTATAACACAACATCGTTATATCGGCAAAGGACTATTAAATACACTAAATCGACTACGGTACAAAATAGTAACTATTCTTATAATCTCTAAATTTATCAAGCTTAAACAACTTATTCTATGCTCTGGTTCGCCCCCATATTCAGATCCATTTATTGTCAGGCAGTTTGACAGAAAATGGTCGCAGATGGGTTTAGAATATTGGCGCTTTTCATAAACTATCAGTTGAACTATAATTTTATTATTAAGATTTGGTAAAGTATTGCTTTTACTTTAGAATAAAACCCTACGCAAAAGCATTAAGCACAGTCGATTTGATGAAATGGCGTGTAAGTAATTATATGATTATATATAAATATATATATATATGTATATATATATATGTATTAAAATATTGGTTTGATGCAGTAGTTTTGCATTCAGAAAAGAGTTTTACTTTTTCGATGTCTTTAATCGGGTTTGCTATTCGTTTCACTTCACTAACCTTGTTGAGTTAACCGACTTTTTGCAAGGATTCATGGATGATTAATAGCGAAAAATGATATTCTTTCGTTTATTCAATTCAAACTGACATGCCGCAATAGGCCTATCATTCTATAGGAATAATAATTGAGCACTTCTGAGTAGTTTCCCTTGAAGAGGCGCTATATAAATGATCGAAATGAATGAATGAATTCCGTGATAGTAGACTTTAGCCGTAACAAAAAATTTAGCCTAACAGCAGTAGATTGTTACTGTAGGACTGTATCTGTATCTGTATTCTGTTCGTTGATCAACGTCATCTAGCGAATCGAAGGACTAAAATATATTATAAAAAAATAGCGCATTAAATGCGATGTTTTTTATAATATATTTTAGTCCTTCCATTCGCTATAAAAATTTATAATTAAACTAGCTGAATAACCCGGCTTTGCACGGGTGCAAAAAATGTTTAAAAAAATTTTCATTTGTTATTTAAAGTAGACCTTGTAATTCTTATATCAAGTTAAGCCTATATGTGTTGACTGTTGAACAATGAACATTGCTTACCCATGCTCGCGTATAAACTCTCAGAAATAATGTGAACTTTCTGACGTCGCTTCCCCCCCCCCCCCCCCCCTAGTCTCCGCCCTTGGATACAAAACTCATTATTGACGCCTTTAGACTAGAGGACTTTCAGCTGACTCTGCATTGTCGCCAACAGCGTACAATCAGAGGCCATATATAACTCTGTCACAGTCATCTTCACTATATGCCTACTCATCCCGCGATAATCCAAATAGGTCTATGCCGACGCCAAGGATATTACGTCGCTAATAATATATCGAAGCCTCTCGGGTTTTGTTGTTGGACCTTGGATTTAGCTAGGTCTAATGTAGGCCTACTACACTCTGCTTTCTCAGTCACTTGTGCCATTTCGTTTTCCACTTAAAATTCCATTTTAAAATTAGCCTACTTTTCCACCATTGGCATAGGCCTACTTCGGATTAAACAATAATTATAGGCTTAATACTATAATAAATTTACCAACAACTAAACAAACAAACAAAGCTACCAAACAGCTAAGCAATCAAACAATAAAAGCTAAGCAAACAAGCACGCACACACAAGAAAACAAACAATTAAGAAAACAATCAGGAAACAAGCAACTCAACAGGCAAGTAGAAACAGACAACTAACCAGACAAAAATATAAATAAATAAATACAAATGCTGCTAAATTTATGTCTTCCGTAAACTATTATACTTCAACTGCAACTCGAATGGCATTAAAAGCGGTCGACTATCCGAGCTCTCTTCGGTCATTCAGCGTTTCTATGCACACCTCGTCAGTTTGGACGTGTTCAGCCGTTTAGTTAGGCCTATAGCTTCTGCTTGAGCGCATTTGAGTGTCATAAATAACTTGTCCAATGGTCATTTGGCTGATGATGGTTTTTAATCGATTCTAGGGTTTTGATCCTCGATCGCGATACTACTATAATTGAGCGATGGAACACACACGCACGCACACACAACACGCAAACCTACACCTGCGCCCATATATACACGAGTATATTTATATACATATATCAATCAATCAATCAAAAATACTTGATATAGCGCCACTTCAAAATATCTACTCAGAGGCGCTCCCGCAGGCCTAATCCTCGGCTGAAAAGATATATATATATATATAATCGTCCGTGGGATTGACACAATTACACTTAAACAGTGTCAGTTTTGAGCGATGTCTATGTTCAGGAAAAGAGAATTGCAGTAGTCCATTCATTCATCACGAGCCATAGATGCAGCGATTGTAGATGCAGCTCTGGAGTTGATTATTAGTCGGATTTAGCGTGAAAGATAGGTGATATGAATTCTTATCGTAGGCTTTGGTCAATAAATTACACCCAAGTTTCGAATTTGCAGTGATTCGTGTGTGTGTGTGACGCAGAGTCAGAGTTGAGGGAAATCTGGAGTTTTTTCAGATCTGGAATTTAGGCTGTCATGTCGTAATTTATAGGGTCTACAAGTGGTCATAATTATAGAGAATTAATTTTACAGACTCCGAGCTCTTATCTCGCAATCTTTCCTTGTCATTGTGACTAGTGGTTTGTTAGTTTTCACCAGGCGCTCTTCAAGCTCGCCTCGAGTAGACCCGAATCAAGTGCAGCTGTGGCGTTCGTGATTATTAATGACTTACGAAGTGGTTAGGTCTCTAAGCACCCGTCGAGTTCAGATATCAAGTACGATCTCCTGAGAAGCCATTGGTACACGGGTCCGTCACCAGTCGTATATTATACGCTCATAAAAGCCATGTCTACGAAAACCAGCCACTTGTATTACTATTGGTGTTGTCAATCTCAGAGACGATTGTCTGGAGATATGTTCGCGCATACAAGTAACACACACATACATAAAGCAAACGGGGGTCGAACCTGCTCACTCAGCGCACACTGAGCGGTACGGGCCGACCTCTCTAACCAATCAGCCACCGTGCCACACGATTAGCTAGACGTCAGAAAGTACTTTGACAAATACATGCGTATACACGTGCATACATGCATACGTGGTTACATGCATAAACGCATACACACATGGAAACATACACATATATACACAAGAGCATTATGGTCACACTAGCGTTTGCTGGAGGCAAGCACGACTGTATCGGGGTGTGCTCCAAGCTACTCTGAGTGACTCGACCGTTGGCGCAAAACGTCTCACCAACGGACCGTCTGAAGTCCCGAGTGAAGTGTCGTCGAGTGCTCAAGGCTCGCAGTAGGTCGATCAAGGACTGCGTTTCGTTACAAACAGACGGCTGGACAGAATAGGTAGGTCTTGTTATCTAAATGCCAGGTTTCATTCCACATGACGCAGATATAATTATTAGCATGCGTGACAAGACATATTGCGTGGAAGAACGGACGTTGAAGTAATCGTAACCGATAGAAATATGCAATGAAAATAGGTTATTGTAATGCAATACGTGATTGTAATAGAAATGCGTAAATACGTGACTGTTGCTTTTATGTACATGTAGCTTACAGCGAAGACCTAAGATTGTACGGATTGGCAACATAAGGTCGTGGTCAATCACTTGACCGATTAGGCGATTGAATGAGGCAGGAAGCAGAAGTGAGTGGAGTGGTATTATTGCCCGTGGTCTGGCCAATCCTCGAATTGAGAACAAGACAAGACAGGTCGCCGGTTGGTGTCTCATACACAAGGTATCGACGGATGAAGCGCTAAATCTCAGCCGTATTAAGACAGAGATGTAGTAGCTATGTACTTGGAAGAGGTAAGTCTTAAGTTGTGTAGGCAATGAGAGAAAAAAACTGAGCATTGAAGAGAGAACGAGGGAGACACTCCCAGCCAATCTTAGTTCCAGCAACCGAAAAGGTTCGTGCGCAAATAACAGTTACATAGTTTGCACTACGATTAGTAATGTAGCTCGTGAATACAATGGCGCACTGCGTTTGGTTTTCGAGTGGCGCTTCAAAAGTGCGGAGATAACGATTACGATTACGGTGGTTAGTTAAAGTGCGCGATAAATCTTTAGCTGTATAATTTTATATATTCCGTAAAGGTTTAGCGATTGTCAAGTATGATCACGTGTTACCAGGTCTGAAGGACCTACAGGAAAGTGTCTATACACGTATGAATAATTGACAGTGGCTCTTCTGCATAATCTTTCACCTTCATGTCTGATTGGTAGAATGTCTGGCAGCACAGCCGTTTACCTACCAGCGGCTGAATCCTCGAATGAGATCGAGGATGATGCGGAAAAATTGGGACCATGGGATAGGATTCGGGCATCCATAGGACTACGGCTGGCGCTGCAGGAGTCTGGGGATGATGATGCGGACGCAAATGATGCGGATGAAGAGAAAGGGGAAAAGGAGATGATGCTAATCGAGGAACAGCAGAATCTGCAGAACGATGTCGTCGACAGCCGGAAAGGACTCACCTACACAAGCCAATCAAGAAAAGTGTAAGTAACATAGTATGTTATTTGATCACTTACTCACCTGTGCAGGTAAGCGATATATGTATATTCACAGGTGTATATTACCTGCTTGAGGTCCTGGTATAACATCCTTAGGTAAATTAACGGTTGACAAAACTTATAATTTTTTCTTGGATTAGTTGTTCAGAGGTATATACCTATGTATAAAAATTTAGTATCTGAAACAGGATCAAAATATTTTATCAGGTATGTTACTTGAACACTTACTCTCCTGTGCAGGTAAGCGATATATATATGTATATATATATATGTTCAAAGTTGTACCTGTTTGAGGTCCTGGTATAATATCCTCAGGTAAATTAACGGTTCATAAAACTTATAATGAATCAGTTCACGAAACTATATCCAATACCCAACATGCATCAGTGTACCAAAGTCCATACATCCTTACCAATCCGTACAATGAGCCTCCGTCTAATTCATTCATCCATTCGTTCATTCATCCACTCGTTCATTCATCCATTCGTTCATTCATCCATTCGTTCATTCATTCATTCGTTCATTCATCCATTCATCCATTCGTTCATTCATCCATTCGTTCATTCATCCATTCGTTCGTTCATCCATTCATCCATTCGTTCATTCATCCATTCGTTCATTCATTCATTCGTTCATTCATCCATTCGTCATTCATTCATTCCTTCATCCATTCGTTCATTCATCCATTCGTTCATTCATCCATTCATTCATTCGTTCATTCATTCATTCCTTCATCATTCGTTCATTCATCCATTCGTTCATTCATCCATTCGTTCATTCATTCATTCGTACATTCATCCATTCGTTCATTCATTCATTCATCCATTCGTTCATTCATCCATTCGTTCATTCATCCATTCGTTCATTCATCCATTCATCCATTCGTTCATTCATCTATTCATCTATTCGTTCATTTATTCATTCATCCATTCGTGTCATTCCTCCATTCGTTCATTCATCCATTCGTTCATTCATCCATTCGTTCATTCATCCATTCATCCATTCATTCAATCATCCATTCGTTCATTCATTCATTCATCCAGTCGTTCATTCATCCATTCGTTCATT
>OY365821.1:9186093-9228494 GCA_959347315.1 Bimastos eiseni | reverse complement strand
ATTCCGTCCTAGATCCAACAATTCACCTACCGACCCATCTATACCTCCCTAAATCCATCCATCCATCGACCCATCTATTCCTCTCTAAATCCATCCATCTATCCTTCCATTCATTCAATCCTCCGTTTATCCATCCGTCCCTCATCCACATCCATTCATCCAAGCACCCACCCCTGAATCCATTCATACCCCTTGTCCATCCACCCATCCATTCCTCAATGGGGGTCTGTCTTCTGGCATTAGTCTCCTGAACGCAGAGGACGCTGACCTGGACGAACCGAGCACCCAGAAGATCCTCGACCGGATGATGGAGTACCTGAGGAAGCAGGACGTCCGCAACATCCGCCGCGTCCTACTCCGCTACCGCGACGCCTCCGTCGACTTCTGCACTCGACCTTGGTCCTCTGGCCAGTGGACGGCCTTGACCTCAGCGGCAGACTTCGGCTACACGGAGATCGTCCGCCTCTTCCTGGAGTTCCGCATGCCAGTCGAATCGCTTGACGGCAACGGATGGGCAGTTGCCCACGCGGCGGCGAGGAGAGGCAGCGTCGAGATCCTGGTCCTTCTCAAGCGATCAGGCTGCGACCTTGACATTCGTTCGAAGGACGGCTGGACACCGCTCCACGTGGCGATCCGCAAGGGAACCCAGCGCTCTGTCGAAACTCTGGTTGGGCTAGGAGTGGACGTCAACGCGGCTGGACCGATGCGCTGGACGGCCCTCCATCTAGCCGCCAGTTCGGGGAAGCGGGAACTGGTGGAGGTGCTGCTAAAGAAAGGGGCACTACAGGACGCCGTCACCGATCAGGGAGCCACCGCCTCCTATGTTGCGGCCCAGAATGGGACGAGAGATATACTGGAACTGTTGAACACGCCTCGCGTCGTTGAGATCAACGGGGTTGGTACGGAAACGATGGTCATCGACCAGGAGAAGGCTGACGGGTGGACGCCACTACACGTGGCCTCGGCCAGTGGTCACGTGGAAGTCGTTCGGCATCTTATAAAGGCCGGTGCAAAGGTCAACGTGCGCAGCAAGGACGGCAGCACTCCGCTGTTTCTGGCCGTGCAGAACGCGCATGCGCAGGTGGCTGGCCGTCTGGTGGAGAGCGGGGCCGAGGTGGGTTCCCTCAAGGACGGCGTCTGGTCCCCTTTGAAGACCGCTGTCGACCTAGGCGATGAGAACCTCGTTCGCCTGCTTCTCCCCCCAGATGGAACGGAACTGGAAAGCATAGCCGACGGATCCGCCGGATTCAGTCCTCTGCACGTCGCCATCTTCAACAAGAACCTCTCCCTGGCCAAGGTTCTCCTCGACCGGGGAGCCAATGTCAACAAGAAGACGAACATCGGTTTAACGCCGTGCCACCTAGCGGCCATTGACCCAAACCGGGCATTTGTTGACCTCCTCACAGGGTCACCGTCCATCGACGTCAATGCCAAGGACGTTCGCGGATGGACTCCTCTGCACTACGCAGTCATGCGCAACCAGATTCGCCCTGTTCAGGCCCTGGCCGGTTTCGATGGGGTCGACATCAACGCCGGCGACAGGGCGGGCTGCACGGCGCTACACTTGGCAGCCAGACAGGGTTCCTGGGACGTTGCTTTGGCGCTCATCCTTGCAGGTTGCGATAAGAATCGCCCGAACGGGAACGGCTACACTCCATTGCACGTGGCAGCGCAATTTGGTCAGAAGTCCGTCGTTGACCTTCTGATCCAGAAGAGAGCGGATGTGGATACAGCGGCCAGGGACAATTGGAATCCTCTGCATGCAGCGGCCACGAATGGATCGGTTGATGTGGCCGTAGCCTTGGTCAAGGCCGGCGCATCGGTCGACACCCCGACCTCCGACGGTCAGACCAGCCTGCACTTGGCTGTCCACCATGGTCACTGCAACCTGGTGAGCTACCTCGTGCTGAACGGCGCTCTGGTCAATGTTCAGGCTGAGACCGGGTGGACGCCGCTCCACGTCGCCTGTCAGAATGACCAGTCGGACATCGTCCAGTGTCTCCTCGACAACGGAGCCGACCTGACCCCGACCATCGATGACCTCGTGACCCCGTTGTACGTTGCCGCCGCCAATGGGCGCGACGCGGCCGTGACCTTGATCATCGAGAAGGCCCTCGCCTCGACGGATCTCGAACTGGACGTGGATCTCAAGACCGCAAGTGGCTGGACCTCCCTCCACGCCGCATCCGCGGCGGGTCACCCGGACACCATGGATGCCCTCCTGCGTTTCGGGGCTGATATCAACGCCCTGTCGAAATGGAGTGAAGCCCCCCTTCATCTGGCGTCGAAGGCTGGACACACTGAGGCTGTGGAGCTGCTGCTTTCCCGCTTCGCCGACTTCAACGCCCTAACGACGGCCCGTCTAACGCCGCTCTATCTTGCCGCCGAAAACAGGTGCGCTGGAGTGGCGGCGGCTCTCTTGGCGGCTGGAGCCCAGGCAGGGACGGTTAACGGAGCAGGGAAGGGTGCTACGACGGCCCTGCACGCGGCCTGTGGCTCTGGGTGCCCCGAGATTGTGACGATGTTACTGGAGGCTGGAGCCAAAGCAGAACAGGAAGACGGAAAGGGTATGACACCGCTTGGGGTAGCACTTAGGAAGCGTCACAAGGACGTCGTCAATATCCTTACAAAGCTTAAGACAAACATTGAGTTTTAATAGGAGATTTTAGAAACAATATTTAGACGGACAGATGGACAAACGGACAGACGGACAGACGGACAGACGGCCGGCCGGCCGGCCGACTGACTGAACAGACTGAGCGAATGACGGACAGAAAAATAATTATTATTGATGAATTCAATCAATGATTAATTTGTGACTGATTTATTTCATTCATGCATTCATTCATTCATTCTCTCTCTCTCTCTCTCTCTCTCTCTCTCTCTCTCTGTCTCCCTTTCTCTTTCCCCCCTCTCTCCCTCCCTATATTTCTTTCTCCCTCCCTCTCTCTCCCCCTCTCTCTCAGCCATGTATTCATCTTTTTTCACTTTCTTTTTTGGTTTCTTCGTTTATTCGTTTATTCGCTCATTGATTCATAGTTTTATTAATCGATTTATTTATCTGGTAGTTTTGACCAGAAGAATTCCAATGAAAAGTACCTTTGTGCTGTAAAATAATCCGTATTAAATAATCGCCGTGTTGGCCCTAAAGATGCTGAATATACACTCTCCTAAAACATACACGGCTAATTATAACCACCATAGATGTCTTCAAACTTCATTAACACCCCGTTTTGAAAGAAATTGTTATTTTCTAAGTTAGAATAACGACGTAATTAATTATAATTTTTAAGTCTTTAAAGCCCATTTTTTAATGCTTATATACGGTGATGATAGTGCATAGGTTATAATCGGGTCAAGTGTACTATAGGACTGTTCCTAAGTGGTGCACAGGTCGCAGCAGTTGTCCTTGACGAGCGTTCTTGAAGACTGGTTCAACATTAGAGCTGGCCTGACTAGAGTCTAGACTGGTCGCAAGGACTGGCTCGATCAGATCATCAAGTCGTCGTTGTGATGTTTGTGATCCAAGCCATGAACTTGGTGACTCGGGTGAAGACCCCGGGTCTGTTGGCAGGGTCTGACGAGCTTGTGTACGAGATGACTCCTGCCTGACGCCACGTTTCACCATCGAGACAGACCAAAGGACCTCCGCTGTCACCCTAGAAGAAAACCACGAACACACACTTACTGTCATCTCCATCTATGTCTCTTGTACTGCTCCGCTGTCTTTGCCTGTCTAACATGTCTGATGACTCAGAAATGACCTTACAGACGACTATGACCAATATGGTGGGCCCCACTCTACCTGATAGGTATGGATTCGCTGACCTTGCAGATGCCCTTGTTGGCATTACTGAATCCAGCACAGATGCGATTGTCTTCCAGGTTCCCGTAGTCGCTCTCACAGTCTTTGGCCGGCAACACTGATACATCGAGCATTCGCGCAGTCGACTGCACCACTCCGTCTTAAATGCAAAAACAAATATGGGAAACGTCAATTTATATACAATTACGAATTCCTGAAGGTCCTCTACGAAGTGTTATAACTGTTCCGTCTCAGCCGATGGACCCACCTCATGTAACAGACGTCCCAACCATGCGGAGAATGCGCCACCTCTCGAGACATTTAAATCACAGCTCAATGCCTATCTTTTGACAATCATTGGACTGCAAATGAATCTTGAACTCATGCACATCCCTCTTTCCCTTGGCCTCGGATATGCTATGGCGCTGTGTAAATCGTGTT
The DNA here is from genome assembly GCA_959347315.1 of Bimastos eiseni. Lineage (NCBI taxonomy): Eukaryota > Metazoa > Annelida > Clitellata > Crassiclitellata > Lumbricidae > Bimastos > Bimastos eiseni. The sequence goes on along the minus strand of OY365821.1, from coordinate 9,224,248 downwards.
ATCATCATTTATATTAGGTAAAACGATAACGATGCCAATCGTCGTCGTCATCCTCCTCCTCCTCCCCTCCTCCTTCTCATCACCATTTTCGCCATAAATTGTTAGTGATTTTCTTATAGTCTTATGATACCCAATATTTTAATTACCCTGAAATGTTTGGCCTACCTTATCTCACCTTGAATAATTATGTACGACTGAAATTCGACGAAGCATCTCATGAAGCGCTACCTTACACCTTACCTTGATCTACCTCATGCCCTTCCTCAATAGACCAGATGCTTTGTGACCTCAAAATACCGTAGTTTAATGCATTTTATAACGTTCAGCAGTTCGGACTTACTTTGCTCCACATGATATTACTTTACATTTAACCCTATTTTGGTCTTACATAATTCTAACTTCTTTTGATAGTCAAAGAACCTTCGAACTCGAAAAGTGGGCGTAAATTCTTATTACCGAAATTTGAGACCGCCCTTCTTCCAACATACTTTGCTCAGAAATGCACACGCTTCGACGGCGCAATTGCAGTTGTACTGCAGAGCAATGGTGAGCGAAGGACTTGCTCAAGGTCCCTACACAGTGACTGACGCCTCGGACGAGGGTCGAACCCGCTCACTCAGCACACACTGAACGTTACGGGCCGACCGCTCTAACCGATCGGCCACTGTGCAACACCAATTGGTAAACATTTAACCACTGAGCGAACATCTGTTGGGCACTCGTACCTACTTCGGTGCAACCCCAGCCTTGTAGGGAGCATCTGGTGCCCGGGGGTGGCCAAGTTATGGTAAGGTTGATAGGGAGATGAGCGACGTCGATTCGGGGGTTGTCCGGGGCCATGGGTAAATCCGTGACCAGTTTCACCAAAGCCAGGTCGTTCTTCCAGGAAAATGTGTCTGTGATAAAGGAGAAAAGAATGAACGTTTGAACAAAGAATTGAACGACTGAACACGAACGAAACAGTTGATGAACCGATGACCAATTGGACGAAGATATGAATCAATCAGTAGCGATTTGATTCGTCTATTTTTCACGACTTATTCTGACTGGTTGCGCAATGAACCTACGAGACTGCATTGCACTTTTTAATTGTTTCATTATTTATTTATCATAATATTTACGTATGTAGAGCCCTTATTTGACTACGGGCCTCTGAATAAACTACTAGACGCGACTTATATTAATTTTTGCATTGAAAATAATGCGAGATACTGTTAACCATAATTATTTCTATGTTAATGTTTGCGTTGAAAATAGTGAAAGACAATGTCAACTATAATTTTTTTCCTATATTGATTTGGCGTTTAAAATAGTGCGAGATAACGTGGATCATAATTTATTCCTATATTCATCAATTCATCCATTCATTCGTCCATGCATTATTAGTTCATTCATTATAATCTGATGTGGTCCGATGAAGGATAGGATAGCCTGATACTGACCGGCGGGCACGTAGTCCGGATGGATGACGATCTTGGCAACCCGGACGTACCAGGAGCCTCCGGATTCTGCGCTCACGTCACCGCCCAGGGTCGACTTGATTACGTCCAAGGGATTACCCAGCTGTTCAACGAAAAGAAAAATGAATTGGGTTAACCCTAGCCAGGACAGAAATTCCCCTATAGCCAACTCAGCTTACTTAACCAGTTCACTGTTTGGAAGTTCAAACGGTCTGGGACAGTATTATCTCCAGTGTTCCCTCTAAACTATGCGTTTATTCGCGTGAGCACGGGCCGTATAAGCCTAATTATATAGAGCTAGTGCACAAGTACATAACGTGCGCACACAATGTTTTCTCTCGAAACAACAACAGATATTAAAGATGAACCAATATTTATCTGGGTAGAATATGAAATTGTTAATAAATTGAAAGCTAATTAAAATTATGTACAATAACATTCATAGGTCTACATCATATGCTCAGAGACACATTTTAGACAAGGAACATTTCTTGTGTTTTCCAAGCTCATCGCCATAGACTTTTAGATAAGGCCTTCAATCGCTATCAGCTCGGACCTGCGCACAAAAGTATGAATCCTTTATCAAATGTTGCATACACCAAATTTCACGCGCACACTGCCTCCAAAAATATGAGGGAATGCTGATTAACTCTGCTGATCTTTATTCAATACGATAGCATAATAGATGCCTTTTGAACCAGTTCACGCATTTTCAAATATCCATTCTGCTTTTGTAAGTGTCGGTAACCGAAAGTAATAAAACGGTTGGCTATCTGTGTTTTGAATTAAGAATCATTTAGATTTAACGAATTGAATTTTTAAAATAGCTTTGAATACCGTAAGAGTCTGGGATTAGAATAGATTTCTACTACAGAATTAGACGATGATTCTACATGCAGACCAAGTGCAAAAATGTATACAGCTGGCAGATTGTTCCTAGGGAGCATGCGCAGCGCTAGCTGAAGTCCACACCAAATGGAGGGCCCTCAGCCGAGGAGGTTTGATTGAATTGAATGAACGATTGACGGTAGATAGTAAGAGAGAATGATGTCATCACAACTTAACCCATCTGTTGATGTCACCTGCCTTCACGCGCCAGTTTGTCGGTGAATTGAGACCATCTCTGAAATTGAAGTTGAAAATTGAAATTGAAATTCTTGAAATTTGATATCGCCCTTCTTTCAACATCTCTTGCTCATAAATGTACACACGCCTCGACGGCGCAATTGCAGTTTTACTGCAGAGCAATTGTGCGCGATAGACTTACTCAAGGTCCCTACACAGTGACGCCTCGGAAGAGGGTCGAACCCGCACACTCAGCGCACACCGAGTGCTTCGGGCCGATCAGCGACCGTGCCACACAAAATATACAAGGAATCACGAAATGAGCTACGACATCAGACATTACTCGAGCCTGGTGTATTATATATTGGGCTTGATAATTTGCAATGTGCCTCTTTCAGTATACACTGTTCAGAGGCGCTTTCAGCGTGCAAGCCCAGAGGGAATAAAAAAACGTCTTCAAGCAGCGGACAGATGAGGTAGAGACCCCGGTTTAGATATAAGCGCGTATACAAAGGGGAAGGTCATTCCAAGGTGAAGGACCTACAATAGCAAAGGCTACAACAGTCCTAGGATGATGGGCAAAGAGTTGAAGATGGTCTAGAAAGCAGAGAATTAAGAAAACAGCAGAGGTGGTCTCTTACACAACAGATCACAAAGATACAGGAGTCCGTCCTTGGTTAGTTCTGAAAGTATTAGTACTTTTGAATATTCAACATACCAACATAGATACCTGCCCACATACACTTCATGCCTGTCTACATATATACATACATACATATATACATACATTACATTACATGTCTGCCTACATATATATATACATACATACATTACATGCCTGCCTACATATATATATACATACATGCATACTTACATACATACATACATATATATGTATATATATACATACATACATGTACATTATAAGTACGTACATTGGTTTGGCAGTGGAGAAGCAATGTGCCGCCGTGAGAATCCACCGTCTGGTGATCAACGACCCTCCGCATGTGTAATCGGTGTACCGTGTGACAAAGACCCACCACCGTGACGTCGGAACGTGTCCATGCAGACTGACCAGGAACGGCCACTGACCCTGGATGACCTCTGAGCCGCCGATGACACGAGGTGACCGACCCAGTTCAGTAGCCTGATCAACTGCAATTGGTCGATCAGTTCAATGAGTCGGATACTGATAAATGAATGGATTGCTGGATGGATGGATAGATGGATGGATGGATACAATGATGGAAGCATGGATTCAAATTGTGCATGGAAGGGAGGAAGGATAGAAGATGGAAAGAAAGAGAGGAACGAACGAACGAGCGAACGAAGGAGGGAAGGAAGCAAGCAAGCAAAAAACGAAGGAAGGAAAGAAGGAAAGAAGAAAGCAAGAAGCAAGTGGAAGAGGGAACGATGGAGTATGATTTGGTCAACAAATAAATCATATCGAATGATGGACAGACAGATTAACGGAAAAACCTACAGACGCACAGAAAAAACAGACAGACAGTCAACCAATCAGACATAGAGACAGACGCAGAAGAAATATCTGTGTACCCGAGTCAATCCCAGCCAAGGTCACAAGGGTCAACAGTAATAGAGCAACGGTTGACATGACAACCGATTTCTAGCGATCCGTGACGAACCAGGTATCTACAACGCAGGAAATTTACTGCATACACAGCGCTTGTAAATAGCCACTAACATTTTTAAATGCAAGACACCAGGCTCGATGACATGTGATCATAAAATTGCCGACGCGTCACAGAGGAGCAAATGAGAGTCGATATAGGCCTACTGTAAGATGACGGAATTTCTTGTTAATTATTAAAATTTTAAGAATTGGATAAAAGATTCTGTAGGTAAACAAGGTTGACGTCGTCATGACGTATACCTGGTGACAGTTAGGTCTTGATATTTTAAGAAAAGAGAAACTTGACTTGTTTATTTAACAAGTCGTTATAATATCTAAATATGCAAGACACACACACACACACACACACACACACACACACACACACACTACAAACTAATACACACTCTCAGTTCTCAAACACGCATACACAATCACACATGCCGACACAACTACCAACGTACAAACACACATAAGCACACTCACGCTCACACACACATACACACACACCGGTGCATACATTGATATAAGTTATACACACATACACTCAGGCATAGACACCGTAACATAAACAGATACAGGAGGCCACACGCCGAAACATCGGGTTGAAAAGAGACGGAAATTATATCGGAGAGTCGTTTGGTGATCGTTCCGTCTTGATATCTATCAGAGAGAGAGAGAAACTATTGAGACAGAAACAGACGACTCATAAAGAAAGACGAGATTCATCCTCATCAACGTCACTAGCAGCAGCGGTTCCTGTCGGAGCAGCAGCAAAAAGTACAACAATAACAAGAAGACAATGTTGAAAACAATAAAAACGATAAAAGTAATCATAGCGACAATTTTAGCAACCACGAGACAGTTGTTCCAATGATATCGACAGTCGGGTTTGGCAAAGCAGCACCAACCGACCGATCAAAGCGATCAATCTACCCATCTGTTAATTCATTTCCCCACTTATCAATCCACACAACGATGTGTCGCACCATCGAACCATCTATTCATTCATCCACTAATTTATCAATCTATCCATCTATTCATCCACCCATCTATTCATCCATTTATTCATCCACCCATCTATTCATCCATCTATTCATCCATCCATCTATTCATCCATCTATTCATCCATCTAATCATCCATCCATCATTTCATCCACCAATCTATTCATCCATCTATTCATCCACCCATCTATTCATCCATCTATTCATCCACCAATCTATTCATCCATCAATTCATCCACCAATCTATTCATCCATCTATTCATCCATCCATCTATTCATACATCAATTCATCCACCCATCTATTCATCCATCAATTCATCCACCAATCTATTCATCTATCAATTCATCCACCCTTCTATTCATCCATCAATTCATCCACCAGTCTATTCATCTATCTATTCATCCACCCATCTATTCATCCATCTATTCATCCAGCCACCCATCGAGCATACAGATAAACTAGATATAGGTTTAAAAGAGAGTTTTCTCAATCGCACTGTTCTCCGATTATTTCCTTATTTCTCTAACCGAATTGAACTAACCAATACAGCAATCGTTGTTGAATTCAGTCTCTTAAATAATTATATATAATTACGTCAATCGAAAATGGTTGGGGAAGTCTACATATCAATATGGCAACTAACGCTATTGTCGTAGGTAAGTTATTGAGTACATACAAACACGTATTGGCCTACTACATACCTCAGGCGTTGGCAACTAAAGGCAAACAGAGTCAGACATGAAAAGATCTAAATGCGGCTCACATCAGTAACATGCCAAGGCCTAAGACTACATGGTGGATTTTGTCCAAACTACGTGCACCGATGCGTGACCGAAGCAAACGTCCCTTGCGCTATAGAGGGGGGGGGGGCTCTCGTAACATTTTCATTTGCCATCCCAAAAAGCTAATCCACTTCAGAATATATTTTGCCCGGTTCCATTTCTCAATGGGGAGAAAAATTTTCATCTTTGATACGATCTTTCCTTTACGAGGATTTGTTTTCAGAGGTGGTGAGGTACTGATGATATTGTAGGCGTGTGGATCTTTGACTTTAGTGTAAAACTATTTATTGAGTAGATTTGTCAACTACATGTTACAACAAATAATGCGAAATTTGCCGAGGGAAAGGACAAAATGCCGGGAAGACATATTTTTGGATAAGACACAATGTCGTGACGCTGTCCGTGAACGAATACACCGAGGCCTCTGGACCTTTGCCGGTTAGCCGAAGCCTTCCACAAGGTTACTTTTCTTCCTTACTGTTCGTGACCTTGGTGTGACGATTGATCAAAGAACTTAGCCTTTCGCATCATGCTTACTCGGTTACACGAGGGTGTCATATCGCGAGGATGTCATATCGCCAGGATGTCATATCGCGAGGATGTCATATCGCCAGGGTGTCATATTGCGAGGATGTCATATTGCGAGGATGTCATATCGCCAGGATGTCATATCGCGAGGATGTCATATCGCCAGGGTGTCATATTGCGAGGATGTCATATTGCGAGGATGTCATATCGCGAGGATGTCATATCGCCAGGATGTCATATCGCCAGGATGTCATATCGCGAGGATGTCATATCGCGAGGATGTCATATCAGTTGCGTGTTGTTCTATGTTCCCTCCAGTGGAGCCCCGATAGAGGGTGGGGATAATTTTTTAGTCTTATGGGAGCATACCTTGCCTTCCTGACAGTTGGAACCAGAAGGTTTGCCTTCATCACTCAGAGGGGATTGTTGCCTCTGGTTCCCATGATGCTGCAGTAATCCTTGTTTACGTCTTTGTCGGAGGATGAAAAGGTATTCACTGCTTCTTCTTGGCGCCCCGCTGTTCAAGGGACAAGCGCTGGATGAAGTTCTTCTCAAACGTAGCGATTCTCTGGAATTGGCATTGAAGGACTTGGTCTGTCTCCAGGTTCAAGCCACACTTATGCTGCAACGCTCATGCTTCGGGGGGCGAAACTGATTTACCTCCTGCGTGCTGCACCCTGCTGGGGACTCCCCTTCTAGAAAAGATGGACGACCAAATGCGAGTTCGATTGTAAAACATCCTTAACATCAAGCTCAGCGATATACAATGGAAACAAGCCACACTTCCGATAAGAGACGGCGTATTAGGAGTCAGACCATGCACTTATTTTAACGTCTCTCCACTTGCACTCAAAGATTCAACGCCGTAGCGTTCAGAGGCACGTTCAAACATCCCATTGGGATCGACAATTAAAGAACTTTCAGTCAGCATGTAAGTATTTTGGAAACGCGCAGAATGACTGTTGTACGTGGAAGTGCACTGACGGTTTATATAATAATTATAATAATAATAATAATAATAATAATAATAATAATAATAATAATAATAATAATAATAATAATAATAATAATAATAATAATAATAATAATAGTAGTAGTAGTAGTAGTAGTAGTAGTAGTAGTAGTAGTAGTAGTAGTAGTAGTAGTAGTAGTAGTAGTAGTAGTAGTAGTAGTAGTAGTAGTAGTAGTAGTAGTAGTAGTAGTAGTAGTAGTAGTAGTAGTAGTAGTAGTAGTAGTAGTAGTAGTAGTAGTAGTAATAAAAATAATAATAATAATAATAATAATAATACTAATAATACTAATAATAATAATAATAATAATGAAATAAACAGTAAGAAGAGGCAGAAGCAGAAGAAAAGGAGGAGCAGGTGGAGAAGGCTGAACAAGAGGAGAATGACGACGAAGAGGAAGAGGAAGAGGAGGAGGAGGAACAGGAAAAAGAAGAAGATGAAGAAGTGACACTGAACATTGAACAAAGACAGAGACGTCTAATTTTTGAAACACGACCGGAAGCAGAAATATGACGAATAATTTAGACTAAAGACCACAAAAATAATTTAGGTTAATTTTTATTTCTTTTGCAACGTCAGGACCTCACAAATATCCGAGACATCCCTTTCCTTCATTCCTCCGCTCTTTGCGTCAAGGACTTCTTTCTTCTCGAATTCCTTCTCCTTCCATGTACCTGGACTAATTTTTGTCGTTCCCTGTTTTCTTCAGAACATTTTTTCCGTGCGGATGTGCACATGAATGCGTATCTACTATCTCTGCTTGATGGTGCATTTCAATTATCCACGCGGACAGAGAGAGGGGATGGTGAAGGAAGAGGGAGAGAGAGACAGGATAAGACAGAGACGGAGACAGAGACAGCACATAGACGGAGACGGAGATGGAGACAGAGACAAAGATAGAGACAGACGCAGACAGTGCGAGAGAGACTGAGGCAGAGGCAGAGATAGAAACAGAGAGAGAGAGAGAGAGAGAGAGAGAGAGAGAGAGAGAGAGAGAGAGAGAAACAGAGACAGACAGAGAGGGACATAGAGCCAGACATAGATTGAGACATACAGACAGAGACAGAGACAGAGACAGAGGCTGAGACAGAGGCTGAGACAGAGGCTGAGACAGAGGCTGAGACTGAGATAGAGATATACAGACAGAGACAGAGACAGAGACAGGCATGTTGTAATAAGGTGGCCAATGGCAGACTGGCAAATGCGTGTGTCTTCGACTTTGCCTTCACGGTTCGAATCCCACAACCACCAAAGACACACACTTGTACAACTGTACAAGTGTCAGTGATTTTTCTGATTTGTAGAAAAATTACGGGACAAACTTCCCTCTCACGCGTCTTTAACATCCAAGTCAATGGTTCTGATTCGACCCATTTCTTTTCAATGGATCTCTCCCTCACTGATTCTCCCAATTCCCCACTCGTTTGCCTATAGAGTCTTTGATATATAACAAAACTTGGGGGTGCTTTGCAGGGTGAACCGTGGAATGACAAATTCAGATGTCACCCAACTGGGTTCCATCTCCTCGCTCCAAATTTCATCCACCTTCCACTGCCTCAAACTTAGAATAGCTCCATCAAAGAGGCGCTAAATGATTATGACAGCGATTACATTATGACTAGAAGAAAACTGTAAGTTACTAACTAACACTTTGAATAGCATCGTTATTTTATATCGACGGAGGATCGTAGAGTAATGGAAGATATACTGGCGTGCAGAGTAAAGGGGTAGAGTTCGATTCCCGTTGCCCTAAGGTTGACTATTCTTTCTTCGACTAGGGGCGGCGGCGTTGGTTAAATCAGATGTTTAAGGCGATGGACGCCTTGCATGGTTGCCGATGAGTAGAAGACACGCGCATATACCAAACCAGTCTGCCATTGACCATTTTCTTCCAACACCTAATCTATTCCAAGTAGTCTCCCGTTGTAATAGCCTCTCTCTGTCTATGTATGTCTGGCTGCACGTTTGTCTGTCACTGTGTGTTTTCAGCTCTTTATAGCTCGTCATCTGCCTGTCTCCTCGCCTGCGTCTCTTCCTAGCTGTCTTCCTTTCTTCTTGTCCATCTCATGATCTTCCTTACTCCTGCCTATCTCCTTCTTTGTGTCTTTGCCTGCATACCTCGCTCTGTCTGTCTCTGTATCTCTCTCTGTCTCTGTATCTCTCTCTGTCTCTGTATCTCTGTCTCTCTCCCTCTCTCTCACTGTCTCTGTCTCTTTCTCTCTTCTTGCTTCCCTATCTCCTTCTCTATGCCGCTGCTTCCCTGTTTGCATTATATCCCTCCATCCTTGGTACAGCGTATCTCCATTATAAGTCCCTATCCTTTAATTTCCACTGTCACGCTGCCTGGAAAAACCAAGACGGATACGCATATCCTGCCTCAGGCTACGTAGAATCTTTCTAAGCTTTTATGTAGCGCCTGAGTTTCTAATTCCAGCATTTACTCACTAGAGTACGCTGACTCGATTAATAGAACATCGAATCTGCAATTGGATCGAGAAGCGGACAAGGATATTGTGATCCAAAATAAATGTTCTAGAAGAAAAAGAAAATAATCCTATCCAAACTCATACAATTCAATACAGCTCCATCATATTCTATCCAATTCTATGTGATGCCATGTAGAACAGTTTCTTGACTTATTCTGACACATCTGTTTTATTTTTCCACTCGAGACCAACCCCAAGATCATTATAAAGGAATCTACCCGCTTGCAATTAATTTTAGCTACTTTTATTAATCACAGTCACATTTCTGCGTTTTTTTCAGATTGTGTCCTTTCTAAATCAGATCTCATTCTGTCCTTAGTCCCATCCTATTCCAACTTGTCCTATCCCATCTGATCCTGTTTGATTTTATCCTATTCGACATCGTCTTAATAAATATTCGCTTTGTGATCTATATGGAATGTCACACTGCAAACATTACAATATGTTGTTAGTTGTTTGGTACCATTGTCTAATTCAATCTAGTTTCAGATAATATTATAATAAATTATAATATAATATTATCTGATCCTATTCCATCTTGACCTATCCTATATCTGATCCCATACTAACATGTTTTCCACTTAAAACCAACCCCAAGTTGCATTTAAGCATGTCTTGAGTTGGACAGCGCCGCTTACTGAAATGAAATGAATCTCATTCACAGCGTAACAAAAAGAAAAGCTGATTTGACAACTTCGTGACATTTCTGTTCGTTTATTATCATCATCAACATCAACATCAACATCAACATCATCGTCGTCGTCGTCTTCGTCGTCGTCGTCGTCGTCGTCGTCGTCGTCGTCGTCGTCGTCGTCATCATCATCATCATCATCATCATCATCATCATCACAACTAGAAGTTGTCCAGTCAAAAGACGCTAAAAAAATTTCGACATGTGTCTTCTATTTAAATTCACCCCGCGGATTCCATTCTCCTCCTCCACCTCGTCCACCAAATCATCCTCTACGCCTTCTCCACCACCTACTCCTGCACCTGCCCCTACCATTCCTACTTTCTCCTTCTCTTATAGCTATGTCCCTTCCACCTACTCCCTCTCCGTTTCCAGCTCCTCCCGTACAGTTTCCACTTAAAATCGTCTAAATCATTTCAAAGGGCTGCATGTAACTTCTCTGTTACATAGTTCACAAAATTGCAGCGACAATTTATACCAAAGTGAAAGGAGTCTCTTAGTGTAACGAACTGGATTTCTCGACTTTATGACATTTCTGTTCGTCTTCATATATTGATTTACACACCTTAATGTTGTGATATTTATTTGTTAAGCTGGGGGCTGCCTGGAGTGGTCTCTTGGCCAATTATTCTGGTACATAAAATGTTATGTCCTTTGTTCCTGACACTGGCCTTCTTAACGCCAAAGCAAGAATGAACAATGCCGTTACCGTCTCCTCCTATAGTGATAAGGTTTCTGCCTTCAATTGTTCCAGCAAACACTAAACTTCGGCTTACTACTTACGCGTAATTGAAATTCTTCTGAACATCACTTAGCTCTTTTTATATGATATTACATAGTGGACTCCAACTGCTCAAAGCAAAATATATATATCCGCCAACAGAGAGGTGACTACAATTAATCAAATGACGTATAGGTTGCTAAAAATTATTAGCAAATGTAGGACGTCCGTAAAAACCCAGATCGTGCATAACGAGGTTGCGGGTACTCGAGTCTTTGAAGATCGAAAGATGGCTCATCAGTTCACCGCCTGGAAATAATCGTTTCCTTTTCACTCGGTCGCTGGAGTTGATCAAACACGAGGCGATGGCGTTTCAAAACTCATCGCGAACACTGGCGACTATTTCGCACGAATACCAGTCTTCTTCTATAATGATGACCAATCGTTAAAATTCAGCCAACTCTTTTACATATCTTCAGTAGCATTCCGAATTTAGATTTATCCGTCCTAATCCTCTGTTCCGCTATACACACCTCGATTCTTACTCAGCAACGCTTCCATACACGGCACAGCTCGACAGACGAACGGCGCTAAATAAATACTGTCACAACGTGTACCCGCGGTTGACGTTTTTCAGAATCACCTGCAGCAGAGCAGGCGCAGCGCAAAGAGCAAAATGGCGGAGACGGCGTGTCGACGGGAGCGCAAAATGTCCCAAAATGTGGTAAATGTAGCGAATTTCGTAGCGATCGTAGTAAGGCCGTGGCAATGTAGTGTTGGAGCGTCGTTTGACGATGATTTGTCGTTCTCGAAGGGCTGAACGTGGGCTCCAACCCGTGAGTTCTTGTCGTCGAAGCTGCTTGCTGTCGCATCTGACTGTGGTCGCTCCGACGTGGAGCGATAGCCTACAATTGTAAAAAAGGATTTATGTAGCGTCAGATATTAATAATAATGATTTTCGTTTAAATGAAAACTAATCATAACAATCATCATCATTTTCGTTTAACTTTAGACTGACAAGTAGCAGCATGATTGCATATACAGCTGCGTACGTAATATGTGGACGGCCCCTTAAGCTACACATCTAATTTAGTCAACGCTGCCTAGCGAAAGAAAGACTAGTCAACCTTACGGCGGATATGGGAATCGAGCTCACTTCCTCAGCTCTGCACGCCAGTGTATTCGCTTTTACTCAACGCCCTCCAGATGAATTACAAAATTTTTTAAAGTGCCTCTCTGATGGAAATGCAAATTTGAGGCACTGTTGTTAGTCAGGCGCCAGGTGAAACGCACTTGGATAAACATATTCGATGTCTGAATCGAATGTGGAATTGTGAATTTCGACGCGTTTGTTGAAGGAGGAGAAAGCATTCGCGCAAGAAGTGGGCAACATTGGCAGTCGGCTCTAATCCTTGGGGCAGAAACAAATCCTGTGTATGAGGAGTTAGATGTCCTATAATAATGCCAATGCGTCATTTGGCATAAGAAATTCAAAGAAGGAAAACAACTCTATTTTAAGATGTCAGCTCTATCTACATCGATATACAAAATGTAAAAAAATTAACCACTGCGTTGGGGATGTGAATTTTATGTGTATTCAACTAGTAGACACAGTCTGTGTGGTAGACACCATAGACAGCCAGAGTAGCCAAATAACTGTCATGGATCATGGAAATATTGTTATTCTCGAGGGTCGCTTATTGACGTCATTTCCTATGAATATTTATAAATTCCGGTTCATTTATACGAGAGACGGTCGGATCTGAAAATCGCCAGCAGTGAATAATTCTCCGATGTTTACATTGCGCTACTTCTCCATAACACACCAGACCATATCGGATGTAAAACCAGATTGGATGAGGCTGGAATTAGATTAAGGTAGGAAACACAGCACATAGATATCCGCAGTAATCTGCTATAGACAAGCAGCGACTGAATGGTTATAGCGTTCGCATTGTAAAGCGGAAGGTATTATAGGTCTAATATCCTCTGAGAGGATAGCTGTTACTATGCTTGATCTCTGAGCAATAATTAGTTCGCGTGATCCTTCGGGACCTGAATTTTTACTAAGAAAATTTGAAAACATCTGGAACGGCGCTTATGACGACGATGATGATGATAGTAATAATAATATTGCATATAACAATGATGAACTAATGAGTCTGTATCCATGTCCTATGGTTTGCGAATAAATGAATTTATAATAATAATAAAAATTATAATAATGGTAATGATAATTGCAATAATAACAGTAATAAAGATAACTATCATTTCTTAATATCACGCATTAATATATACCACTACATATTGACTAAGTTTCATTCGATGGCGCTGAATAACTTGCTCGTACTCGCTATACTTAACGACCGGGTCGATGGAAGAGGTTCGAACTCACATAGTAAATGGTGAGCACTCAACCAATCAGCTACTGTGCTCCACGATGGTGGTGGTGGTGGTGATGATGATGATGATTATGATGATGATGATGATTTGCCTACTTAAAGTCTAATTATACTTCTTATATATATATATATATATCTGGCAGGGGTGTAACAAGTGGGAGGGCAGGATGCACCGGCCCCCCAGTTTCAAAACTGGGCCCCCCAGTTTTAGTGCTCAGTGCCTCCCCATGTGACCCCCAAATCGGATTTTTTATGTTTCTACAATGGCTTTTTAAGATGACTTCTGTTAAGATAATTTGTGCCTCCCATTTTTCAAATATCGAGGGGGGGCGCAAAATTCAAAAAGTGGGGGAGAAAATTTTTTTTGCGTTTCGCTAATATTTTTTAAATTATGACCCCCACTTTTTAAAACCTTGTTACACCTCTGATATCTGGACTAGTGGAGATCTTCACTGGCTTCCCTTCCTTTGACTCGTCTCTCATCATATCTGATATTTTCCCTGCAGTCGTCAGTTCCTGGAAGCATCCATAGCCCGCTCCTATCATTCGAGAGGAATCTTTTATCAGTTTTCTGTCTCATATACAGCACAATGCGATTAATTAGACGGCAGCTATATAGACGACTCTAACCAGGTCAGAGAGATCGACTGATGGACGAGACGACAGAGTATTATCAAAATTACAAAATTAAAGGCTCTCACGTGTCCGAATAAGTAGGAAACCCTTGAAAGTTCATATAAAGTCGCCACATTAATAGAATTGAAACACAAGCAAATTCTTTTATTCCGTAAGACATGGACCTCGAGGCACGGTAGGTGATTCGCCAAAGTGCTACTTTGCCAGTATTCGATTTTAGGTGAGGGGGGGAGGTCAGAGGGGTTGGACCCTCAACGTCTGCTACAAGGGTGTTGATATTTGTGATGAATTCTTCACATTCCAAAATATTCTCAACGGCCGACACATGCTTCCTTTTTGAAAACCTGACCCTGTCTTTTTCTGAGACGGCCACTGTGTAAGGACCTTGAGCAAGTCCTTAACTCCACGTTGCTCACGGTCATGTGTGCACTTCTAAACTCTCCAAGGGTGCATGCCCATACCATATCGAGTATGTTTGTATCGTATGCTGTTCATTGCATATGAGAGGTATAACGTGGCCTACTGGGCGCCGTGCACGGCAACCGACGGTTAAATTCGACTCCTATAATAACTTGTCATCATTCGTTCATACTGTGCTTGTAAATAAAAACACTTGGTCATGGTCATAATCACATTAAACAATTATTATTATTATTATTATTATTAAGTAATAATAATATTAATAATAACAATGATAATAATAATTATTATTATTATGCGTGACCGGCTGCTCTTTCTGCGTGTTGCGGACTTACGTTGTTGCAACTCGACGACCTTCGTAGCTGAAGCTATGCTGTTCTCGACGACCAACGAGTACTTCCGGAAATTGTCCGGCTTAATTTTTCGGATGAATAGTTTTGCGACGACAACACCGTCATGACGATCCTACGATGCATGACGTAGAAACAAGATCATTAAAAAACAATAATAGCAATGGAAGTGGTGGGTGAAGTAGTGGAAGCGGTAGGAGTAGTGGAAGTATTACTAATGATAGTGGAAGTACTTGCACTGGTGGTGGTAATGACGACGATGATGTTGTTGTTGTTGATGATGGTAGTGGTAGCTGCAGTTCGTGGTGATGTAAGGTAATCTTAGGTTTAGTGAGTACGGTCACAGCTGTAATGTAATGTAGCCTTAAAGTGATTAAGAAGTGGTAATCTAGTTCTGTAGGATACGAGAACCGGTGTGTATTACGTTGAGACGAAAAGTATACAACCGACTGTGTAGTAGAATTCTAATGGAACACATTCAACAGATACTGGGAAGATTTACAAAGTTCAGATCCAGCCACGGATATGATGCGTTAAATAATAATACGGATGACGTATTCCGTAGCAACCGATATGCTATACTTGCAATACTGATGACGTGTTCCTTGACAACGGATAACATATTTATACTAACAATTTTGATGACTTGTTCTTTAACAACCGATATGTTGCAATAATAATACCGATGACGTGTTAGGTAGCAACCGATATGATATACTAACAATATTGAATGTGTGTTCGATATGTTAACCGATATTTTATGCGAACAATACTGATAGCATTGACCAAAAAACAGTTATGATATTATACTAACAATACTGATGATGTATTCATTAACCGAGATGACATTTTACTAACAATACTGATGACGTATTCATTAACCGAGATGATATTATGCGAACAATACTGATGGTGTATTCATTAACCGAGATGATATACTAACAAAACTGATGACGTATTCATTAACCGAGATGATATTATGCTAACAAAACTGATGACGTATTCATTAACCGAGATGATATAATGCTAACAATACTGATGACGTATTCATTAACCGAGATGATATAATGCTAACAATACTGATGACGTATTCATTAACCGAGATGATATTTTACTAACAATAGTGGTGACGTATTCATTAACCGAGATGATATTATGCGAACAATACTGATGGTGTATTCATTAACCGAGATGATATTATACTAACAAAACTGATGACGTATTCATTAACCGAGATGATATTATGCTAACAAAACTGATGACGTATTCATTAACCGAGATGATATAATGCTAACAATACTGATGACGTATTCATTAACCGAGATGATATTTTACTAACAATAGTGGTGACGTATTCATTAACCGAGACGATATTGTGCTAACAATACTGATGATGTATTCATTAACCGAGATGACATTTTACTAACAATACTGATGACGTATTCATTAACCGAGATGATATTATACTAACAAAACTGATGACGTATTCATTAACCGAGATGATATTATGCTAACAAAACTGATGACGTATTCATTAACCGAGATGATATAATGCTAACAATACTGATGACGTATTCATTAACCGAGATGATATTTTACTAACAATAGTGGTGACGTATTCATTAACCGAGACGATATTGTGCTAACAATACTGATGACGTATTCATTAACCGAGATGATATTGTGCTAACAATACTGATGACGTATTCATTAAGCGAGATGATATTATACTAACAAAACTGATGACGTATTCACTAACCGAGATGATATTGTGCGAACAATACGTATTCATTAACTGAGATGATATTATATTAACAAAACTGATGACGTATTCATTAATCGAGATGCTATTATGCTAACAATGCTGATGACGTATTCTCTAACAACCGATATTCAAGTTAAGTTTGATTATTCTAAGAATACTGATGACGTATCCCTTGACAGCCGATATAATAGAATGCTAACAACTATACCGATGACGTGTTCCCCAACAACCGACATGATATGCTAATAATATTAATGACGTACAGCGTTAAAACCGATATTATATACTACCAGTACTGATGACGTATTCCTTAACAACCAATATAATAAGCTAACAATACTAAATGACGTATTCCTTAACAAGCGACATAATACAGTAACAATACTTATGACATAATTCGTCGCAATGGTCCAACACGCGCTAGGATAAGAATGCTGGTCATGTTTACCGTAACAATGGTCCAGTGATCCTGAACGCTATATTCCTCCGTTACGGTCGTTCCGTTTGAGTCTATGATCCAAGCAAGGCTGGAGAACCGAGGCCGTGAAACGATGTCGCATTGAAGATTAACGTTCTTATCACCGAGTTGAGCTCCCGCCGAATAACAGATGATCTTTGGAGAGTCTGAATTGATAAATTGCTTGGATAAGTAATAATGATGATAATGATATTGATAACGACAGGTCATAATGATAACAATAAAGACGAAAATAATAATAATAATAATAAAATAATAATATCTTTAATACTAATGATAATAGTAATAATATGTTTGATAAAAATAATGCTATCGTTATTATTATCATTATTATTATTATTATTATTATTATTATTATTATATTTATTATACTTATTACTAATATTATTATTATACTTATTACTAATATTATTACAATTAGGCATCGTCATAAACATCGCCATCGTCATCATCCTCATCATCATCATCACCATCGCCACCACCACCACCACCGTCGTCGTCATCGTCGTCATCATCATCATCATCATCATCACAATGATAATAATGATTTAAACGTATCCTAGACTCCTAGTGTTTGTTTGTCGTTTCGTGGCGGTTTAGCCCTCTGTACCACTAACCCCTCCCCTAACTCCCATCCCCCTCCCCATCCCCTATGGTTAATGGTTAGGCTTGCGATGTGGACCGAACTCCGTTTGTTTGCCTTGTTATCAGCGGACATTGAGGTCAGCTGACTGTCGTACTTCATCGTCAATACAGTTTTCGGGTTCATAGGCTTCCCTCGGGTTTCTCCGACTTATTCCTTCGAATACGCAAAACGTCTTAATAATACAGCTTCAGCCTTGATCATATATTGACATATACAAGTATATATGTTATATAGTACATCAATGTATAAGTGCACATATACTCTGGCACATCTATATAATTATATACGTGCACATCTGTTAAAACATTCTCTAGTCAAGTGCACGTGTACCAATATTACTTATAAGTAAAAATAGATATCGATATATTAGCGAATATGTACTACGCCTGCATACAAGTATATCTATACATATAAAGAACAGATATGTGCAACTATGTAAGTTCCACAAAAACTTTTGATCAACTCGAGCGATTGCTCTCAAAATTTGCAAGAATACGTTTTAGCAGCCGCGAAAAAGCAGGGTTCGCGATCCCAAAATGTTACCCCTTCCCCATGACAAACAAAGTTTCATATCTATTGTGTACAACAATTGAGTTCAACCGGGCGATGCCGGGTACTCGAGTTAATATTATGTAGGCATGGACGAACTAATTGCGTGTGTATTAGTACATGTGACTTCAGTAATTATTGTTTTCTGATGCACGTCTATGAATATACGTAACCATTACCATAGCCAAATATTTTTATTGTTCACTGACAATTCATCAGAATAGTAAGCACGTTATGTACAGCAATTATATACAGACGATAGGGAAATGAGTCAAACCCTACAGGGACCGTGGTCCCACTAACAGTGTCACCCATAACATAAGTGATTGATGTCGGTATTAGTAATTATTCCGTTGTTATAAGTTCCTTTAAGATAAAGAGACTTAACTATATTCTTACAAGGTATTAGTAAACGATGTAGCATTCATTGGTTAGAATATGGTTGTTAAGTATCACAGTTAAACACTGCTAACGCTGCTAAGACATAAACGCGCATTTTACATTTAAGCAAAAAATTTTGGGAAGCCAGCGTTTATAGTTCTGCCGGAACTCTGTTCCATGCATTAGAAGTCTTTAGGACCAGAGCATCGAATCGAACATTTTCGGGTGTTAGTACGGGTTTTAATGGGCATATAATTAGTATACGATGTATATATCTGCTATATATATGATATATATGGCAATATATATATATATATATTGTAATATATATAAGATGAGAACGGAGCAGGTGTAAGCGACGCATATCCTCACACATCTCCTTTGATTTCGGAACGAAAAGACGGATCTGCCGAATGACCCGAAACACAAACGACGCATTTAACCTTCGAGTCGGCCTCTGATCCCCTTCGGGAAAGCCGATACACGGTCTGTGGTCATCCAGGGTCATCGAAGGTCACCATGAGTCGCCTGGGGGTACGCTGACCGTCACTCCATCTCTAAGACTCTGGGGCCCGCGCAAAAGCCGACCGTTGACAGGCAACACAATCGATGACTTATGGTAACTGGAGGATCGCACAAGGCGAGCAGGCAATCCAGTTGAATAGCGCTCTTCTGTTTGACCAGTGCATGGTCATTCCAACAGGTCGCCGTCGTCGTTTCAGTATTAGACGGTGCGCTGAGCGATAATAGAGAGTGCGAAAATTCCAAGGTGATCGATGAATTGTGAGCGAAAATAGGTGAAATTCCATGGGAAATATTTTCAACGATGAGCGATAATAGGAGAATATGAAGGATAACAGTGAATAGTGAGCGAAATGAAGTGAATTCTATAGATAGTTAATGCGGTTGAACAATAATAGGAGACTTTCAATGCTACCCGACAATAAGTGAATTCTATAGAAATAGTCGCCATTGAGCGATGTTAAAGGCTACCAGTGAATAGTGAGCAAAAATAGGGAAATTCAGTGAACATTGGGCGATGATAGGATGACATCGACGTTATCAATGATTACTGAACTGTAATAGAAGTTACAATGCCGTTAGTGAGCAGTGAGCGATAATAAGAGCATTTCGAGGCTATTAATGACCATTTGACGACAATGAGACAGTAGCATGCTAATGAGCGATAATAAGAGATTTCAGAAGCCTAAGCAAATATTAGTGTGCGAAGTTGGATAATTTTGTTTATGCTACACGCAATGTGTGTCAGAAGTCTCAAAAGACTTTCCGGCAATTAGTGAATGATGACGATGATGATGACGATGACGACGACGACGACTATGATGATGATGATGATGACGACGACGATGACGATAGTTATGGTGACGTCTAAGCAAAGCCCGAGAGACATCGTTGGGTGTGGACAGTCACCGTCTTCATTTCCTTAGCCTCTGCAATCGGCATACGAGGTGCAATTGACCAATCCTCTCCATCGCAGACCGATCATCTCACCCACTGACAGAGAGTGGCGGTCGTATTTCTCATGATAGTCTCAGGGGAAACAAACAGAGAACTGTTGAATATTTTCTGGCATGCGACGAATATTAAAACTAGGTCGAGAGTCAGCCAATCAATCAATGGATATATCGGTCAGTTGGCCGATCAGCCATCAAACCATTCAGCCAATCAATCAGTTAGTCAGTCACTCAGTCAGTTGGTCAATCATAGTTGGTCATTCACAGTTGGTCGATCAATGAGCAAAGTCATTCACTCATTCAGACAATAGATCAGCCAGCCGGTCAGTCAGTCAGTCAGTCAGTCAGTCAGTCAGTCAGTCAGTCAGTCAGTCAGCCAGCCAGCCAGTCAGTCAGCCAGTCAGTCAGCCAGTCAGTCAGTCAGTCAGCCAGTCAGTCAGCCAGTCAGCCAGTCAGTCAGTCAGTCAGTCAATCAAAACCTTTATGCCATTGATATCAAGCAGAGCCTACAAATCCGCCGATTTCTTTTTTCTTAACTTCCTGTTTGCGGACCCTTAACAATTTCCGTTCCTCTAATTGCCACACCACAGGTGTTCCCATCCGACACATCGCATCCAGACGAAATCCCTTAAAAGCATCGAAGGTCCAGACTGGAGCACATCGGCAGTCGTTTGGCGCGTAGTTAGAAGCTGCTGAGACTGCAGAAGAAGAAGGACATCGGATGCACTAGTCCTCATATATAATTCAGGGCGATGCCGAGTTGCAATGTCCGCCGCATTAGCGTCGGAGAATAAATTCTCTTTAGCGGTGACTCGCCGAGATTCCTTAGCTTCTTCCGCTGTACAGAGACTCACTGGTGGGGAGTTAGGCTCCTCGGCCGCTGCGGTTATGGGTTCGAGTCTCAGGTTCGCTCTATTAATGAGCGAGCAGTGACACGGTCGAGGGCCCTGCTGCGGGGCCGGGGCCCTGGTCATGCCGCCAGGATTCGAGGGGTCTGCATTATTTAGTGATTTAAGGCGCAACCGACGGAATGGGATCTACAGTAGGGCTATATAAATCGAGTGGTTTATAAGGAGGAGAATGTCAGAGTCTGATCCAGTCATTTGGAATGATGTATCGATGGATGATGATGGTAGTGGCGATGATGATGATGATGGTGATGATGATGTTGATGATGATGATCAAGATGATGATGATGATGTTGATGATGATGATAATGATGTATTTTGTCCGTCTGTCTGTCGGTCTGCCTACCAATGTATGAATGTATAAATGTATCCTTATGTGAGTTGTTATAGCGCACTTTTTGTGAATTGAGAAGTGCATAAAGTTCCTCTCAAAATCCGATCGATGCATGTATTAATAGCGAGACAGAGAGACAAACGGACAGACAGACAGACAGACAGAGGGTTAGGCATCTTACACTGGACATAGATCTTGACGCTTTCAACGCGTGCCTCTAGCCCAGGCACCTGCGCCACACACTTGATCAGCGCCTCGTCATCCTCTGCCCGTGCGACGAATCGTGTCGTCCATCTTTCCGTCCGATAGTCCATCGTCCGCAGACCCTTCTCGCCGGACAGCGACGCACTGTTGCGGAACGAACAGTCGGCCGTCAGGTCCCTACGCCCGACACGGATGGCCAGAGACGGCGGAGGGTAACCACCGAGGCAGAGGCACCCTATAGTCGATGACCGACCCTCCATCAGGTGCATTGAACGAAGGATTGTTGAGGCGCCAGGGCTGAGCAACCCTTGGCTCCCTAATGGTCCGGGGCCTTGACCGAGACCGCTGATAGCAGTACCTGGGGTTATAGTTGATCGGTTGCCTTCGAGGAGTATCGCTACGCTCTCCACCGGAGCTACAACACAATAGTAGCAGTAGTGGTACTGGTTGTGATAATAGTACTGGAAGTAGTTTATATTAATTCATAAACCCATACTGATGTTGTAAGAACAACGTGCTGTATGGCAACACAAGCAATCAGACCTAGAGATATGCAAACAAGCGCCTAGAAGGGAACACCCAGTGAAACAAAATGAGATATGCACGTGTACAAGCAGACTGACTTAGGCGACTAATTTGAAGTTCAGATCCAGTTGAACTTCCTATTGCCGTAATTCAACGCACGCGAATCTTTTTTCCTTATCAGCGCCAGCCAACTAATAACGGCGCTAATCCGGTGTCGGCAGACATCAAGGGACTGCGCCGGCAGCATCAAAGGTTGCCGCCAGCTTCAAAGAGGAATGCCGATTAGGCTGCCAGTGCGGCCGTTGTTGGCTAGGAGTTTGGCTGTTGGTTTCTTGGGTAAAATTAATGTAGTTCATAGTCGTCGAAGAATTGAGGTAATTTGTCCATCACTGGTGAAGAAAGGCATCTGGTTGTCACAGAGCGAATTGCTCTTCTCAAAAGCGCAATGCGTCGGTAGGACATTGACTCCAAAATCGATTGGATGCCGTACATAAAACTCAATCCATCTGACTGGCTGTTCAGATGTTCGTGT
Source organism: Bimastos eiseni (assembly GCA_959347315.1). NCBI lineage: Eukaryota > Metazoa > Annelida > Clitellata > Crassiclitellata > Lumbricidae > Bimastos > Bimastos eiseni. The sequence goes on along the minus strand of OY365821.1, from coordinate 9,201,261 downwards.
GTGTATGTCTGTCCTCATGTCTGTATGTGTATCTGCCTGTGTAGGGCCTATCTGTAAGAAGAATGTCTCTGTCGATTTCTGTCTGTCTGTCTGTCTGCCTGTCTGTCTGCTTACATGTATGTTTATGTCGTCGCGTCTCTGTCTGACTGACATGTCAGACAGACAGACAGCTGTAATCAAGGATTGAAAAAACTACGATAATTATTGAACGACGGAATTAGCATACCTCTGACGAACACGTGATGAGTCACGTGACCGAGTATTACTGCTTCCGGTGCGCGAACCTCGCACGTATAGTTTCCGTTGTCCGTGTGCGTGACATCTAAAGACAACACAAAGACAACAGGACGTGACACGAGCAACGTACAACACAGCTTCAGTTTTTAAAAGAAACAATTTACTGGTGTTTGAACAAAAGAAAATAGATTCCTACAAATTAATACTGTGGTATTGAAAGGCATCTTAAGACACAGCGAGGTGAAGGTCAGAAGTAAGGCAAGCGGCAAGTCAAATTGCTATGCAAGACACTGCAAGGTAATTTAAAATAAGATGATATAAAGTAAGGTATGGTATGAGGTTATAGAATTGGTAATACGAAAACTAAAGACTATTGAAGAGGCAAGAAAACTGAAGTAAAGTGAAGGTGATTTATTATAGTGCAAGGTTGGATAAGGTGAGACGTTAGGTTCGTATAAGGTATCCTAACATCAGGTCAGAAAAATGAGTCAGAGTAAGTCAAGACGAGGGTAAAGGCAGCAATAACACTCACAATATCATTATTATTATTATTATTATTATTATTATTATTATTATTATTATTATTATTATTATTATATTATTATTATTATTATTATTATTATTATTATTATTATTATTATTATTATTATTATTATTATTATTATTATTATTAATAGTATGATATAAAATATGTCTTTGTTCTTAGGTTAATATAGATTTCCACAATAAAGTGAAAGCAATAATCGTGCAACAAACGAAGCCTTCCAAATCGCCATTGTCCTTTTAAAAACCAAAAACAGAAACAACGACAAACGGAACAACATAGACAACAACAACAACAACAACAGAAACAACAACAACTAAAAACAACAACACAAAAACCGTCTTGTGACTGAATGGCTTTGCTTAAGCATGCTTAGCTCGACGTCAGAGATGGATCGCCATGCCAACCAGAGCGAGATAATGCATCTCTTTGGCTGCTGCTGCTGCTGCTGCTGCTGAGGCAGAGGGAAGAAGACGTCGCACCATGGCAACGCCAAATGACGGGAGTGGAATTCGCAACGATGCCTGCGGACCCGGATTAAAGATGGCGCCACGCAACAGCCAAGGAGTACATATTATGAAGATGGATTGATGCATGACGTCTTGAAATGATCTCCTAATCATATATATATATGTATATGTGTATGTGTGTATATATATGTATATGTATATATGCATATATATATATGTATATATACATACACACAACCACATACATACATACATATACATATAATTATATATATGTACATATATATATGCGATATATATTATAAATATACGATATATATTACATATATGATATATATATATTTTTCTGGTGTATTGGCCGCATACACACTTTTCATAATCTCATCTATACATATGTATACATGAAATATACAAAGTATATTGTACATACATGTACGCGTGCACATAACTGCATATGTATAGGTGCATTTATATACATGTATATATGCATACATGTAGATACACCAACAACTTAGATGCAGTGTATATATGCATCATTGGCGATCTATATTCTGTAAAGTGCCTACATGCATACATGGAAATGATCATATCATATATATATATATAAATATATATATATGTCATGTGTGTATATATGTATATATATTGCACCAATCTCGACTAAATATATTAGGAGTATGAACCACGCTCTCTGTCTCTATCTCTCTCTCTGTCTATTTTTGTCTCTCTCTCTCTCTCTTTGTCCCTCTCTCTGTCCCTCTCTCTCTCTCTCTCTGGCTCTCTCTTTCTCTCTCTGTCTTTCTGTCCCTGTCTCTTTCTCTGTCACAATCTCTGTCTGTCTGTCTCTCTCTCGCTCACTCTCTTTGCATTTTGCGATACACGCCGACGGCAAGAACAGGAACAAGACAAACTGATTCATTGAACCAATCGAATTCATTGATCTGCCTCTTGTATACACACATGTTTCACTAATGACTCAAATTGTACGCTACATGTATGTGCGTATGCGTCTGTAAAGGCAATGATGCTGTGAATGCATGAGTACATTTATTTGTACGTGAAGATGTGTTAATCCTTAAAACATAGCTTACGCATACATACAGTCATACATTTGCATGGCCAATGTGCCCGAGTGCAGGCGGTTAGCGCCTGTGAATATATAAGAGCATGATGCTCTTCTGTAATTCTTCAGCCGTATAGGCCGCGTCATGCACAATCCTTGTCCATTTCTGTCTGTTCTCTGTAGCCCTCATCATCTGTGTTGTCGAAAGGTTCGTCCATTTTCTGATATTATCCAGCCAATCTGTTCTTGGTCTTCCTTTTCCTCTAGCTCCCTCTATTGTTCCTTGTATTATCTCTTTCTGTTATGCTGCCCTCTTCTTTTTTCACAATACGTCCAAAATACTTCATCTTTGCTTCTTTTACAGCACCTAAAATGTTTATTTCCACACCGCCAGCTTCCAACATCCATTCATTTGTTTTTTGTCTTTCCAAGATATACCGAGAATAAGTCTTAAACACTTTATTTTGAAAGCATCTATTCTTGCATCGTCATCTATCCTCAACGTCCAACTTTCCGCTCAAGAGCATTATGCGTAGGCCTATGTATATGTGAGCCAGTGCATTTATAAGATATGTCGAAATGTCCATATTATACGCGCTCTAGATAATTGTTCTAAGAAATGGCCGACAACGTGTTGTCGAATTCATGCATTAGGCGAATGCTGTTTACGCATGTGATAATGCAATCATCACACGGATACGAAGTCACGATCGCACTGACGCACGTTCCAAGACACACACACACATGCAAATTTAATGAAAGCTATAATGAGTTGAAGAGAGTCGACATCTGATGAAGCGTTGAAGACCTACAGAAACTGATGACCAGAAGAGTCAAGGCGTTGAGACGCCTACTTACTGATTTACCTAAGCACCCAGCCTAGGCTATGGATAGGTGGATAGATGGATGAGGGAATGGATGCATGGAAGGAGGGGTGAGTGGATGTATGGATGGATGGATGAGTGGGGCCATATATAAACGGCTACTATAGAAACACGCGAAGCATTTCAATAAGTTAGTACTTCTAAAGGTTCCGCATTGTTCCCATTACTCTACATCTTAATTACTGCTGAGATCGGAATGCTCCTCGTCTTTTGCGGAGTTCTAAATCAGATGTAGCTCGTTGATACCCAGGCCTACATACACTGTTCTGCCTCTATAGCGATGTCTTCGGTTCAGCATTTGCAAATTGCTATTGACATTTTCAAATCCTGGATGTCGATAAGTCGACTCAGGCTTAATCCTACAAAAACTGACTTTTACTGGAATTGGATTTGGCAACAACGGGCAAATATTGGGTATGCGGACGATTCGTCCCGGACGGTTCATCCCCAGGACGTGTCATCAAGTGGACTGTTCATCATAGGACGTTTCATCCCCGGACATTTCATCCCAATAAGACTTTCCTTTTATCTGTTTAGCATCGCAATGAGTCGTGAGCGCCTCTGATTTGAGTGTCGCTATATAAATGCTCCATTACAAATTACAAAATTACAACAGCAAACAGTAATAATATGTCAAAGACCATTGCTGTCATAAGACGTCCCTAAGCGTGTTGCTTATTATACAATACAAATACAATATCGTCTCTTATGCAATCTGATACTCGAATCCAACGACAACACTTCATATTTAATTCATAATTAGTAGTTAAAATAATTATAAGGGAAATGGTTTAGTAACTTACGACCATTCCACGATAAAAACAGCAATTAGGCAAACACATCCAAATCTCCAGACTAACCTTGATGATACTACTCCGATGTTTGAATATGTCAATTAAGCTAAGCTATGACCATGGACAAGCTCAAGAGTCATTTGAACCCCCTATCTAATCGATCCTAATTGAAATCGATCTTTTCCAGCTTCATAAACGGCCAATCACATTGCTCGTCCTACCTTTCCAATCTTCTCCGCTCGCAGTTTGATTTGTCGGCGTCGTTTGTCGTCATGGCAACTCATGCGTCACTCGAATTACGACACGCAAGGTTTATTTACTAATGGCCCGTTGGCACTAAATTTGCTATTACATTTTGCAGCGCCACTCAGCTAACTAGACACCACTTGTGATAACTTCCTTACACAAATCAATTTAATAGTGTAGTTAGTTGAGTGAAGTGATCGGTTACTTGCTAAGACTAATTATTTTGCTACACCCGTTGTTTATGGAGTTTATGAACAATGTATCTGGCAGAAGAGTTGCTTCAAAGAAAGAAGTTTTTTTAAATATGGTTTATTGAAGTCAGAAAACAGTGCAAAATAATGGACAATGTCTGGGATGTTACCAAGGGACTTCGTGGACTTTTCCTTTCGTCAGTGTTGTCAACTTGAAAATAGTTGTGTATAAATCAAGTATCAGTCCAGATGGCGTTAGCGTTATTTGATTTCAGCGTATGTGAGTGCATTGACAAAGTGTTGAATACTGCAGTGTTCTTTGACTGCACTTTGAGGTGTTTAACATTACGCCAAATGAGAGTTCTGATAAATTTACTGGTGCCTTCGATATAAATTCACTGATGGGTGAAAGCCAGATTTGCAAACGCATTGTAATAAACGTAAAAGCGATTATTTTCCGACGTGGCTGTTTTTCCTTATTTCGGTTTATTATGCAATAAACTGCTTGAAATATTCCATTTGTTCGTTGCTCATTTGCTGGTCAGATCTACATCCCGTTTTGATTTCCATTTGTCGACAGGAATTTCATATCGACCGCCTTAACATGTCCTGACATTTCTCTGGTTCTTTTCATGATCGCGTCAAATGTGAAAACTATGTTGACCGCTCTATAATCCGAAGATTCTATACTCCGACATTAATTTAACGAGAAGCTGTATTAATTGATGAAGATAATGTGTAAAACTGAGAACTGGATTGATTTGCAAAGAATCGTGCCCTATGAATGAAAAAAATGGTGCAATCAAGTTTCTAGCCAAGCATAATAAGTCCGGAAAAAATCTGGAAATGGTTTCAAATAGGCAAGTGCCACTTAATTAGCAGTAACTTTTAACACAATTTAACAACACTATTTATTATTATTGTATTCTTAATTTTGTGATTGTTTAGTTTTACGGTTGGTGTCATTTTTGGGGTTTTGAAAGTGAGGCAGCCATTCTGTAACACACAAGCAGGAATCAATCATTTTATAGTGTATAGGATTTCCCAAATACCATGTGATATCATCTGATGCATAAGCCTTGGCCTTGGTCATGGCCTTGGTCATGGCCTTGGTCATGGCCTTGGTCATGGCCTTGGTCATGGCCTTGGTCATGGCCTTGGTCATGGCCTTGGTCATGGCCTTGGTCATGGCCTTCTGCTATTTCTCATTGTCCTATCCCCTCTCTAAACAGTGTTAATATCTCTGCATCTCGGGCAAGGACTGCAATGGTTCAACATCGCACCTTTGATCCTGTGGTTCCTTCCACTTGGAAGGACCTTCCCCTTTATCTGCTCTAAGATTTGAGCCAGGGTATCTCCCTCGTCTGTCCGCTGCATGAAGCCTATTTTATTACCTCGGGTCTTTCACAACGGTGCTCAGGGGCTCGTCGATTAATAGGTAACGCAATTGGCTTACACAGCAGCTGCCGAGTAAGCGAGTTCCCGCAAACCCTATGGTTCCGTAGCCATTCCATTGCTATAACATTTCCAAGATTGTTGAACGTATTTTTCTTACGCGTATAAAGAAACACATTACTTCCTCTCCGAGCTTCAGTTCCTCTCAGTCCGAATACTGCGGCGGCTACTCCGCTAAGCTGTTCTTTTCTCTACACTGGATAACATCTTCTCGTCTATTGACAATCGTAAAGCCTGCCTCTCAACATGCCTTGACCTCAATGCAGCCTTCGACACTGTTGACCACCAGTCATTCCTTTGGCAGAGACGTTGCTTAAATAAGACGTAAATTATAACGTAATTGTTTCCTCGCATGGTTGACGACAGTTAAATTCGACTTACGTAATCAAATTATTCGTACAATACTTTTAATTGTACTGCGTATTGTCAGTTTGAAATTAAAGGAAATATTATTATTATTATTATTATTATTATTGATTATTCACGGTGAATAGCTTATGCTGTAAGCTTCGCTTTTTTGCAAATTTAAAATACAACATAATATATGTATATATAATATATAATATATATGTATATATAATAATTATATATATATATGCTCACGCATAAAAATATATGAATACATAATATACAATAATGTAGATATATATACATTCTCGGATATATGCATCCCACATACATGCATCGACATACTAACACAGACGTTTGCAAGCATTCATTCTTACCGACATATATTTCCTACCTACAAACAGTAAAACACAGACGCATAAAACGCGTGTATACAAATATGCATGTATGCCTACATTCCCTCAAAGCGTAGCATAGATATGAACATGAATACGTCCTTAACACGCTTTATTTGAGTTATAAAATCTCGTCGGGTCTTATACGAGACTCGGTCAGTGGTTCTGAGGGTTCAGGTCAGGTCGAGGCATCGATAATCATTTCTGACAATCTGGCGCTATAAAAGAGCAGAGAACGGCCGCAGGTTGTTTAGCCATCGTCAGGAATATTGACAGAAGTTGCTGCGCTATAAAAACCGACCTAGCGAAATCGATGGGTGTACGTGCCTGCGGGTAGAGAGTGTGTGAGCCAGCGTGAGAGATAGACAGAGGAAGACAGACAGAGATAGACACAGAAAAAAATATAGGAATAGACGTAGGAAGCACCACAGCGAGAGAGACACAGAGAGCGCGAGAAATACAGAGAGACAGAGTTAGAGAGAGAGAAAGCATGAGATATACAGTGACAGCGCTAAAAGAAAGAGATCGACATAGACAAATAGACAGAGACTGGCAGAGAAAGAAACAGATAGACAGAGAGAGAGCGAGAAAGACAGAAAGACAGAGACATAGTAATAGAGAGAGCATGAGATGCAGAGCGAGAAAGACAGAGATATACATAGAAAGACAGAGGCAACCAGACAAACAGAGACAGAGAGAAGTAGAAGTTGAATGCGAGAGAAGTACGTACATGTAGAAGGAATGGTAATGGCAGGACTTTCCGGTCGATTGATGACGGACCAAAGAGTCGCAGAATCATCGGCGAATTGCTTTTTCTCGGGCGGTGAGTGTTGAACCGAATGAGATTTGGTTCTGGGAATTGCAAGGACGAATGGCGCAAGGAACTCTGGGACTTTGGATGGAATGAATCGGCAACAGGTTTAATGAGCTATGTGCTTTCCTCTAGTGGCTCTTAAATGATTCTCTTCGCACGCCACGATGCTTCCGAGCATCTTGCCTATAAGTGTCCTTCCCGCCTTAGCAAATGAGCCCTTTCTGTGCACCCTCTCCGCATCTCTCTATTCTTCTCTCTCTTCTCTCTGTCTGTCTGTCTGTCTGTCTGTCTGTCTCTCTCTCCTTTGATGCATCTCTCTTTATTCATTTCTCCATCTCTGTCTGACGCTGCCTCGCTATCGCTGTCCCTCTCTCTCTCTCTCTCTCTCTCTCTCTCTCTCTCGTTCAGTCTTTCTCTGTAATTCTGTTCATTTGTCTGTATGTCTCTCACCTTCGTCTCTTTCAATTTCTCCCTTTCTTCTAGTAGTATCTGCCTGTCCGTCTAAATATAAGATTTCTTCATCCTCTCATATTGTTTCTTCCATCCCTCTGCTCTCATTACTCCAATTGCTTCCCATGCAATATCTTCACAATATTAACTTAAGTCGTCCTTCTCTCCTTCATCTATATTTTCCCCAAAAGTTTCCCACAACGCAGGGGCGTCCAGATATGGTGGTCTTGAGGCAAATGCCTCTAATTTCTAGTAGGGGGGGATATTTTTGAGTCTTAGGGGGATTACCTTGTCTTCCTGACACTTGGGACCGGAAGTTTGCCTCCATCATTAAAGGGGGATTGACGCCTCTGGCTCACTCGTTCATCCATCCTTATATTTCTCTATCTTTTAGTTCCTCCATTCTTCCAATCCTTCATCCATGCTCCACTTCATCCACTATCCCTCCAATAATCCATTTCTTTCAGTTGTTGGTCCACAACTTCCATCTTTCCATCCAAAATCCACACTTTTCAATTGCTTCCTATCATTCCTCCATCTCATAAATACTTCATCCATATCCCACTTCTCCTCTCATTTATCCATCCTTCTAGTCCTCTATCTATCTTCCACTTCATCCTTATAATCCACAAGGTTATCAATCGTCCACCCTTTTTCCTTCCTTATATTTCCTACATCGTTCCCTCCTTCCATCCGCACCGTCTTCCGCCGATGAACCAAGGGTCACCATTCTCTCCAGAACGCCAGCTGCTTCCACAAAACGTGTTACACGGGACGAACTCCCAGCGGAGTAATACATGCAAGTCATCGCAGTACCTACTACTGACAATATACATATACATATGTATGTATATATATATATGTATGTACATACATATGCATCTATAATTATAAATGTACTTACATTCATTGGCTCCTCTTATTGCTCGAGTTCAACTCTAGGTCCTCACATTCATTATCTACCGGTCGTATTTTGGCTTTAGAGGCTCCCAAGTATCTACGTGATCTCATCCGCGTATACCGTCGTCCTCTGCCTCTTCTATTCGCCTGCCACGATCTCTTCTTGACCAGCTTCCCCTAACTGATGGAATAGGTATGATCACCTCGTCCTGAGGATAGGACTGCTAAGGCTAAAACAAGAACCGTTGCCTTCATTGGCCCTCTATAAATGGAACTCGTTCCTTTCTTCGTTCCTCTTTACTAACTGTTCGTTGTCTCAAGACCATTTTTCCCCTGCTGATTTCTCGCAATGGAAGCGCCTCGGATTGGTGTGCTATATATGAGAGACGCTATATAAAATTCACAGACATAATACGATACAATATATATATAGATAGATATGTATATACATATATATAATACACATTTGAAATTGAAATTGAAATTCTTTAAATTTGATATCACCCTTCCTTCAACATCTTTTTCTCAGAAGTCCACACGCCTCGACGGCGCAATTGCAGTTGTACTGCAGAGCAATGGTGCGCGAAGAGCTTGCTCAATGCCCCTACACAGTGACCCCTCGGACGAGGGTCGAACCCGCTCACTCAACACACACTAAGTGTTACGGGTCACCCGCTTTAATCGATCAGCCACCGTGTCGTATAGTACATATATATATATAATATATATATCTATCTATATATAATATATATATATCTATATATAATATATATATATAATATATATATATAATATATATATAATATATATATATATATATAATATATATATATATATATGCATGTGTATGTATGCGTGTGAGTGTGTAGCTACATGCACAATGCCTCCTCAAAGGCCTGTACCCACAGCTCAACGTGGGATGCATGGGGTAAAAGAGTGGTGTATGGGGTAGCACCTGGAGAGGCTATGCCTCGAACTCCTCCATGGGAGAAGTGTGAGAGTCGAATGCATGAGGGCAGATACTTAGTTTATAAAGAAATAGACGAAGGAAATTCAATGCAAAGACAGAAGCAACGGAAAACTGTGGAAACGCGAATTTCCAGGTCGACGTTACTATTAGCAACACACGATTTATCTCACATTTCGATATCTGCACACAGGGCCTTACCGAGGGAGGGGCTAGCGAGGCCTTGGCCCCGGGCTCAAATGTGGAAAGGGCGGAAATTTCAGGACAAAATAACTTATTATTCCATAAAATGCACTATTTTCAAAATGTGGGGCGCCTAATTGATGCTACGCACAGGGCGCAATTATAGCTCGGTACGGCCCTGTCTGCACATTTTAGTTTCGATTAGCACAAATTTGACAACATTCGAAATTATAACAACCGCCATTTGCATTCGCGTCTTATGAAGGCTGTTCTGATTTTAACAAAAAAACAATTAATAAATGTCATAAAAAATCTGACCAGGGCTCATCAAATGGAAATAACCTATTTCGGAGGAGAAGCAGCGCACCTGCTCAATTAAATATTCAACGCCAGAGGAAGCTGGATTGCAAGGTCATAGTTCATTTATTAGACGCAACGTGTGGGCCTAAGTCCCTTTAGGGTTTTATTCCATCCCTATTGATCGCTGTCATTCGTTTGTCTGTATATAATTTTGGTTGTACATAACGTGCTTACTTTTCTGATGAATTGTCAGTGATCAATAAAAATATTTGGCCATGGTTATGGTTAATTTAATGTTAAAGTTAATTTTAATTGGTCACATATATTGATGACCGAGTCTTTACTTACGTTTTCAGACGGCATCTTTCAGTATTAAAAGCTTCAAAAGGGTTACTTGAATACTATCATGTAGATGCCAGTAAGCAGCAGTGTGAATAACTTAATTAAGATTTGGAAATAAAATTAATTTCAAGCCGAAGTTGGGGGTGGGGGTAATTGTCTAGAATTGTCGTAGGGAGAAATATCCGGGCAATGTCGCGGAAGAGTTCAGAGAAAGTGTTCTAGGCTCACTCTTCACTAACAGCTTACGGGTATGATAACATTTAAAGCCAGATTTATCCGCAGTGTTTTTGAAAGTGTTTTGTTATTGTATACCAGAGACAGCAGCATGCTATTATGATCTGATTATCTCCTCAATGAATTTAGACGACGTCTCCTAATAACGGCACTTAATCCCATTACTACTCACAATACCCCATTCTATTAGTCGGTTCGCATTGACGCAAGGCTAGACGGCTTGGTCGTAGGGAGGGGCGTGCGGCCGTGTTAGGGCAGGACACAGTCACGTTGGTCAGTCAGGCGATCTAGAAAATCGATGGAAAACTTTATCGCGCTTATTAAGTCTGGCCGGTAAACGTCTTGTGGGAGAATTCTGCCGATGGCGGAGTGACCTTGGGAGAGATCGTTGGCCTATAGGCTCAGCCCTCTTCCCCTTTCTCGACCGCTGTCCGGGATAGTTTTATGCGGCCGTTACGCGCCCTATCTATGCCCCATCGCTTGACTGGGCGGCCGCTGCGCGTATAATTCGAGCATAATGCCGAAAATAATGACGCCACATATAACGAAATCCCTCGCAGCATTATTTGCCAATAATCGACAGCCAAAGCCCGCCGGCGGGAAATTGGCGACGTCGATTTGTCCCTACGCCCAATAAAGAAGTCCCCTCCGACGCCGCACGAAGACGTTTCCGTTCGCCAGATAAAAAGTCCCTGCATGCGCCGCAGGAACGAAGACGTCTGCCTTCGCCAAATAAAAATTCCTCCGCGAAGTAAGATGTTCGATGAAAACAACCTTCCTTAGAATAAAGAAACGAATCCGTCGCTAATGGAGAAGACCATCCCATGAACAAAGACGTCCCCTCGCCAAAGAAATAGTTCAATTCTTCGAATACAGGATTCCATCTGCAAAAGAAGGTCGTCGTTTGAATAAAGAAGTTCCTACGCCAACAAAAGAATCCCAGTCCTTTTATTGTAGAGGGAAGAAAGCAAACAGTCCCTACGCTAATAATAAAGTACCTCTTCCGATCAAAGATATCGCTCCTAGCAAAAACTCCCTGTGTCAGAACAGAAATTCTTGCGTCGTACAACGATATTTATCTATAAATTAAAATCATCTCCATAAATCTACGTCCATGGAGTAGAACGACTAAGACGCGACAAAAGCCAGGGTCTTCGGGGGCCGTCCATGAATGACGTCACGTGCCTAGAGGGAAGGAGTCACCCTATCTGTGACGAAATATGACGGGTGGAGGGTGGTCAACGAAATGTGACATGACTGACGTCGTTTCATCCCATCAAACATAAAAACACGTAGGACCTAATTTTTATTAAAAACTGTCACTCATATAAACAAGATCCATTTAATTAACAGTAACTCTCACACAATGTAACAACACTAATTATCACAATTTTATTCTTAATTTTGTGATTGTTTACTTTTACGGTCGGTGTTATTTTTGGGGTTTTGAAAGTGAGGTAGCCATTCTGTAACACACGCAGGAATCAATCATACCTCCAAAACGCATCAGGCCACAATCTGTCACTGCACGTCGGCAACGTGAACTATTGGTTGTAAGAGGAAATAAAGAAAATGGAGAGAGTGTTGATTGGATAGACGAAGAAGGGCTGGATCTGAATGGGATAGGGGTCGTTCATAAATGACGTCACGCAAATTTGGACGATTTTTGACTCCCTAACCCTCTCTTCACACATCGTCACCTAAGTCATGGCCCCCTCAAAAATAACGCCGCAAAGCTCTGACACCCCCCCCCCCCAGAAAAACCCAGATGTCAAGAATGTTATATGCAAATTTTCTTATGATTATCAAGAAAACTAATTATAGCTGTCAAAATACCTATAACCATATCTAGTAGAACGAAGAAAAATGGAAAAATTATGATTATTACACTCATTTTGCATTTCACGAGATGAAACGCTCTGGAAGAATCATTACATTCATAAAAGTGTTTAACGACAATAACTTGAAACAATCAATGTTTAATAGAGGTGGTAGTTTTTAGATAAATTAATGCATTTTGATATTTGATGTGATGGTGTGACGTCACATTTCGCCGATTCCCCTCGTCACATATCGTCACAAATGTGTGACCCCTATCCCTGGGCGCGTGACGTGATTTATGGACGGCCCCGTACCTATTGCAGAAGATGATAAGATCCAAGCTTAGCTCTCCCTATTTATTCATGAAGGAGCATTTTGATTCTGCGTGGGTGACGTTTGGTATGTTTCAAGTTATTGCCATTAGACATTTTATTAATGCAATGACTCTATACCAAAAGCTTTTCTTCGTTCTGCTATATAGTTTTTTTTAAAGTATTTTTACGTTATCATTACTTTATTATATTTCTAAGAAAATTTACATATAACATTCTGGATATCTGTTATTTCTCGAGGGGGGCAGAGCATTATGACGTCATATTTGAGTGGTCATGGCATTTCTGATGACGTGTGACGAAGGGAGGGATCATAAATCGTAAAAATTGTGTGAAGTCATTTATGGACGACCCCTTAACGGACAAATATGGTGAAGCCCGACCCATTCATGGCGAATCACCAGAGGTTTAAAGGGCAAGTGAGATTACTCCTCTGTCGGCACCATTTATCCAACAGACGCCATAAGAAGTTTAAAGAGCATATCATCCTGTATTAGAATGGTTCACTAAACCCAAAGCCACAATTCAAAGTCACAATACAAAATCACAATTAAAAAATCTCGGTACTTCAAAAAAAATGATGCAAGAATATTTGAATATTTGATAAATTCAGGTTATGTATGCTCTTCTAGATATATACAGTTATTGCCATATGCACGTAGTTAACTAGTTAAGAATTGTTTTTTCATGTTTCAATGTCTTATCAGCTGCCATAATTACTTGTCGCATTAGGGTGACCTGACTTGGGACTTGTGTCCTTTCTGGGTTTTCTTCATTGTCCACTCCTTTTCCTTAAAAAAAACTAGATTAGAATTATACTTGTAGTACTTGTTTTGGATCAATAAAAACTAGTTGTTATGTTTAAAAAGAGACACAATACAAAGTCAGACTACAAGGTCTTATTAAAAGGTCATGATACGAAAGCAATAATATAAAATCACGATACAAAGTCACGATACAAAGTCACGATTCAAAGTCACGATTCAAAGTCACGATTCAAAGTCACAATACAAGTCACAATGAAGAGTCACAATGAAGAGTCACAATGAAGAGTCACAATACAGAGTCACAATACAGAGTCACAATACAGAGTCACAATACAGAGTCACAATTCAAAGTAACAATACAAAATCACAATTCAAAGTCACAATACAAAGTAACCATACAAAATCCGGAAATAAAGTCACAGTTCAAATTCACAATAAAAAAATGACATCTAAGCATGCTCATTGCACAACATATTACTTCTCCCTTCAGCGCAAGATGCATGCTTTTCCAACTGGAGCCACCTACCGGAGATCGTGAGGACGAGCTTGTACCTGGAGGACGTCGCCGTGAAGGTCACCTCGAAGCGGCCGGTGACGAGGAAGGGGTCCATGACGGTTCCCATGACGTTGACCTGTGACACCTCGCCCTGCTGGGTCTTCCGCCAGAGGGACTGGGTACTCGAATAGATCGTACTCGTCGGCGTGGAAGTTACACTCGAGCGATACGTGGTCGCCCGGGTTGACCAGATAGACGTGGCCCTCCGACAGCATCGCAACGAAGAGACCTGCGGCGGAACAAGGTCAGACAACACGGGTCAAGGTCAAGGTCAATACCGAGGTCAAAGTATATTATTGTTAGATTACTTATTTATTGAATACATGCATTTTACTGCTCAAACAGATGAAGCATGAACAATTGTCAGAGAAGATAAAATAGAAGCGAGCAAGGAAACAGGTCAATAGTTCAAAGTACCAAGCATCAAGTTTAGAAAGAAAAGACATCGACTAAAAGGTCAAGGTTAAAGCGTAGGTCAAAGGTTAGATGTCGAATTCAATGTTTGCATCTAGGCGAAGAGCAATCGCGAGAGTCAAGGTCAAGAGCGAGACAAGATCATGGTCAGCGGCGAGAGTCAAGGTCACAAGCAAGGACAAGATCAGGGTCAGAGGCGAGAGTCAAGGCCTAGACAAAGACAGAGAGACGCAGGCATATCGAAGTTTAAACTTGAACTCGGAACAATGGCAAATGACAGTTGAAGTCCGAGGTCAAGTTCTGGGTCAATGGAAATGTCTAGACCGAGAATCAGGGCCACGTTCGATATAGGGAGACAATTAAATAGCATTTATGTAGAGCCTGGGTTCGAGGAATTGGTTGCAGTCAGGTCCAGTTCAAAATCCAGATGTGCTCAAGATGAGTTTCAGGGCATTACGGTG
>OY365821.1:9115103-9185893 GCA_959347315.1 Bimastos eiseni | reverse complement strand
GTACGAGAGTATACCGTACAGTAGGCCTCAGAGGTGTAACAAGGTTTTGAAAAGTGGGAGGGGGTATAATTTCTTCAAAAATTGAGCGAATTTTTTTTTACCCACACTTTTTAAATTTTGCCCCTCAGAAATTTCTAAAAATTAGGAGCACAAATTATCTTAACAAAAATCATCTTATCATAATTACTCCATAAAAATGAGATATGCAGGACGCTTTTAAAGTATACACTATAAAGTTGGCCTACTATTTTGTACAATAAACAGTAAAATTGCAAGCAAATTAATCTTCTCCATCATAATAAGGCTTGTAACATGGTCATTGCAACAGCGTTCATCACTCAATCTCAGAGCTTCCATCTTGAAGGGTTAGGTCAGTGTGGGCCTAGCACTCGTTTATTGTGAGATCACTTGATTGACACATTGCACTCAATAGCAGAAACTACTTTAGTATTACCAATTTCCAATTGAGTGAGTTTTTCGCCCAATTCAATATCCGGTTCATCATGGTCAGCGGGACAACTGCAGATTCGTAAATTGGATTCTCGGGATACGATTTTTGTCATACTCAGACCGCAAGAAATGGAAGTCATGGGTCACGATTATAGAATCGGGCCCGACTGGGCGGATGATGGCTGGAAGAAAGACCGATCGCGCATTAGACTTACGTAGAACTATAGATCGCCACAGTTCTTCACCAGCCTACATCACCAAGAGAGAAGCTCCACGCAAGTCTTCCATGCTAGGAAGTTCTCATTATTGAGGAGTCGGCTAGGAGGTGCACGTTCCAACAGACATTTCCAATTATATTTGGCAGGGATCTGAACCCCGACTTCATGATTGTAGACCAACCACTAGACTATTTCTTTAGCCATTGACGAATATTTACTGTCAGAAATTTTCTGTACTTTGGGTAGGAACAAAGTGATACCCTAAAAATGAACGAATAACAAAATATGCATTATCCTCGTTTGTAAATGACAGTTTTTATAACTGCAATAAGTAAGCACAAATCGTAAAAACAAACTTTGAACCGTTGGAAATTTATTGACCCACAATACTTAATCATCAAATATAAAAAAACAGAACCGACTTGGGGAGCACTTAGGGGGCACTGAACCCTAAAACTGGAGGAGGGCCGGTGCCACTCCTCCTCCCCCCAGTTTCAAAGCTGGGGGGCCGGTGCCCCCTGCCCCCGCTGGTTACACCCCTGGTAGGCCTAAAGAAGAGTAGAGGAGATGAAAGTAGAGTATAGAGTATACGGTACAGTAAAGGTGAGTAGAGGAGAGGAGAGTGGACGCGAACATACATGAAGAGTTAAAGAATAGGGTGGTAGGACAATTATTCTAAACCAGACAATTCGTTTCAGGACAAAGTTGGATATTACAAATCATAGAATGTCGCTAATTAGATTGTTAAAACTACTTCGTTAATGTTCAAAGTTATCATAACGATCATCTTTGTCGAGTGATTTTAGCCACGAAATAAAGCACAATTTGAAAGGTTAATGTATCGTAATTAGTTTGCATCATTTAAATGAGCATGTCGGTAAGAAATAAACGAGATTGTAAAGTCAGAGATTAAGTTACGCACAGCTAAGTATATAGCTCAAGGTACATCGATTAGCTAAATACTTTTAACAGTCTGAATTTAATTATAGGTGACGTGAACAAATGCCCTTTCTTACGCAACATGTATGACCTGTCTGTCAAGGAATTGCCTGTGACCAAATTGTCACCGAATTGTTCGTAATCGAATTGTCTGTCACGGAATTGCCTGTGACCAAATTGTCACCGAATTGTTCGCAATCGAATTGCCTGTCACGGAATTGCCTGTCACCAAATTGTCACTGAATTGTTCGTCATCGAATTGTCTGTCGCGGAATTGTCTGTCACCAAATTGTCACCGAATTGTTCGTCATCGAGTTGTCTGTCACTAGATTGTCTGTCACCGAATTGTCTGTCACGGAATGGGCAGAGAGGCGGAGAGGGATAGAAGAGGACAGAGAAGTGTAGAGGACAGGGACAAGGAGACTAACAAGAGAGGACAAGAGAGGGTCAGAAAGAACTCCTGCGTCCTTCTATCACTCAAATCCAAAGCGAAATTCGGAGTCAGCAGAGCATTTTTATCTCCAGCCCGATCTGATGAAATGCATAAATTCTCGTTATCTCCTCCTCGCTCTCCTCTTCTTATTCCAGCTCTTTGCCTTCGCTCGTGGCTTCACTACCGGGCGCAATCCCACCTCTGTCGACGTCACATCCGCCTCAGACTGCCACACATCACTCACAACATGTGTCAGAATTCATTTACACGACTGCAAAACCATTGCTCCGGTGATCGATTGCAGGTAATAGAACTAGCGGACCAACGGACGAATTAACGGACGAACAAACGAACGAACAGACGGATAGGCGAGCAGATGAACAGACGAACGGAAGAACAGACGAACAGATGAACAGATGAATGAAAGAACAGATGAACAGATGAACAGACGAACAGATGAACAGACGAACGGCCAGGGCAGACAAGCAGCAAGCGTAGGTAAGACATACACAAACAGCAGGTATATAGACAGGTAGCTAGAGCGAGACAGGCACTGCCACGCGGACATACATGTACATATAAAGACAGACAGGCAGAGACTCCAAGATGGCGAGGAATTGAGTCTTGTACGATCGGTGGAAATCCATAATCCATCGATGACCTCGATTTCAGAAGTGCATCGCATAGCGGAGGGACAGACAGGATCTGACGTCAACAATGACTTCCGGCAATCAATGACGTGTAAGATGGATGGTCACGTGGTAATATGGATTTTACAGTAGCAGTAGTAGCAAAACGAAATCCCGGATTTCGGGCTAAATTATCCTGGAACAGGGAGAGAAAGAGACAGAGACAGAGACAGAGACAGAGACAGTGGGAGGGATATAGGGAGGGAGGGAGACAGACAGAGAGAGACAGAGAGACAAAGAGATAGAGAAACAGAGACAGAGAGAGGAAGGGAGGGAGAGAGAGGGGGAGAGAGAGGGAGAGAGAGGGAGAGAGGGAGGGAGGGAGAGAGAGGGAGAGAGGGAGGGAGAGAGAGACACACAGAGAGAGACAGAGAGAGACAGAGAAACAGAGAGAGAGACAGAGACAGAGATAGAGACAGAGACAGAGACATACAGAGAAAGAGAGAGATAGAGACAGACACAGAGACAGACACAGAGACAGACACAGAGACAGAGAGAGACAGAGACATAAAGAGACTTAGACAGAGACAGAGACCGAGAAAGACAGAGATAGAGACAGAGGCAGAGACAGAGAGATACAGCCACAAACAGACAGACAAACAGACAGAGACTCAGTGGAAGGGACGGAGTGTTGGGCAGGTACAAACCCTGTGAGGGGGGACAATCCTCAACGGTCTGAGACACAGAGAAACTCTACGAGATAGGGATAATCTGTCTGAACAGAGACATGTATACTATTTGCAATATAATGCTTTTGAGAATTCGAAGCAAAGAGTTGTTATACAGATACCAACGGTGCCACAGCGACATAGACAGAGAAAGACAGAGAGCAAGAGACAAAAAGAGAGGCAGAGGAAGACGTGCCCAGCAGGGTCTCCTGAGCATCAGCCTTAGCTCTGTCAACGAGACGCGACCGCCAATCGGTGGGGGACCGTCGGGCGAGATGGCACATGTGGCGCAAGAACGCTCTGTCCCGAGAGGCTGGCTATTAGCGAGATCGTGCGCCGCGTATGGTTCGCTCAGTTAGAGACAATAAGCTAAAAGGGACCCAGAGCGACGGCAACGGCTTGCGGGGGGGGGGGGGAATGCAGAGGGGCGGGAGAGTGCGGAATGGGGAGTAATGGTGAGGGGAGAAGGACTGGGTGACAAATGGAAAAATGGGCAATTGCCGTCGCCCTGTCTCCTCCTTTCCTCGTCCCTAAGCGGATTCCTAGACGGGAGAATCCGAATCCCGTTTGCACAGTGCTCTTAAGTGCGTCAACAAGACAGAGAGAAAATATTGATTGCACTCATCGTCGTCGTCGTTGTTGTATTAGTCGCTGTTGTCGTCATCATCGTAGTCGTTATCGTCGCCATCTAAATCGATCGGGCAATGAAAATGACGGCGCTGGTGGGTCTTGATGATTTGATTTGATGAGTGACTGCGAAGATGCTGGTCACCTTCCGACGTTGTTTATGTGTCGCTGATAACATTTTGCCATTTATATTATATAAAATTACACCGTCGGTATTAAATGCGGATGTGTGAATATATATATAAGGCAATTACTCAGAGTGCCAGTAACTGCATTAAAACAATTGGGTACAGATTAACACATTGCGATACAATACAATATATTGATATCCTGTAGAATTATATAGCATATTAAAATACAATATAATAGGGTTCAGTAGAAAATATTGCAATACGATGCAATCAGGTAATTTCAGTACAATTTCTTGCATATCTGCAATAGAATCCAACATAATAAAATACAGAACGTTATAAAGAAATATAATGCCATGCAATTTTATGCAATGCAATACAATAAGTTCGATTTTGCCTCTGAAAACAGGTCACAAGTGCACGGTTGTAACGTGACTGTATGCTATAGCTATTAGATCATGCGAGTGCACGATAAAATGTTCTAGTTGTAGAGCGGTGCTACGATTTATAATCGTAAAGGCTGGTATTGGTGGAACTCTTCACACAAACTCAATCCATCCATTGTATCTGATCTGATCTACAAAGCAACAGACTTAACACTCGGTGATGGCACGAACACCAAGTTACATTTATTTTATTAAAGAATTCTTGAAGCGTTTGTGATTTAACCGTTTATTCAGAATCTGTGGCGTGAAATTTTTGCTTCTGGCCCGTTATGCCCTATCCTAAATCTGAATATTATATTTCTTAGTATTCGTTCTGTGCAAGCTTAAAGTCGGCGAAGCTGCGAAATCGCATTGCGTAAAATGTTACCTGGAAGTTGAGTTCCGCGCTCAACCATCTTATATATAGGGAGTTCAAAGCGTTGCATACAGATTTTACTGTTTCTATTAAGTAGGCCCTCGGTCTAGTCTATTGTTTGAAATTCCATACATGTCGTTTTTTCTTCCGCCTGTAGAGCACACTAGACAAGTTGTCATGATCAAAATAGAGATACTTTCCAAAGTGATTTTCCTTAAGTACAGACTTGGCATGACGTTGAGTATTATAAATTTACAGTTTTCGTTTTCAAATAACAACAGCTAGCGTTAAAGTTATACTTGACGGAAGTCAATATTTTCAGTTCAAAATATACCTAATACCGTTAATTAAAACAATACCGCACATAGAATTCGCAATATAAATATGATCTTATATTGATTGAATTGCTTTAAAAAAACCTTTCCCACAACTAATACAGCAGGTCTTCAAAAGCAACAGAGATAACAAATCCAAACTCAGTATATGAAATTATACGCAGCAAATGTCCCTTCGGCGTTTCTACGTATTTTTCATGTAGAAACCTAGATGCTGCAGCATCTTATTCACGGCCGGATGCACACGTGTCGCCTCAGCGTCTGCCAATATGTTTCTCCTCGTCGCGCATGACCGAATCGGCCATAAATAAAATTCTTGTAGCCTGGAATAGTTGTCGTTGCGTCAAGTCGTTCATTCAATTTTCCATCAGTCTCACAGCAACAGCCAACGGAATAAATATTTTTGTCACATTTGTTACAATCTGTGACCCAACTCAAATCGTCTTGCTCTATACTCTAATTGTACATGACTGTGGTCAGCCCAATCAGCACAATGCTAAACACACTCTGAATCGACTATACCTCAACAACTTTATTTTGGCGCCACTCACTCGTGCTCAGGGCGTATAGATCTCCCGCCGACAAATTAGCTATGCAAGACAATACTATCGAACACCTGTTCTGCTCAACTCATTACATGTACGCATGCGGGGTTCTGCGCGCGTGGTTGGTCAATTCATTGACTCAGCGTCATATCGACGAATGTTTTAATTTATATGCAGAATTTGCTTATAGTAACTTTTAACATGTTGGAGTTCTCTAGTGCTAGCTTTGCGTTCTGGATTAATTCGTCGACTTTTGTCAGAAATTTGTACGTCTGAGAGCCATTTTATCGCATGTGGCCTATAGGTCATGTGACTGCACGGCTGAGACCTTGACCGTTAGTCACGGGTGGCCGACCAACACGTGATGAATTCCTCTTCTAAATCTTCCTTGAATCTCGCCGATTATCCGGACTTGCGTCATCTTCCACCAGCGAAGGGACTACCCGTCGACACGACCCCGTGTTTTGCGAATTGTTTTCGGCAATCGTCGATCGATCTACCTTTTCGACGCAGCTTGACCTAGAGACTCTGAACATCAACGCCATCTGTCAGCTCTTGACGGGAATCCGTTTTTTTTGTTCCACGCTTTTGTGCGTGGACCTGCCATTGGCGAGTCGTATATCTTACTCTGCGTTGTTTTGTAATTATCATTCCAACAGACGTTGAAATGGCAATTAATATCATGTCTAGCCCAAAGAGTGCCTCTGAGTAGATTTTCTGAAAAAGCGCTATATCAAATTTATTGAAAATAAAAAAAATAAAATAAAACTCACAAATACAAACAGCCACCTACACACACACACACACACACACACGCACGCACGCACACGCACACGCACACGCACACGCACACGCACAAACACGCACAAACACGCACACACGCGAGGCGCGTATCTTCACATAAAACATCCATTCACTATATTTTTAAATGCTCGCGCTAAAACGGTCAAATGGCGACGCGGTGACGAGGCTTAGGCCGTGCGTTGCAGCGGCGTTCCGTCGGAAATTGGACTGTCGTCTGCCGGCGACTGGGCTTGCAAGATAAGACGGGCGACGGTGGCCGAGATGGGCTAAGATGGGCCATGCAGCGCTGAGGGGCGTGGTGACGTGTAATTCACCTTTTTCAAGACGCTAGAAATATTCGTCGTCCCAACCGATTGTTCGCCTCCGAAGGAAAATAAAAAATTGTCCACAATCGACAAGAAGACAATGCAGGCTAAGACAATGAACGAAGCAGCGATGGCCACGGGCGCTAATGTCCCGGATAATCCAGTTCGATGGTCTGCTGGTCGTCCCCAGAGGGCGCCAGCGTCGTCGTCAATATTTAAGCATATCTAAAAGAAAGTACTGCGATTTAGCCACGCGGGGGCTCATCCGAATGACTTTATTAGCCATACGACTCGGTGGCTGGTGAATCGTAGACTACAGCTGTTGGCTGTTGGCTGTGAGTCCCGGAGATCTGAATAGTCGTTTGCCTTCGATCGGTCCCATGTGCGCGGGCCGGAAAAACGCCAGATTATGGAAGCGGGTCCATAAATATGACATAACGTGTCTGTGTGTGTGTGTCTGTCTTTGTGTGTCTGTGCGCGTGTGTCTGTTTGTATGTGTCTGTCTTTGTGTGTATGTGAGCGTGTGTGCGTGTCTGTCTGTTCGCGTGTACGTGTTTGTGCATCCGCTTGTCTGTCCATTTGTGTTTCTACGCATGTGTGTATCTGTGTGTGTATGTGTGTGTATGTGTGTGTATGTGTGTGTGTCTGCGTCACGCTGGTGTATCCGAGATTCATAAATGCCATATTTATGCGCCGATGGGGAATGGCCAGCATGGTTCTGCGATCCTCACGCACGGATCCAAAGCACCGCGGATCAATCCCAGTAAAGGACAGATTTTAAGTTCCAATTATCTGGCTTCCCTTGGGAAGGCGGTTTGATGGAAGCAGCCTCATGCTGGGGCTGGACTTTCTCCTCTGATCGGTACCATTCGAAGTGTATGAACTCGCCAGTGTGGCGGTGATATCATGAAGATTACGGCGGATGAATTTGAAAGGAATCTCTGGGATTTTGGTGGCCGCTGTAGATTCCCCGAAATGACAATGAAATAAAGCCTGGAGTTGACTGTATAAAGTAACTTCAGATGCAATAAATATGTTATTGCTCATTAAATATTACCGACGGTGACAAGCATAAAAACAACAGGTTCAACATATTTTATTTCCGACATGCAGTGATGCGTAGACCGTGGGCAGATTGCGTAAATGACCGCTAGATAAAACAGCGACCATGGCTGGATAAAAACGAGGGACAAGCAAGATAAGTGAAGTTTCAACTGTTTCAAACGTACGACTTCGATTGTGGTCGAAGTGAGAGCATTACTTCGAAATTTATGAATTCAGACACTAGCAAAAACATATAAGAATACGACATTGTACGAATTTTAAAGGCTTAATATGGTATATGGGACGCCGTGGTGTAGCAATCTATGTTCATTGACTTGTAACCGAAGGGTCGCTAGTTCTGCATCAATACACTGTGTACCGACATGGAAAAGTTGCTCATTCAGAATTGTTTGCGAGGAAGTAAACGGAGAAACACCTCAATCGTCTCATCCAAGGGTGGTATCAAAGCCAGTGGACCTGCTTTTGGCTGAAAATATTCATCATCATAATCGCCGTCGTCATTATCATCATCATGCATAATGTAGTCTAACGGCTGATGGGTACTTCAAAATCAGTGTTAAACGCGTCGCCTGCGTCAACAAAAATGGTGTAAAACGTCATTAAGAAATAACATTCCGTCATTTTGCGATGCGGTGTTCTTGTGAATAGTAATGTGACGAGTGGCAGACTCACGCTCACACGCTGAGCGCAACCAACGGATTTCCATCCGCAGAACTGACAGACGATCACATAGCTTTCATTCATCCATTCATTTCGATAATTTATATAGCGCCTCTTCAAGGGAAAATACTCAGAGGTGCTTGAAATACTATAACTCAAATGAGAGTTTGTAGCCAATGTAGAGCCCAGCTTCAAGGACAAAACCAATAGTGGCGCTAAAGACCGATACGCAGACTCCTCTTTCAAACAGTAGAGACTTCAAGTCTTAAACATATACAGTCTACTCGTACACGGAATGATATTTAAAAAGTTAAAGTAAAAACATGGGTTTTCGGGGCCATCTCTTATCTGGTAGATGGCGCAATTGTTCCATTTCCGTTAAAGATTTTTGATTACATGTCATTGATGATGTAAACTTGCCGGAGTGGAGTTAGTCAAGGAGGACTCGTTCGAATGGTTAAACGATATTTAATTTTTTTTGCATTTTTGTCATTTTTTCTCAATTTTTGAGTTTTATCCGTAGAATTCGATGCACTGCATTTTCATGCTAGCCTGAAATGTGTGCAAAATTTCAGCTCTGTAGGTCGACGGGAACATATCTGAAAAGGAGATGAAAGATGTCGTACCAACCGTGACAAACTTAAGGCAAGCCAACTTAAATAAAAGAGGGTAAAAACACTTGCATATACAATCGGATATAATCGATATCTATAGCAATAATCGGCGCCGATGTCAAAGCAATATTTTTCTTTGCTCGAACGGCAAATCTCGATGCGTTGGAATTCTCACCCTGGAGTCTTCCTCAGGGCATCAACCAAGAGGATCATATCCTCGATTTATTTAAGTCACACGTGAAGCGCTGTATACTGTCTCAATCGATCAAGCGGTTTGTTTCGTTCGTAGCTGCTCAGCCTATACCAATTCACCGTTGAGGTTCTATGCGTAGGACTTGAAATTATATCATGAAGTCGTTATTGGACCTACTTATGTTTAATAATACGCTAGTGAAAGTTTAACGCTAGAAGGTATCCAGACTGTATAGCGGGAATTTCATCCTTTTTGGATCACCCTCTACAGGCCAGCACTTGGAATTCCATAGAACGATATGTCATAATTTGATTTTTCTGTTGTGCAACGATTTAATAAGCGGGTTTCAATTGAATTCGGTTCAAACAGTCGCTCCTCACCGTCTGAGGCATATATATATACATATATATGTACATATATATACATATATATTTACATATATATATACATATATATACATATATATATATACATATATATACATATATATACATATATATACATATATATATATATTACATATATGTCAGTGGGAGGCGATAGACGTGAGACTATCATCCATTTGGAACCTGTCATCTCTTGAATGGACACGGACACCTTCAAAGACACTAGACATATAATGCAATGCAATTGAGCATTTATACAGCGCCCGTTTAAAGATACCTACTCAGATGCGCTCTCTGCGCTGGCCTATGTGATGCTATATGGCCTATTATGATCAAATAAACTACATGCCAGTTAGCAAAACTCTGTAGAGTAAGCTGAAATGAGACACCAGTGGTAGGCCCTTGCACAGGTGCGGAACCAACCAAAGGATTCCCGTCGACAGCTGAAGGCATAGTTGAGGCATACAAATTACTAGTCTACAAAATGTCACCAGTCTCGTGTATAGATAGGCGTGGAACACTAAATCGAAGACAGAAACAGTCCGAGAACGAAGATATTGCAAACCAACATTCGTACGGGATGAATTTTACCAGACTTCTTTTCAAACGGCGCAACACGAACAAACCTTACGACATAATTATGTTAATGATCTTCGCGGTTCTCTAAAGAGGAAACGAACGATGCCGGCGAATATGATTTGGAAATATTTGAAATTGCAACCACGAATCCGACAATGACCATCACAGATGAAGATTTTAATATGCTTATAATTTTTGACAGAATTGCAATAACGAAACCGAAGCCTGGAGAGTATGAACTCAACAGAAGATTAAAATGACTTTCACTAAATTGCATTTTTGTTTTTATGAATGTTGCTTATGAAGAGCGCGAACAACGAAACTGATCCAACTTGGATAAAACGTTTACATAGCTAAACTTGGCAATTGCAGATACTAATGTTTCTATATGCAAATATCGATGACGACACTGACAGCTCAATTTTCGTCACAGAATGAAAACAGCCAGAGTGACAGGCGATAAATATGATATGAGGGCAGAGAGGAATGGCACGCGATGACTTGGAGAATCTCGGACGGCGACGACTACTAAGAATACGAAGGACAATGGATGACGGATATGGATGACGGATATGAATAACGGATACGGATGACGGATATGGATGACTGATGCGAATCATGGATACGGATGACGGATGACGGAAACGGATGACGGATGTGAATGATGGATACATGTGATGGATACGGATGACGGATAAAGATGACGGAGGACGGATACCACAGCTTTTTTATTGTTTCGCTATCATTATACAAATGTAGGTAACAAGTTCTCTGTGAACTTTATTCATTTAGCCTAGATACTTATTTACAGATGAAGAATGATGGATACGGATGATGGATACGGATGACGGTTACGGATGACGTATGACGGATACAGATGACGGGTGCGGATGCTGACTAACAGGGCAGTCTAAGAACGCCTTTGGACAAAATACAGAGGACACAATTGATGCACAACATACGTCACGATTGCGAATCAACACAACCACTGATACCACGGACGTTGATGTTCAGACTCCATGTTGTCATCAACCATTTTACTTTATCACCAACTATGCTCCCTTATCACCAGCCATGTTCCAGTTCGTTATCACTTGCGTATCATTCCCATCCGTGCAGAAATTGGTCCATTTTCCGTCTTCCGATCCGTCGTACGCAAACGTCAGCTCTTCAAAGACAAGGACGACGACGTCAGCGGCAGCGGGCGAATCCGGGCAGTTAAATCAATCATCTGCGCCTGACAGGTGATCTGTCCATCTCCGAGATATTGACTCGGCCGTTGAACACCAACTGTCGAACTCCGAGCGGCGACGGCGTCCTGTCCGCCTCAACGTTTCCTCGCAGACTCCGCTTCCACTCGGGTCCCATGCACTCGTGTTTTGGCGTCTCAGATGCGAGCGGATCACAGCGCAAGATACATGGTCCTGCCCTGGCTTCCAATCAGACCCGGCGATCCGTCATCGGTGTGGTTCCCCCAAACGGGTCATTCAGTGACCTCTGGGCGGCTTCTGCAGCGCCAGGTTGACTCCAGTGGTTAAAGTTCATTACTGGTCAGTGTAGCGCATATACGGTCTGAGCGAGCAATCGCTCAAGGTAAGCTGCTCCACTGGATGTGCTCTGGCTGTGCCAGTCCCAAACATGGATAAAGAAGGAGGGCGACGCTAATGATCTATGTTATCACACAGGGTCGTCAAACTCACGCTGCTACAACTACTACTTATTTTAGGCCACTTCGATAGATGTATAAGTGGGATATTACAATCCACTGAGATAGATATTGAGAGTTGTATTTAATTTCTCCAACCGCGGTCAATAAAAGAGAATTTCTGCGCTCCATACACAGTTAGTGAGAGTTATGTGCATAGTTTGAGAGAGTTATGTATGACATTTTTGACCCGACTAAGTAAGTGAGCCCTTGCAGTATATTATATTGTAGGGTAGGCCATTGCAGCTGCAGAAACTGCAATAACAATAATATCGGAAAAGCGAGGCAAAGAGAAAGAGGGATTATATTATATACGCTTGGTAGATATTTACATCTGAAAAATGGAAATGAAGCAACAGGAAAGTGGAAGATTTAGAGAGACACACACAATACCTGAGTATCTGCGCATGCGCGAAAACGCACGCACGCTTGGACTTAAGAGCGAGTGTTTCAATGAAATTCCAAGCATTGTATTGATTCTGTTTTGCAATGAAGTTGTCTAGATCGATTAAAGCTCGGTCTACGTCAATTAACTGACGTCAGATATGACGTTTAGCTGACCCAGAATGAACCGGAAACAGCACGAGAAGCTAAAGAGAACTATTATTACCACGGAGAAGGAGAGGATATCGTTCGTCATCAGATCACTCAAATGAATTGCGATATCCAATTCATTAGTTCGTTCTTTCATTCATTCATCCATTCAGTAATGCATTCATTCATTTATCAATTGGTTCCTTTATTATGCTTGCTCATATCGTCCGTCCGCCCATTCATTCATTCGTTCATTCATTCGTTCATTCATTCGTTCATTCATTCGTTCATTCATTCGTTCATTCATTCGTTCATTCATTCGTTCATTCCTTCGTTCGTTCATTCATTCGTTCATTCATTCGTTCATTCATTCGTTCATTCATTCGTTCGTTCATTCGTTCATTCATTCGTTCATTCATTCGTTCATTCATTCGTTCATTCATTCGTTCATTCATTCGTTCATTCATTCGTTCATTCATTCGTTCATTCATTCGTTCATTCATTCGTTCATTCGTTCGTTCATTCATTCGTTCATTCATTCGTTCATTCATTCGTTCATTCATTCATTCATTCATTCATTCGTTCATTCATTTGTTCATTCATTCGTTCATTCATTCATTCATTCATTCATTCACAAGTGCACTCATTTGTTCGTCTGTTTATTGGTTTTCTCATTCAATCGCCTGTTCATTCATTTATTCGTTTCTTCGTTCATTCATTCAATTTTATTTCGTCCGATCGCTTGTTCGTTTAGTCGTTCATCTAGCGCCCCTTCATCCCTGTCTTGGCGCAATAGAAGTGAAGGGAACTAGGACACAACGGGATCATGTTATTGCTCCCGAGTCTTTTAAAAATATCATTGTTACATATTTGAGAAATTGTTAGCACTGTAGAAGAGTTTGGGTTTATTTAGTTCGTTGACGATAGGAAGAGATAAGAAAGAGGGAAGAGGGGGAGATGGGGAGAGGAGGAAAGTGGGTTTGAGAGAAATAGCATGGGAGAGAGAGGGAAGGAGGAAAAGAAAGCGAAAGGAAGGGAGCGGGAGAGAGGGAAGAAAGATAAAGAGCAAGAGAGCGAGAGAAGGAGAGTGAGGGAGAGAGGGAGGGAGAATGAAAGAATGAAAGACAGAGAGACAGACAGTCATATACAGATAGAGGAGAGTCAAATAGACAGAGACAGAGACAGAGACAGAGACAGAGACAGAGACAGAGACAGAGACAGAGGCAGAGGCAGAGGCAGAGGCAGAGACAGAGATATGAAGAGAGAGAAAGTGAGATTGTTAGAGTTAGAGGAACAGAGGAAATGGAATATAACTATAGATGTAAGGTAATGGAAGAGAATAGGAGGTATAGAAAGAGAGCCAGAGGGAGCGAGCGAGCGAGAGAGAAAGAGAACGAGAGAGAGAGAGTGAGAGAGAGTTACAAAGAGAGTCAGTGAAATAAGCAAAGATACTAAAAAGATTCATGAAGAAATCGAAGATTGAAAGATGAAGAGACAAGAACAGAAACAGAACTGGGACAAGGACATGCATGAGGAATGGGAAAAGAGGAGGAAGAAGAAGTATAACAGGAACAAGAGGAAGCAGAAAAGAGAGAGGAGGAGGGAAAAAATCAATGAAAAGAGCAAGCAGAAACAGAAAATGTTGAAATGAAACGAAGCAAGAAATGCTTTCTGGATATTCACAGCATTGAATGGCGACTCCGGTGAATACAATACGAACGTATCACTCTTCCTTCGGAACATACATGTAACTCTATCACTCAGCAGAACAAACTAGAACCATGACGATGTCTACAGTACGTCTGTAAAGACTGTGGTATAATTTGCACGTGCAGAGGTGCAGACCCATGTCTCTGTGAATACGCGCGTGTGTGTGTGTGTATGTATGTATATGCGTGTCTCTGTCTGTCTGTTTGTCTGTTTGTCTGCTCTTGTGCGTGCATTCATCGATCTGGGCATTGGTAGTCCGTGCGCACGTGCGTCCGTTGTCGCGTCAGCGCTCCTGTTTGGCGGCAATGTCCGTTGCCATTGGATACCATCTCTTAGAGACGGATTTCTTTTCGTCACGCACCGTTTGGCTCTTTCGTTAACAGGTGCTCCGGCGGATACGCCGATCGCATTAATATGAGGCAAGGATAGACTCGCACCGCTGCACCACCAAACCATTCCCTCTTCTGAAGACGGGTACCCCATTGATGGGGAGATCAAGCTGAACCCCGGTCTGTTCGTAAGACTTGGGGCAAATGGTGAAAATGGGGAGTATACTGCCTCAGCTTTGACTTCTGGTCCCATTTTTAAAATTATGAGCGTTTCACGCTAAAAAACCGTAAGCAATTGCTCTGAGATGTTTTCGAGAGCAGAAAATGTTTATTTATTACATCCATCGATAGCAACCCCTCCCCTTCCTCTCTTTTTATCTGTAAGTCAGGACTTTCTCTTCCTAAGCTCATCTTTATGTATCTATCTATCTGTCTGTCTATCTGTCTGTCTATCTGTCTGTCTATCTGTCTGTCTATCTGTCTGTCTATCTGTCTGTCTATCTGTCTGTCTATCTGTCTGTCTATCTGTCTGTCTATCTGTCTGTCTATCTGTCTGTCTATCTGTCTGTCTATCTGTCTGTCTATCTGTCTGTCTATCTGTCTGTCTATCTGTCTGTCTATCTGTCTGTCTATCTGTCTGTCTATCTGTCTGTCTATCTGTCTGTCTATCTGTCTGTCTATCTGTCTGTCTATCTGTCTGTCTATCTGTCTGTCTATCTGTCTGTCTATCTGTCTGTCTATCTGTCTGTCTATCTGTCTGTCTATCTGTCTGTCTATCTGTCTGTCTATCTGTCTGTCTATCTGTCTGTCTATCTGTCTGTCTATCTGTCTGTCTATCTGTCTGTCTATCTGTCTGTCTATCTGTCTGTCTATCTGTCTGTCTATCTGTCTGTCTATCTGTCTGTCTATCTGTCTGTCTATCTGTCTGTCTATCTGTCTGTCTATCTGTCTGTCTATCTGTCTGTCTATCTGTCTGTCTATCTGTCTGTCTATCTGTCTGTCTATCTGTCTGTCTATCTGTCTGTCTATCTGTCTGTCTATCTGTCTGTCTATCTGTCTGTCTATCTGTCTGTCTATCTGTCTGTCTATCTGTCTGTCTATCTGTCTGTCTATCTGTCTGTCTATCTGTCTGTCTATCTGTCTGTCTATCTGTCTGTCTATCTGTCTGTCTGTCTGTCTGTCTGTCTGTCTGTCTGTCTGTCTGTCTGTCTGTCTGTCTGTCTGTCTGTCTGTCTGTCTGTCTGTCTGTCTGTCTGTCTGTCTGTCTGTCTGTCTGTCTGTCTGTCTGTCTGTCTGTCTGTCTGTCTGTCTGTCTGTCTGTCTGTCTGTCTGTCTGTCTGTCTGTCTGTCTGTCTGTCTGTCTGTCTGTCTGTCTGTCTGTCTGTCTGTCTGTCTGTCTGTCTGTCTGTCTGTCTGTCTGTCTGTCTGTCTGTCTGTCTGTCTGTCTGTCTGTCTGTCTGTCTGTCTGTCTGTCTGTCTGTCTGTCTGTCTGTCTGTCTGTCTGTCTGTCTGTCTGTCTGTCTGTCTGTCTGTCTGTCTGTCTGTCTGTCTGTCTGTCTGTCTGTCTGTCTGTCTGTCTGTCTGTCTGTCTGTCTGTCTGTCTGTCTGTCTGTCTGTCTGTCTGTCTGTCTGTCTGTCTGTCTGTCTGTCTGTCTGTCTGTCTGTCTGTCTGTCTGTCTGTCTGTCTGTCTGTCTGTCTGTCTGTCTGTCTGTCTGTCTGTCTGTCTGTCTGTCTGTCTGTCTGTCTGTCTGTCTGTCTGTCTGTCTGTCTGTCTGTCTGTCTGTCTGTCTGTCTGTCTGTCTGTCTGTCTGTCTGTCTGTCTGTCTGTCTGTCTGTCTGTCTGTCTGTCTGTCTGTCTGTCTGTCTGTCTGTCTGTCTGTCTGTCTGTCTGTCTGTCTGTCTGTCTGTCTGTCTGTCTGTCTGTCTGTCTGTCTGTCTGTCTGTCTGTCTGTCTGTCTGTCTGTCTGTCTGTCTGTCTGTCTGTCTGTCTGTCTGTCTGTCTGTCTGTCTGTCTGTCTGTCTGTCTGTCTGTCTGTCTGTCTGTCTGTCTGTCTGTCTGTCTGTCTGTCTGTCTGTCTGTCTGTCTGTCTGTCTGTCTGTCTGTCTGTCTGTCTGTCTGTCTGTCTGTCTGTCTGTCTGTCTGTCTGTCTGTCTGTCTGTCTGTCTGTCTGTCTGTCTGTCTGTCTGTCTGTCTGTCTGTCTGTCTGTCTGTCTGTCTGTCTGTCTGTCTGTCTGTCTGTCTGTCTGTCTGTCTGTCTGTCTGTCTGTCTGTCTGTCTGTCTGTCTGTCTGTCTGTCTGTCTGTCTGTCTGTCTGTCTGTCTGTCTGTCTGTCTGTCTGTCTGTCTGTCTGTCTGTCTGTCTGTCTGTCTGTCTGTCTGTCTGTCTGTCTGTCTGTCTGTCTGTCTGTCTGTCTGTCTGTCTGTCTGTCTGTCTGTCTGTCTGTCTGTCTGTCTGTCTGTCTGTCTGTCTGTCTGTCTGTCTGTCTGTCTGTCTGTCTGTCTGTCTGTCTGTCTGTCTGTCTGTCTGTCTGTCTGTCTGTCTGTCTGTCTGTCTGTCTGTCTGTCTGTCTGTCTGTCTGTCTGTCTGTCTGTCTGTCTGTCTGTCTGTCTGTCTGTCTGTCTGTCTGTCTGTCTGTCTGTCTGTCTGTCTGTCTGTCTGTCTGTCTGTCTGTCTGTCTGTCTGTCTGTCTGTCTGTCTGTCTGTCTGTCTGTCTGTCTGTCTGTCTGTCTGTCTGTCTGTCTGTCTGTCTGTCTGTCTGTCTGTCTGTCTGTCTGTCTGTCTGTCTGTCTGTCTGTCTGTCTGTCTGTCTGTCTGTCTGTCTGTCTGTCTGTCTGTCTGTCTGTCTGTCTGTCTGTCTGTCTGTCTGTCTGTCTGTCTGTCTGTCTGTCTGTCTGTCTGTCTGTCTGTCTGTCTGTCTGTCTGTCTGTCTGTCTGTCTGTCTGTCTGTCTGTCTGTCTGTCTGTCTGTCTGTCTGTCTGTCTGTCTGTCTGTCTGTCTGTCTGTCTGTCTGTCTGTCTGTCTGTCTGTCTGTCTGTCTGTCTGTCTGTCTGTCTGTCTGTCTGTCTGTCTGTCTGTCTGTCTGTCTGTCTGTCTGTCTGTCTGTCTGTCTGTCTGTCTGTCTGTCTGTCTGTCTGTCTGT
Source organism: Bimastos eiseni (assembly GCA_959347315.1). Taxonomy (NCBI): domain Eukaryota; kingdom Metazoa; phylum Annelida; class Clitellata; order Crassiclitellata; family Lumbricidae; genus Bimastos; species Bimastos eiseni. Next base: position 9,168,032 of record OY365821.1, on the reverse strand, counting down.
CTGTCTGTCTGTCTGTCTGTCTGTCTGTCTGTCTGTCTGTCTGTCTGTCTGTCTGTCTGTCTGTCTGTCTGTCTGTCTGTCTGTCTGTCTGTCTGTCTGTCTGTCTGTCTGTCTGTCTGTCTGTCTGTCTGTCTGTCTGTCTGTCTGTCTGTCTGTCTGTCTGTCTGTCTGTCTGTCTGTCTGTCTGTCTGTCTGTCTGTCTGTCTGTCTGTCTGTCTGTCTGTCTGTCTGTCTGTCTGTCTGTCTGTCTGTCTGTCTGTCTGTCTGTCTGTCTGTCTGTCTGTCTGTCTGTCTGTCTGTCTGTCTGTCTGTCTGTCTGTCTGTCTGTCTGTCTGTCTGTCTGTCTGTCTGTCTGTCTGTCTGTCTGTCTGTCTGTCTGTCTGTCTGTCTGTCTGTCTGTCTGTCTGTCTGTCTGTCTGTCTGTCTGTCTGTCTGTCTGTCTGTCTGTCTGTCTGTCTGTCTGTCTGTCTGTCTGTCTGTCTGTCTGTCTGTCTGTCTGTCTGTCTGTCTGTCTGTCTGTCTGTCTGTCTGTCTGTCTGTCTGTCTGTCTGTCTGTCTGTCTGTCTGTCTGTCTGTCTGTCTGTCTGTCTGTCTGTCTGTCTGTCTGTCTGTCTGTCTGTCTGTCTGTCTGTCTGTCTGTCTGTCTGTCTGTCTGTCTGTCTGTCTGTCTGTCTGTCTGTCTGTCTGTCTGTCTGTCTGTCTGTCTGTCTGTCTGTCTGTCTGTCTGTCTGTCTGTCTGTCTGTCTGTCTGTCTGTCTGTCTGTCTGTCTGTCTGTCTGTCTGTCTGTCTGTCTGTCTGTCTGTCTGTCTGTCTGTCTGTCTGTCTGTCTGTCTGTCTGTCTGTCTGTCTGTCTGTCTGTCTGTCTGTCTGTCTGTCTGTCTGTCTGTCTGTCTGTCTGTCTGTCTGTCTGTCTGTCTGTCTGTCTGTCTGTCTGTCTGTCTGTCTGTCTGTCTGTCTGTCTGTCTGTCTGTCTGTCTGTCTGTCTGTCTGTCTGTCTGTCTGTCTGTCTGTCTGTCTGTCTGTCTGTCTGTCTGTCTGTCTGTCTGTCTGTCTGTCTGTCTGTCTGTCTGTCTGTCTGTCTGTCTGTCTGTCTGTCTGTCTGTCTGTCTGTCTGTCTGTCTGTCTGTCTGTCTGTCTGTCTGTCTGTCTGTCTGTCTGTCTGTCTGTCTGTCTGTCTGTCTGTCTGTCTGTCTGTCTGTCTGTCTGTCTGTCTGTCTGTCTGTCTGTCTGTCTGTCTGTCTGTCTGTCTGTCTGTCTGTCTGTCTGTCTGTCTGTCTGTCTGTCTGTCTGTCTGTCTGTCTGTCTGTCTGTCTGTCTGTCTGTCTGTCTGTCTGTCTGTCTGTCTGTCTGTCTGTCTGTCTGTCTGTCTGTCTGTCTGTCTGTCTGTCTGTCTGTCTGTCTGTCTGTCTGTCTGTCTGTCTGTCTGTCTGTCTGTCTGTCTGTCTGTCTGTCTGTCTGTCTGTCTGTCTGTCTGTCTGTCTGTCTGTCTGTCTGTCTGTCTGTCTGTCTGTCTGTCTGTCTGTCTGTCTGTCTGTCTGTCTGTCTGTCTGTCTGTCTGTCTGTCTGTCTGTCTGTCTGTCTGTCTGTCTGTCTGTCTGTCTGTCTGTCTGTCTGTCTGTCTGTCTGTCTGTCTGTCTGTCTGTCTGTCTGTCTGTCTGTCTGTCTGTCTGTCTGTCTGTCTGTCTGTCTGTCTGTCTGTCTGTCTGTCTGTCTGTCTGTCTGTCTGTCTGTCTGTCTGTCTGTCTGTCTGTCTGTCTGTCTGTCTGTCTGTCTGTCTGTCTGTCTGTCTGTCTGTCTGTCTGTCTGTCTGTCTGTCTGTCTGTCTGTCTGTCTGTCTGTCTGTCTGTCTGTCTGTCTGTCTGTCTGTCTGTCTGTCTGTCTGTCTGTCTGTCTGTCTGTCTGTCTGTCTGTCTGTCTGTCTGTCTGTCTGTCTGTCTGTCTGTCTGTCTGTCTGTCTGTCTGTCTGTCTGTCTGTCTGTCTGTCTGTCTGTCTGTCTGTCTGTCTGTCTGTCTGTCTGTCTGTCTGTCTGTCTGTCTGTCTGTCTGTCTGTCTGTCTGTCTGTCTGTCTGTCTGTCTGTCTGTCTGTCTGTCTGTCTGTCTGTCTGTCTGTCTGTCTGTCTGTCTGTCTGTCTGTCTGTCTGTCTGTCTGTCTGTCTGTCTGTCTGTCTGTCTGTCTGTCTGTCTGTCTGTCTGTCTGTCTGTCTGTCTGTCTGTCTGTCTGTCTGTCTGTCTGTCTGTCTGTCTGTCTGTCTGTCTGTCTGTCTGTCTGTCTGTCTGTCTGTCTGTCTGTCTGTCTGTCTGTCTGTCTGTCTGTCTGTCTGTCTGTCTGTCTGTCTGTCTGTCTGTCTGTCTGTCTGTCTGTCTGTCTGTCTGTCTGTCTGTCTGTCTGTCTGTCTGTCTGTCTGTCTGTCTGTCTGTCTGTCTGTCTGTCTGTCTGTCTGTCTGTCTGTCTGTCTGTCTGTCTGTCTGTCTGTCTGTCTGTCTGTCTGTCTGTCTGTCTGTCTGTCTGTCTGTCTGTCTGTCTGTCTGTCTGTCTGTCTGTCTGTCTGTCTGTCTGTCTGTCTGTCTGTCTGTCTGTCTGTCTGTCTGTCTGTCTGTCTGTCTGTCTGTCTGTCTGTCTGTCTGTCTGTCTGTCTGTCTGTCTGTCTGTCTGTCTGTCTGTCTGTCTGTCTGTCTGTCTGTCTGTCTGTCTGTCTGTCTGTCTGTCTGTCTGTCTGTCTGTCTGTCTGTCTGTCTGTCTGTCTGTCTGTCTGTCTGTCTGTCTGTCTGTCTGTCTGTCTGTCTGTCTGTCTGTCTGTCTGTCTGTCTGTCTGTCTGTCTGTCTGTCTGTCTGTCTGTCTGTCTGTCTGTCTGTCTGTCTGTCTGTCTGTCTGTCTGTCTGTCTGTCTGTCTGTCTGTCTGTCTGTCTGTCTGTCTGTCTGTCTGTCTGTCTGTCTGTCTGTCTGTCTGTCTGTCTGTCTGTCTGTCTGTCTGTCTGTCTGTCTGTCTGTCTGTCTGTCTGTCTGTCTGTCTGTCTGTCTGTCTGTCTGTCTGTCTGTCTGTCTGTCTGTCTGTCTGTCTGTCTGTCTGTCTGTCTGTCTGTCTGTCTGTCTGTCTGTCTGTCTGTCTGTCTGTCTGTCTGTCTGTCTGTCTGTCTGTCTGTCTGTCTGTCTGTCTGTCTGTCTGTCTGTCTGTCTGTCTGTCTGTCTGTCTGTCTGTCTGTCTGTCTGTCTGTCTGTCTGTCTGTCTGTCTGTCTGTCTGTCTGTCTGTCAGCCTCTGATACATATATATATATATATATATATATATGTAACGGTCCATATCTCACCACTATCATTGAGTGACTGCCTTCTTCCTAAGCTCATCTTTTCGTATCTCTCTATCTGTCTGTCTGTCTGTCTGTTTGTCTGTTTGTCTGTCTGTCTGTCTATGTCAGTGTATGTGTAACAGTCCATACCTCGCGTCTCTATCAGACAGTGGTCGCTTTCTTCCTAATCTCTTCTGTTCGTATCTTCTTGACGTATATATTATTATCTGTTGACCAAAGATTACTGAGGAAGACGTGGTTGAATTTGTGCAAATCTTGGAAATGGATTTTTTAAATTCTGTCCAATGTTGTAAGCAAATATTCAAGCAGTCAATGAACCTCTGACCAGAATCGTGCCTCGACTCAGAAAACGTACATCGTCCTAAATATACAGACAGACGGACACACAGAGACAAGCAGGCAGACACACAGAGACATACACAGACAGTCAGACAAACAGAGACGTAAAAACTTCGCACGTCTACGCACATAATCTTCTGGTTCTTGACCCAAGAACGAATCTATATAGAATTCTAGATTCTAAAAAATCCCAACCCCGAACCATGATCTACTGATATTCTTCTTCCTGGAAACAGTTCATCTCCCTATCCGAGGCAAAGCGGGTTGATTACAGTGCTCGTGAATAAGCTGGTGCCCTGTCATTGAGCAAAGTCGTGAAGAACAGTAGAATGCAAGACCGATACCCTCAATCCCTATTTCACTGGGTGCCTTGCATGGCTGCCGTACAGTTTAAATTCGACTTCAGTCTTGACCTATGCTCATCCGTTTATACTTCACATATAATTATTATGCTTCAGTTTGAAATCAATAAACGAGTCAGTTATTCACTTAGTAGCTTTCAATTTAAAGTTTACGGTGGCGATTCCATTGAAACCAACAGGGTAAATGAATAGTTATAGATTTATTTCTGGAGCCTACGACTGAACAACCACGGTTGACCGAACGACTACAAAATGGGACCGATGGTCAAACTCTTTTCCCTTAATCCCTACCCTCCCTTCGAGCCCTTCCCTCTCCCCCCAAAGAGCTCTCCTCATTCCTTTCACCGAGTTCGATCGAGCGAAATAGCTGCGCTTTATATAACCTCTCGACGGCAATCCACCAGCGAAGTCTCCCCGCTGCATCCGACCCCTCCCTACCCGGTCTCGTAACTCGGCCAGATCCACTCAGGCGTGTCTCCAATTGGAAGCGAACGGACGATAAAACACTCGATGCATGCGCAATCTGTTCAGCGGTTTTTTTATGTGGAAAAACCAGCGCATCAAAAGACGGATTTGTTGAGCGTGCATTGGTGAACGATGATAAATTGGAAAAAGGACGGAGACCACGTGGCAACGCCCAGCATCACACGACGTCAATATTACCATTACTATGGCATATATTTATACTTTGATACCTTTACTATACCTCCACGAATATAGTTATATATATGGCCAGTAACACATGTGTATATATTATGAAAATATATATTATTAGGCCTATATAATGTATTATGTGTGCTTAGATGTGTATACGTGTGCATCAAACGGTAAAAATATAGATGCATGCATTGCAGGGTACATGCTAGTGTGTGTGAGTGCTTGTGTGGACGGGTGTATGTGTGCGTATTTGTGCGCGTTTGAATACTTCTAAAGCGCCTTTTTTACTCTAAGTATGCATTGTATTGTATTGTATCTTCGTTTATTGAACAAGAGATATCGTGTCAAAACGCAGCGACTTACAGGTTCATGATATTGCAGAGGTATCGAACGGTCACTCAGTCAAGTAAGTAAGAACTCCTCGAGAACACATGCCAGTCTTGCACATCTGAAGAGGTGTTTATTAGGATCGTCTATAATGTCTCTTCATCTGTCTGTGGGGGAATACTTCGCTGGTAGAATGTTCTAGAAGGATGGTCCAGCGCACGGACCAACAAGTCTTCATGGGCCAAAGAGCGCAGCGATAAAAGCCAAAATAATTTGCATACTGAGTAAATGTGTGTGGGTGCTTGTGTAGATTGGTGTATGTGTTTGTATGTGAGCGTTTTGGCTACTTCTAAAGCGCCTTTTATACTCTTAAGACAAATGTCATCTGCATATATGCATATTTTCGTCTATACTATACATGTATATAGGCTGACTATAGACCTAGGAACGCTGACATATATACTACATGTTGCTCCCTCTGATGTACACATTATATATATATATATATATATATATATATATATATATATATATATATATATATATCAGACAACGTATACATGCATACATTATATAATATATATGGTAGGTCTGTATGCGTGTATGTGAGAATCTACATATTTGAATAACTTTATATTTGCATATAAATTGATATTTCATGATAATTCCTAATCCTGTGGTTCAATGCAGTGGCGAGTTATCTCGTGACGAATGTACGGCTTTCCGGCAAACTCAAACAATGATGGTGGAGGCTAATGGTAGAAAGATAAAATACGGTCATTTATCGTTTAAGCGCAATAAATTATACGCTAATTGTAGCATTTAGGATTTTTAAACAATCCGACTTCTATTTAGGCACGAATTCATTTAATCGCAACAACGTCTATTGATGCAAGCATTCTTTTCATCGATCCAACTTATATTTAAGCAAGAATTGTTTTCATCAATCCATTTCCTAGTTTAGCAAACAAAACAATTCTTATTAACAATCAAACTTATATTTAAGCAAGAATTATTTCCATCGATCCAACTTCTATACATAGAAAAAATTAATTATCATCAATCTGATGTCAATTTAAGCAAGAATTAATTTCATCATTCTAACTTATATTTAACCAAGAATTCTTTTTCATCAATACAATGTCTATTTAAGGAAGAATTCTTTTTCATCAACACAATGTCTATTTGAGCAAGAATTCTTTCAGCAATCCAAATTCAATTTAGGTAAGAATTATTTTTTCATCGAACCAACTTCCAGTCTACCGAATACAATTTCCGACGCTAAAAGCAGGTGTTAACTATTACACGGGCGAACAATTTAGAACGTTAATACGATAAATTACCGGAAATAAACAGACAGGAAGAACATAAGAGCGAGCATTCGACGCCCGATGGCTACAGAAGGTTGACATCGCCTAGCACTCCCTATAATAGAGGGCGATGGTAAAATGAACAGCAGTTCAACGACTCAGCCACCAAAAAAGATTAAATAAACAACGGTAAAAACTTATATTAATGTAAATATGCCTAGTAGTGTTGTAAATAAACTGCAGTAAAGACAAATAGTAAGATCAAAGAAACCGCCGTTAGATGTAAAACGCAGGACTTCGATAAACCCGGCCTGAACGTAAAAGACATGGGTTAACGAGGCCCATCAGTTAGTCAATAACATGGTAAGACGTCAAAGACCATTTCTGTCATAAGACGTCCCTAAACTTGTTCTTTATTATTACGATGCAGCCAGGCAAACCCTAGCAGGTTGCCATAAACTTTTAAAAATGATCATTGTTTAGGTTAAAACGTTCAGTTGTCACGACATAATTATCATGTTCAACTATTTAATGTAATCATATTATCGACCTTCATGCCTGAGCTCTTACACTGGCTTCCGTTCACAGCCAACATTCGATTCAAAGTTCTTTTCCTTACTTTCAGAGCGTTATTAGGTCAAGCTCTACGCTATATATTTGTGACCTTATCCGACATCACCTCTTGGATTCGGACGGCTTATGCGTCGGTTGATTCTCTGCTTTGGAACGATATCCCCTGGGCCCTTTCCAAATCGCTCCTTGGTCTTAACTGGAGTGCTTCTGTTTCTGTCCGTATTCGCATGACTTTTCTTTTCCCACGGGCTTTCGCAACGGAGTGCCCTGTTTAGGTTGTACTGGGAAAGACGCTATATAAATCTGTAAATATACTTATAATTACAATTCAATACAATGGCGGGGTTTGTCAGTTTAAATTATAACAAACGAATGCAACTGTGCTTTATGTTACGCTGTTTCTAACTCTAAGAAGTGCTGACATGACTAAGCCCTATATCGCAGAACATACGCTGTAAGTGGGGACTTCCTCAAAGTCCCTAAACAATGTCTTTAGGGTGGAGTCTCCTACTGAAGTCGATCACCCCAACCAATCGGTTACCGTGCCGCACGTTACAGGCGTTAAATTTCGCCAAGCACTGCTTGTCATTGGGTATCAATCTCTGTTCAGTTGTACCTATGAGATCGACGGAAAGTATCACTGCCAACTTTCCTGAAAAGCAGCTATACATGTATACCAATGACTGTATATACGCTGTAATAAGTTGTGCTTGACAACTATAGAACGAACCATCTATACCATGCGGTTCTCAACCTGTGGGTCGCGACCCCCGCGGAGATCGCTTTATGATTTGCCAGGGATCGCCTGGGACCGTCAGGATTTTGTATAAAAAAAGTGTTCAACCTTATATCTCATAATATTTATGCAATCGTGATTATTACACGAACTAGCCTTCTGCTATAGTGACTTCAATAAATTTATAACTTCTTTACTTATTTCTAGTACTATGATTCATTTAATAAAATTATTACCAACAACAATTGTTTTGTTAATTAAAGATTGATCATGCTGTTATGCATGAGATGTATGGATTATCAAATGATTAGAGGCAAGATGCATGTTAGTAAAAGCGCTGTGAAGGCAGCAACCCAAAATTTTTAACAGCTGAGTCGCCACACCTTTAAAAATATTATTTGTGAGTCGCAAGACTAAAAAGTTGAGAACCGCTGATCTACACTGTAAACAAAACTTGCGTCGTACTCTCCTTCGTTGTCTACACTGTAATTAATTTTGCTGCAGAAGAAAGTGTAATAATGACCTTGACCATTTGCTCTTTATTTATCAATTTTTTTTAAACAGTTGATAGTACATTTCGTGTGTATCTCGCATTGCATAGGTGGCGGGAGCCCATATAAAGATATCCTATATATACATTACACCTTATATACCTACAACCATATATATATATATATATATATAAATTTATATATGATTGCCTTGGGAAGAGCACATCTGATAAACTTCCTTGGCATCAGGTGGCGTGATCGGCAGCTCGACCCCTTGCGACTCCGGGTGACCATTCGTTTAAGGATGTCCAGCTCTACGAATTGCGAAGCCCTGAGTGGTTGATACGCGGCACGTGATAATTCCGTGCATCTTCCTTATCGGGAGCGGCGTCATTACTTCCGATTACGCGTCCGTTGCCTAGTTACCACCGGACACGCAACGGACGACGGGAGTAACGGAGTTTTATTGCGCTTTATCGGACGAAGAAGTAAGACGTCTAGGGGCGCAGGTCACTTTATGGTGGCGCTTCGAGAAAAAGCTATCCCTCAGCACTCACTCCACATTGAGAGCAGAAATCAGCATGGCTTTAACACTCGGAAACGAAAACTGTCTAATGGCATGCAAAAGAGCATTCAGGGTTGCCTGCTGGCAGACATTTCATCCTATATAGCCACCGCACGAGAGACTGGACGAGGTACGAAACGAAAATATATTCTCCTCATTGAATTCCTCCTTAGCAACTGCTCTGCCGCCGTCTCTCTCCCACTGCATGGTCACCCTCCGGTCACTCATGTAACCGACCTCGGAACCCTTGACATCCCTCTCTGGTCGACTCCTCCCACGCGACGCTGCGCTTGCAAATAAGCTGGTGCTCTGCGCTTAGCCTTAAAGTAGCGCTTTATAAACCTGGATTTTCATATAATGACCACGATTAGACGCCGACATAATACCACTCATATAGACGCGTTTGAGCCTCGCTCTGGTCCGGCTAAATCTCCAAGATGTAGAATGAGAAAACCATGCATCGAGAGAATTCAATCTGATGTAATTTATTTATTTATTCATTACAAACATTTCTATAGCGCCCCTTCAAGATTTCTACTCAGAGGCGTTTCCTGCGCTAAAATCTACACGATGTTAAAGTCAATATGATCAAATAGTCAGACGAACTCATATACAGCTCGAATAAAAGATTACAAGATGAGTCACTATAGGCAAGATTCCGCAAACACTAAGTGTCCAGTCAACAAATTCCCATCCAGAACTGACGGTTGGAACGTTATTCAAAGTTCAGAGTTTCTGGTCCTCGGAGCGTGGAAGTAGAGGAGCGGCGCAAGACGACGAGGACAGCAATACACACGCCTCTGCATCATGGCAGTCTCTCACAAGGGGTATAGAAGACGTTGCGTCCGGGTGACATTTTGTGAAAGTACACAGAGGGGAATTGATTCAAAGGAATCTTGCAACCAATCAGAAATCTCTAATTCAGTAATGATAAGCTTGTTGAATATTCATATTCCATGTGTACTATCATAATATGCGTCCGGGTGTCCCTAGTACCTTTCAAATGGTGATGGAACCATCTAACCACTCTTAATCAAGTAGGTGGTAAAGACTTTAGCGATAACTGCATACTACACTAGCGACAGGAAAACTGAGCTTTATAGCCGTATTTAGGATGGCAGCGTCAACTGAAATTAGCAGTTCCAGCTAACTACTGAACTGAAATGAGTCTAGTTCTTAGCGTAACAAAACAGCCAACTTTATGTATTAACGATTTTAAAACTTCACGACACGACATTTCCATTCGTTTCAAATAATATATTGATGACGATGACGATGACGATGACCATGATGAAGGAACAGAGGAGGAGGATGCGGAGGAGTAAGCTGTCGACGCAGAGGAATAGGGAAGACGAGAAGATGAAGAAGAAAGAAGATAGACATTGAAAGCGAGACTCTTTTTCATGCCGACTGATGTCTGTCAGTGTCATTCTGTCCGTCCTCCGTCGTTCCTCTGGGGAGGTGTCAGATGCTCGGAGGATGTCGTCGTCGGACACCTCCTCGTCTGATCTCTTCCATCTCGTCTCCTCTTCGGTTTCAGTCCCCAATGCCACACACGCAACTGAGCGGTCCCCGGAAACAACATTATGTTCAGAGGCGCATGCGTGGATGGGTTACGTCACTGGGTGTGGATGACGTCACTGGATGAGGATGAGGATGACGTCACTGGATGGGGATGACGTGACGTGGGCGTTTTAAGACGATAGTCGCAGATGAAATGAGTAGAAAGTGGGTTGGTTGCAGGTGCTTTGGTCGACAGGTAAACTGACCCCATCATGACGGTGAACTTATTCCGCAAAAGAAGAAAAACTATGAGGTGCTAATGGCAGATGGAATAAATGACACGCAGAGTGAATTGCAGATAAAGTAAACGCCGTCATTGCTTGCACTCTGGCAGTGCCAATCCCAAGCCTGAATAAGAGGAGGGTAACTCTGTTATCACGGTGTCGTTAAACTAAAACTACTTTTTTCGTCGGTAGGGTAAATGACAGGTCGAGTAAATGACAGATCGAGTAAATGACAGATCGAGTAAATGACAGGTCGAGTAAATGACAGATCGAGTATATGACAGGTCGAGAAAATGACATGTTGAATAAATGATAAGCGTAGAGATTGCACAATGACGTGGCTGACTTCTGAACATATATAACAAATGAAATATCTTATCCGTTCTAAATAACTGATCTTTATCGGTCGAGTCCAACCCAGATCCAACCCATTTCAATCTCCAATCTACTCCGCAGTCTCCCTATGAATCTGTTTCAATCCAATCCGTTGACTCCCGTTGTATTTCACGATACATTAAACGATTGCATCTCGTGTCCCAAAGGGCCACACCATTCTCCACCGACATAATAACGACAAGAACAACACAACAGTTGGCGCCTTTTCTTCACAGCATCGTCGCGAGATGGCTTGGAACTTCCCGCCATCCAACTCCTATAAGCAATCTAATGCTTTCTTCGGAACTTCACCCATGGACGTATACGACAGATTCAGTTGAGGGGAAACCTGTAGCGGTCGCCGTGGCATCCAGTCTGGTTTACTGCCCCATCAGGGCCCGCCGCACATGCGCAGTCGACGGCTTCCGTTAGTCCGGTCACGTCGCGCTAACAGCCAACGACTAGATGTTTGTATTAGGCACACCTACATGTAAGTCAGTTGTTGGCGGTCGGCTTGGCAGCTTTATATGGAGGTCCCACCGTGGCAGCCAGGGAGGGCAGGAGCAGCGTCGGTTTACAACCGCACGTGCTGCGGGGGCTTGGACCCTCACGCGCGTATAGTGGGTAGGGGTTGTTGAAGGGTGGACTTCTGCGCTTGACTAAAAAGTGTGCTAAACATGGACACCGGTTAATTTCTTCAGCCCCATAAGTTAGGCCAGGATCGGATCCAGACCAGCTAAGGTTACTACATTCATGTTCTCCGAACTCCACATTTCCAGATTAACTCACATATACAGTAAGCTGGCTCATTACCTTCCCGTTACCTCACACGTATTGGTCTATTACCTTTCAATCATCTTCTCATTCGTCCTAATATTGGTCTATTATTCCCCTTCTATCTCAGTATTTCCCATTTGCTTACACCCCACACATATTCGTAATTTCATATCACCTCCCTAACTTCCACTTCTCTCCTTTACATCCACCTCTTTGCCCATTTCCATATTTCTCCATTCTTCCACTCTTGACATTTTTCTTCTGACCTCCCACCATTCCTCATTACGTCCCTTCCCACCACCACCCTATTTAACCACCGAAGTCTGCAGGGAGACGATAGTCACGATATCCTACCTTTAAATTCATCCGCCGCAAGTCACGTTTCACCGTCCAGCCTGACCGCTCTTCTAATCCATTTATCAAGCGCTGGCACATAGCCTCGAAGCCTCCTCATATGTATATCTATTATATATATATATAAATATAAATAGCCTCGAAGCCTCCTCATATAATATATAGTCTCAAAGCCGTAGATGCGATGTAATCGAAACTGGCTGCTTTTGGGATGGGTCGTATTCTAAGGGTATTAGACGCGGTGCCGTGATTAGTTGCCCAGTCACTGGCTTTGCGGGCGGGTGGGTGTGGCTCGTCCTTCGGATTTGAGACCCTCCTGGTCTCCGGCTTAGGTCTCTCAAAGCGAGAGGCGGTCGGACGTTTGTCTTCATTACAAATCCGTCACACGCGCCCCCGAGTATTTTTATGCATATTTATTTATTTATCAACTAAAGTAATACAGACAATATACAGTGCCACTAAAATAATCTGTTAAACGGTGTTACTTCGGCTGAACCGCGTATATATTATGCATAGTTCTATGTCATATATATAATATATACATATATGCCATGACGACTTATGTAGCGCCACGCTACGAAACAGATGCGCAAGTCTATGAATGAAGTTTATTGTCATATCACAAGTAAGTAAAACAGTGCGCGGACCACCAGAATATGTTAATGTCAACGTCTGTGACGTAGAAAAACAGTTTTATTCAATTTTGAAATTTAACAAGTTTCTGAACTTATACGAAACAGTTTGAACAGTCAGTGAGACCTTAAAAAACTAAAAACGGAAACTCTCCCAATAATTACATGGAGTATCTATGACACCAAGAGTCAAGTGTCCGTTTCCACCTACCGATTGTTCTCTATTATTCCAATTAATTAATTTCTAGGGAAAAGAACATGTAGGCGTTGTTATTGCTATTTTAAAGAAATACAATTAAACAGAATAGTCACCTGCAGTGGTGAGCCCACGCACGCACACACACACACATACATGCACACACACATACACACACACATGGATGCTATTCCTATTCAAGGTTGACAGCACACGTATAAATATGATAGGCAGAAATGGCGTGATTTGTGATTAGGCACTGGTTAGCTGCTTCAAATTCTCGCCAGGTGAGACACTTGCTAAAAAATATTTTAAAGACGCAGAGATAGAATGATGTGATTGGTGGAAATGATATGATTGACAGCATCAATGAATATGCATGAATCTTTCTTCGTTCGTTCTTTTTCTTCCTCATTTCTGTCTTTTGACCATAATTCTTAACTTCGGAAGCCCTTGACAACTATGTTGATCTGCAGAATGAAAGTGGCAAGAACGAAACTGAAAAACCGAAAGCGCCATCTTGAAATCGTCCAATGTTTTCTTAAATGATAAATATATATTGGATTCTATTAATTATTTACTTATTTAGCTTATGCACGACGCACCGAGCCATTGAACAGCAAACTCATGTCGTCTAATATTATTCAGATTTAAAGATAAAATTAAACTTAAAATTATGATTGATATATAGAACACTTTAAAATAATATTGAAATTAGATCATAACTGCAGAGATCATACACTGTTTCCTGGACAAATGAAACCTTGTGATACACTACGAAAATCAGCAGCAAATATTCGATTATTTAAGTTCCAAAACGCTTCTATTCGTTGCATAGTTATCAACAAATTTGCAATTTATGAACGGCCCTGTCAAAAAAGCACAGTATTTTAACGTCATTAAATAACAAAACTTTAATAGAAAACGGATGGAAAATGGCGTTCAACTGGCTATAGATGCCACTATCGGCAAATGGTGCGCAACGCAAAGTTAAGAAATTAAATAAAACTTCAATAAGACCGACACTTTGAACACACCATGTCGTGTAATATTATTTAAATTTAAAGATAAAATTTAATTAAACCGTATGCTTGATACAAAAACACTTTAAAATCATATTGAAATCGGTTATATAATTTTTATGCTGTCCCTAGCAACTAAATTTTGATGTAAGTGATGTCATCATGACGTCATTGTTGTACAACAGGACCTTTATTGTTTACAAGTATTGCATAACAATGTCCAGGCTAAAAAGATGCTGGAATTATGCAATTCGGACAATAAATATACTAGTCACTTTCGTATTTCCAGTTTCTTCGGCAACATTATATTTTGTAAGAATTTATATTTAAAAATGCACGAAAATACACACACACACATTTTTATATATATACATTCATATAATTAATTCACATATTTATATCTATATCTATATTTATATATATTATATATATATATATACATATATATATATAACTAGATCCTGGCGCCCGCGGGCATTTGGCATTGGACATGAATATTAGCTCAATTGCCATTGGCCATTTGTCATGTTCAGTGCACCACGCAATGTTATTCCAAGTGAAGCTGTATCCTCGTTTATATTATTCATCCAGCGCATCTTCTTTGTCAGCCTTTGTTTCTTTCTCCTTCAAATCTTGTATGTAGTGCGTTGTCCGTAATTCGGTCAACTGGACTTCTTACTAAATGTCCAAACCAACAGTCTTTGCTGAACGATTGTTGCTAAGAGAGCTTTTTGGATGCCTAATTGTTGTCTCATGTTTCTAATTATTTGTTGTATAAAATCCCGCGAACTTCCGCAGTGAACCCACTTAAAATAACAATCTGATCTCATCTGGCTTTGCAATCGGATCAGCATACGGTAGAATGGGTTGTAACCAGAGGTGACGATCTCATTTGACAGTAGGGGGACACCCAATGAGAGGGGTAAGAAATGTGTGGGATAAACGTATAACGTGTCCCTCTCTGTACAAGGGGTGAGGGGACTTTTCCCTCTCCACCCTCTTAATAGCCGCCTCTAGTTGTCACGGCGCTTCGTCAATCTTGCCTTATTTGTGTGCATTCTCACTTTCTCCATAATATCCTGTTTGTTCATCAAACTGCTTGTGAACTGCGTCAAATTTTCGGTTGTATATCTCTTCCTTTCACAAATGCGCAAATGAAAACGGATAGAAGCAGAGGCGTAACAAGGTTTTGAAAAGTGGTGGAAGGAATAAGCAAAAATATTGCGCGAAGCGCCAAAAATTTTTTTTTGCCCCAAATTTTTGAATGTAGCTCCCATAAATTTGAAAAAGGGGAAGAGGCTCAAACTATCTTAACAAACGTCATCTTAAAGAGCCAGCGGAGAAACATAAAAAAGAACCGATTTGGGGGCACATGAAACTGGTGGAGTGGTGCCCCGTGCTCTCTGCCCCCCGCTTGTTACACCCCTGGATAGAAGATGATACTAGATGGGTCTTCATTTAGTATTATTGCATGTCATTGTTATCTCCTCTGCATTTTCTCCGATGACTATTTTCTCGGATTTCCATGCGTGATCATTGGTGCGAATCTGTAGATTTGAACAACACGTCATTTCAGCGTGATTACTGCTTCTAACATTACTGTCAATTGTTAACGCATTTATTGTCATTTTAGCAACTTCTATCACGCCATGCATACATACATTCATACAAACACGCATACAAACAGGGTCATCGGTCTCCGGAGGCTGACTCGGAACATAGAAGTGATAACCTTAATGGCATTGTTGAGCCTATAATTGTTGTTTTTCCTTCTGGTCTCACAGGTTAGAAACCAGATTTGTCCTCTGATGTAGGTTATAATAAAGGCGTTTCTTAGTAGTCTCACGACATTGTGGATAACAAAGATAATTAGCGTCACCCGAGTCCTGCATCTGGGCTTGAGACGCATTCTCAGAGTAGAACAGTGGCGCAGATAAAGGTGGTTCTAGTCGTTTAAGTTTAACGACACTGTGATAACAAATATCATTCGCTTCGCCCACCTCATTCATCTCGGCTTGAGACTGGCACTAACAGAGTACGACCAGTAGCGTAGTTAAAGGGGATTCCACTCTCTCTACCAACCTATATTGTCTGGACTCGGACGATCTCTAAATCGCTTGCTACAGCGGATAACAACAGGCGCTGCGCTGGCTTCCACCGCAAACCTTACATTGCAGTACTGTCGTCAGGGACTCCCGAGATACTAAGTGGGTCGGGCGAAGCGGCGGTGTAATACACTGTAACTGCAGGTTCATAGGTGCTTCAATAAGTTCAAGGCATTCTATAACCGCTGAAATGTTTGCGGTCCATTAAGCTTGCTGATGAACTATCGCAGACAATGATCAATCTGATTCTGCCTGTGGTCGGAATATATGTGATTAGGGTTGCGCTATATCAGTTGATGAGAAGCCACGTTGTGGAAACGCTATTCGTATGCCCATCATAGCCTCGAGGACTGAAGCAGGATTGGAGAAAGGGGAACCAATTCCTTCAGTGCCTTCTTCTTAGTCTTTCTATCCCTTTGCTAAACCCATAGAAAGAAAAGACATTTTGATTATTAATAAAATTTCTAAACCAATATGCAGAGTCTAAAAATCTCATTAATGCTAATGATAGTTCTGAAATGTTAAGATTTAGGATTAGCCAAAGAAAGGATAAAGAACGTCCCTGTAGCAATTCTCTAATACCTGTATACACCACAATAGGAAATCGGATGCGGGTCATGATGATTCCTTTCGCCTGTGATTCCATCCCCATTTGCCAATTATCTTTGTCAAATTAATAATGTCAACGAATCAGATGAAGCCAACTGGCCCTTGTTAAACATAAATATACAATGACAGAAACGTATATCTAGACGCCAATCCAGCAACATCTTGGTAATTCATTGATAAATGAGCTTAATTAAAGGTTAACTCCGATCTTAATTAGCCCAATTAACTAATACCAATTACCATATACCTAACTACCTGTGTATTAAATCCGCATTTTTTCAGTGCCTAGACAACCAACGTTGTATATAGGCCTATAGTACTAAACAGTTTCATTACAATATTATATTCCCCGTAACCACCAGATTTCAGCAACCACAGAATTCGTTGACGTCATGCATAGTGCGTGCGTGTGTGTGTGACGTCATGCGTGATGTGGGCAGCGCTGATTCGTGCGCATGCAGGCAATCGCGCTGGTTCGGTCGCTCCTTGATGAAACTTGACAAATCGCTTCTCAGCATTAACAGTTCTTTCGACTTACAAAATGATACTGCTTCACGTTAACAATCTTCTTTCCGCGCATTTCCGAAGGTTATTCTCGCATGAAGTCTGTGAGTTTCTCGGCTATGAACTAACGACACTGCGACTACTGTATCACAACCCATAGACTTATCAACGAAGCTCATAGCAAGCTCGTTCACTCGCATACGTTACTTCGTAGTTTATCGCACAAATGTCAGACAGAATAATAAGATTCTAATTACTCGACAGAATAATTTCGCAACATCTCTACCACTCAGCTGAGTGACCGTCTGATCGAAACTGAAGCGCAGCCTTGACAGATCAGGAGAATATGTTGTCAGTTATATTTCGACTGACTATAATTATCGGTGTATCGCTCCATTCCTCCATGTTTAGGTTCGTTACGTCCAGTGCGCATGCGCGGCAGACGACTTCTCCCAATGTTCGCATAAATTTAAATCGCTCAATCACCGTTTCCCACTTCATCATCCGTTATCTCGTAGTGCAGCAGTTATTCCCCTCTTTAATCAATGTTTTATCCCCGTATCACTGAACTCCAGCTACTGATCAATTAATTGAGTTAATTGCGTTATTTGTCACTAATATCAAGCTCCCATTTATACTCAAGCTCAGCTGCCTGTAGCACATCTCTATACGCATATATAGATGAGAATGTTTGGGCAGGGCCTATAGACTTGTCGTTCAGACTCACTACTGACTACGCATTTGGCGTAGTCCAATCATTCCCATAAATGCCCCTTCAATCGAAGACATGGGCCAAGCTTTATTACAGTAATGGATGGCCTAGGATGTGACATGACGAGTATTTGGTAGTCAACATGTAGGTTGTGACATAACGACAATAAAAAATCGACCGAATCCTAGTTATAATTAAATACTTTTATAGATACATAGCAGAAAAATATTTATTTCAGGTTCATTCAAGTGTGGCATGCACGGTGGCTGATCGTGTGGCACGGTGGTCGATTGGTTAGAGCGGTCGGCCCGTAACGCTCAGTGTGCGCTGAGTGAGCGGGTTCGACCCTCGTCCAAGGCGTCACTGTGTAGGGACCTTGAGCAAGTTCTTCACACCCAATTGCTCTGCACTACAACTGCAGTTGCGCCGTCGAGGCGTGTGTGCACTTCTCGGCAAACAATTTTGGAAGAAAGGCGGTATCAAATTTCAGAATAAATAACTAAAATTCAAGACATATATATATATGTTACACAGAAAATATGTTTATCAAATCTTAGAACATAATTAATTATCTTTGTATGTGTATTACAATAAAATATCTATTTCTGCTCCTTACATATGTAATATATATATATTTCTGATATACATGCATGTCGATATATTTGTGTGTCAGAGAATAGGTTTAGCTGCATATGCTGATCGGAGATGGTTACCGGAGACCAGGCAATTACCTGGCTGTCAGTAATCGAATCTCTTCGTCTTAGAGCCAAAGATTCTGTAGCTGAAGCTGTCCATCCCATCGTATATATATGGCAGGTCCATATGACGCTGTCTTCATGCGTTCGTGTGCGTGGGAGCGTGCGTACGCACGTCGACCTCACGAGAATAATAAGGATTCCATGACATAGCGTGGAATACTTGCAACGCATGTCATTCAATGTGTCGTAATACTTATATAGCTCCTATTTCGAAGCTTTATAAGATGCTAAATACACAAATCTGATCAGATCTGTTGGGTGGCATGTTTGCGTGTGTCCGTATGTGAGTGTACTTGTGCCTGTGCGTGTCTGTCTGTCTGTATATCTCTTACGTAGCGTGTATGTATCTTTGCGTGGGCTTGCGTGTGTAAGTGTGTGTGTGTATGTGTGCCTGCCCCGCGTGTTTGTGCGTCTGTGTGTGCGTGCATGCGCGCGCGCGCGTGTGTGCGCGTGTGTCCGAGTGCGTGTAATATATACGGGTAAACATTTTATGAGACCGGTATCGCAACGATGGCGTAGCCTCCTTTGCTTAATTTATATAGGGCGAGGATTCTCGTTTGGTGAAGGGAAGAGACGGCTTCAGTTGTCGTTCGAGTGAGCTGTTTATGTCACTAGTGGATGGTCGAATGCTTTCCTCGTTTCTCTTAATTACGACGAAGGACGTTGGCGAAAATGACGAATTAATCTGTCCAGAAGCATCGCATATTTATGTAGGGACTTTTATTTTACTGCATTCCTTCGTCCCTTGTACATTACAACCGCCTTTGTCTTTCCATATGTCTCTGGTTATTTTACTGTTTACGTGTCCTTAGGTGTCTTATTCTGTCTGTCTTTGCGTGTATGTATTTGTCACGCTCTCTCTGCCTCTGTCCCTGTCCTCTGTATCAGTCTGTGTTTCTGTATGTCGCTGTTTCTGTTTCCCTGTTTCTTTCTCTGTTTGTTTGTCTCGGTCTGTCTATTTTGACTTTTTTCTGTCTGTCGTTTTGCCTTACTCTTTCTTTATGTCTGCGCCTCGGCATCACTCTGTTTTAGTTTGTTTTTCTTCCCTCCCTCGCTCTATCTCTCCCGTCATATGTCTCTCTTTCTCTTTTTCTCTGTCTGTTTCTGTCTGTCTGTCTGTCTGTCTGTCTGTCTTACTCTCTCTCTATGTTTTATTTTGCCTTAACTTCCTTCCCTCCCTCGATCCCTCTTTCTCGGCATTCAGCTCACTCTCTCTCTCTCTCTCTCTCTCTCTCTCTCTCTCTCTCTCTCTCGCATTCTCTCCTTCTGTCTGTCTGTCCTTCTTTCTCTCTCCTTGTTTTATTTTGCCTTACTTCCTTCCCTCCCTCGCTTCCTCTTTCCCGCCGTCCGCCTCTCTCGTCTGCACCTCGCGGCGTTTCCCTGGAGACGGAATCCGAAGACCCGGATGTGCCGCCGAAGGAGAAGGATTTGATCGTCTGCTTCGCATTGAAAAGCAGACACACGCACACATCGACCGAGAAGCGGGAAGAACCAGGAACAAAACAAAGACGACGGATAAACGTAGAGTCGCGACACGACGCGCCACTGGCGCCCTCTCTTGTTCGCTTCCAAGTACTACATTAATGGGAACACAACGACCGTGGCGCCTTCAAGCGCCATCAGCGGACACTATTCAGTAATTCATCGGAGACAAGGATCGGAACGCCCTCTGGCGGAATTTCTACTCAATAATTGATTAAAGACGCCGAATGTGGCTCCCTCTATCCAGTAATTGATCGAAGACCTTTGTATATACATAGGCATGTGCAGACATTATGCTTATGCATATATATTATATATATATATATATATATACATATATTTATATAAACATGCTAGATATGACACACTAAAATATACAATATGTGTCTTGTATGTATCTGGCATTAGTTATATAAGTGATTAATATATATATGTACATATATATATGTATATATATATTTATATATATTTGAATTTATATCTTGGCGCCGCCCTGGCGTCCGCTTTAAGTGTTACAAAGTGAGCGATTGAGTAAAAGGAAATTGGACAGCCTTGGACTCTAACAGCTTCGAGCGAGTGAACCCCTATCGACATTATTTTCAACGCTATTGTGAATTAACGCATGCAACTCCCATGCTAAAGATCCCTCAGAACGAGGAATCCAGTCAACGACCTCAGGCTTCAATTTAATTCATCTTTCTTTCAGTTTTTACTTTGGTATAGCTCTTTCTCTTGTACTTCTTTTGCATAAATCTTTTGTATAGTTCTTTTAAGTTCTTTTGTTAAGTTCTTTTGCTAAGCTCTTTTGTTAAGTTCTTTTGTTAAATTCTTTTGTTTGGTTCTGTGCAATTGTCGCATTCACTGAGAGAGTTGCGAGTGTTTATTTAGTTTTTTTAATTGAAAAAAAATCGGTCTGTGTAGATATCGATGACGATTTCTTGGGTGTTGTGATGTCCAGATTTGGAGGCACTGCCCAAGAGGAATGTAGGACAGATCCCTTTGAGTCGGCAGTGGACTAATCCCAGGGTCATTGAGGCGGGGTCAGAGTATGGGCGAACCTTTTAGTATACTAGTATACTTTCCAGGTTATGCCAGTCGATATTTCCACTGCTTGTTACAGAGGAGTAGGCGTGCGCAGGTGTGCGTGCAAGGGTGCGTAGGTCCGACCTGCAGGTGTGTTTGCGCAGGTGCGTGTGGTTTGAGAGCAATTTATCTAGGGTCGTCAGCGTCGAATCCTAAATTGCTGAATAGCAAGCAATTATATGGATCCTCGTCAATAGTTTCATGAATACATGTCTTGTCGCGATTTAAAGTACATGTAAGTACACAGCGATCACAGTTTGCAATAATACAGCAATAATGAAAATATTGGATTTCAATCATTTAAATCATCAAGAGTATTTTCAAAGCCTGCGTCAAATCAGAATGACTAATTCTGGCAGTTTTCGGGGCCTGCATTGACTTACAAATAACAGTCAGTCAATGTAACTAAAATCTTATTAATTTTCATAGATAAAGCCAACATTTACTAACGCTCTCAGTACGTACGGTTGCGACTGTTATATCAGATGGCTTTTCAAATCTCTCTTTTTACGTCCATGTTTGTTTTGAATAAGTAATGACGCGTTCAGTCCAAAAACAAACGCGCATTTCAGAGACAACCAAGTAAGTTAGTGGGTGATGGAATTTTATTGGTCTTCAGGGACCGCCTGCGCTTCCGAGAATGTTTACAAATTCAGGAATTCTCTGGCGTAGACCGTAAAGTTCAATCAAAGAAGCATAGAACTCCAGCGTCGAAGTCCAGCGCATCGGGGATACAGGCAGGATGGGTCAACCTGACAGGAGAGCGGTCATTTGAGGCTACGATGGTACTGGAGTTGAGTATACGGTGGGCGTGCGGCGCTGGGAGGTTCTGGTGAAAATCGTCGGAAACTGAATCTCGAGGGCAAGAAATGGGTGAGTAGAGTGAATTTTACTTGGGGTAAAAACGAGAGAGCGCGGATTAGAATTGGGACCGCGGTTTTGTCATTCTAACCATTTATTCGCACTTTTAAATGCGATATCAGATTAACAGCAGTTCAAAGCACTCTAAAACCGAATGCATAGTGAACTTATTATTATTATTATTGTTATTATTATTATTATTATTATTTATTATTATCATTGTTATTATTTTATCATCATCATTTTAATAGCTATCATCATAGTCGTCGTCATCATCATCATCATTATAATCATCAGCATCAAAACCATCGCTGTCATTATTCCTATGATAACTATTAGGCTAGAGTTATGAATGCTATAGTTATGAAGATTATGAAGCGAAAGAAATGGTCGGCAAATATACAACCTAACGGTAATAAGAAAACTCGTCCGCAGAGACAAAGGGCAGAAGAAGATCCATCCAGATTTGACAATTTAGACCTTGAGAATCACCTTCACCTGCGAGGAGAGACTGTTTATCTATTCGGAGAATTAAGTAGCGCCTATATTTTTTACATTTTGCATTTCATTGCATTATATTAAATCGCATTATAAAAATCCTATGACGTTGCATTACAAGGCACCTTAGGCGCTCGACTGTGGCGCACGATGCTGGCGCTGGCGCATGCGCAGAACCGACGCGTGGCTCGTGACTTATCGGTAGTCGACGCTTTTCCGGTTCGGACGACCTCTGGTGCACGATTCGGAAGTTCCAGAGCAGCTTCATCATCACCCGCCTTTTTTTGTCTGTGTGTTAGCCTCCCTGTGTATTTCTCTCAATATCGCTGTGTGTACCTCTACCTTTCTCTTCTCACACTCTCTGTCCCCCAATCTTTCATTTCATCCATGCATCCATCCATCATTTCATCCATCATTTATCCATCTATCCATCCATCCATACATCCGTCATTTCATCCGTTCATCCATCATTTCATCCATCATTCATTCATTCATTCATTCATTCATTCATTCATCCATTCATACATCAATCCACTATGGTTATGGTCATAATTACTACTGCAACTATCCATCCATTTCACCCATCCATTCACCCATCCATTCACCCATCCATTCACCCATCCCTTTCACCCATCCATTCACCCATCCATTCATCCTTACACCCATTCTTCAACCTGTTCACACTCTTTCCCTTCATGCCTATGACATCCTATAATGCAATCCTTATACACCCTTCCAACACTTCATCTGTTCGCTCCTTCCTGGCCCTCGCGTGCATCTATCCAACTTTCCATCAATATTTCCCTCTATCCATTCCTCCTTAACGTCCTCTTTTCATCCATCCACTCATCTGTCCATCGGTTCGCACCTTCCTCCTTCTCTCCCATACTTCACTCTCACTCTCTTCCTACCTGCTTCCACCCTTCGATACATCCATCCATCAATCCATCCATTTATCCATCCATCAATCCATCCATCCTTCTATCCATCAATCCATCCATCAATCCATCCATCTCTCCATCCATCTATCCATCCTTCCATCCGGATGAAAGACTTGTATTTTCACTTGAAACTATCTCAGCTGACGTTGCTCAGTTTCTGAGCTCTCTGTCTCTGTCCGTCTGTCTGTCTGTCTGTCTGTCTATCTCTCTCTCCCTCTCTAAGCCTGCGCTCCAAGCGCCTCGCGTTTATCCAGCGCCGAAACCACACTGTCTGAATGCAAAAATTCATCACCCAACATGAACATCTCAGCTAACATCAACAGCTAATCACAGATATTCAACCAGACCCAGTCAAATGACTCTTATATTTGGTGTCATAATCATATCTTTCGATTTATATAGCGCCTCTCGCAGAATAGCACGGAAACCCATGGGAAAAAGATACGCCTTTAAAGATTGAAAGGCCGATGGAGAGAAATCAGTCATTATAGTTGCTATATGAAGATAATGAAGATTATCATGATATCATATCATAATGACATCATTTCGAAATGCTCACCATTTCAGTCTAGACTCGTGCAATGATTTATGAAGCGCCCGTTTGATACCGCTCAATACATCGATCTAATGAAGCCAGAGGAAAGAGGAAATCCGGTGCAGTTCAATTTAACCTAATTATTTCTGTAGCGCAGTTTAAACATGACTACAAGGGATTGCAAGAAATGCAGGAATAGACGCTACAGCGAATTACACAACGTCATCTTGCACCATAAATCGAAGACATTTGGAAATGAACAAGTCTAATGAACGCTATGGAACACGTGTGTTTGCACAGCTGACCTTTAGGATTGTGGTATGGAACGGTGGACATGCATCCGACGATGGATTCGCCCACATGACGACCATACGTATCTTGCGGAACTCATAATAAGCAAAGGGATGGAGTCGGTCAACTGGGTTTTATTCGATGCCTGATTCAGTAATGAAGCAAAGCGGTGATAGTTGGAGTCAAAGAGGAATGAGGAGAGGATGGGAAGATGCTGAGGAGGAGAAGGAAGGAAAAGAGAATGAGAGGAGAAGGAATGGTAGAGGAGGAAGGAGGAGGAGGAGCAGGAGGAAGAGAATAAGAGGTGAAGGGAAGAAGAGAAAAATACAGGAGAAGGAAGGACAGGAGAATAAGAGGAGAATGAAGGAAGGGAGAATAAATGCAAAAATTATTATTACTATTATTATTATTATTACCGAAATTTGAGATCGCCCTTCTTCCAACATCTTCTTGCTCGGAAGTGCATACACACGCCTCGACGGCGCAATTGCAGTTGTACTGCAGAGCAATGGTGCGCGAAGGACTTGCTCAAGGTCCCTACACAGTGACTGACGCCCTGGACGAGGGTCGAACCTGCTCACTCAGCGCACACTGAACGTTACGGGCTGACCGCTCTAACCGATCGGACACAGTGCCACACACAGAAATAAGGAAGAATAAGAGAAGAAGGAAGGAAAAGAGAAGAAAAAAAGAGAAGGAAGGAAGGGAAGATAAGTGGAAAAGGAGGGAAGACAGAATAATAGGAGAAGGAATGGTGTAGAAGGAAGAAGGACGATGAATTGCCAACCTTAAATGTTAATGATAGCAATATCAAAGATATTTTGTGAACGCACTAATCAATCAATAAATCAATCAATCAATCAAGCAATCATTCAAGCAAGCGAGTAATACTACCACAAATAAATGAAAGGGTACAACGAGAGAGATTGAGTGGTTGTGATCAATAGGGAAGGAAACCCCTAAGGGAAAATAATATCTGTTAGCACACGGTGTCGTTCGTTAAACTGCAACTGATGTTCTTACGCATAATCGAATATGCCATCAATTATTTGTGTCAAACGATTGGTTATAATTTTGCACCTATAATTATTATTTCCAGAAGCCTTCGACTTGTAATTCGTAGCCTTTTGTCTGCGAGAGGAAGCGTAGATCGAATGTAATAATAATATTATACGGGAGTGGCTCGGAAAAAAAGTGAATTGGACCAGAACAATGTTTCTTTATCACAATCGCGGTTAAACTTGCAGAGTGCAGTGGGGGAAAGTGCGTTGCAGGGGACACACGCACGTACGGAACGAGCATGCCACGACGGGGTTACATGGGTTATGCATATACTGCTTCCCAGGATCGTTGCCCAGGTCGTAATCTCGTCTGATATATTCGCTCCATTAGACGGGCACCAGACCGAGTCCCCCTTCTCCCAAGTATGAAAGAAAGGCGAGTCAATAGAAACCATCTCTTAAATCATGCGACGAGACAGACCGAGTCCTATTCCGATATCGGACCAACGGATTCACCACGGGCTGCTCTAGTTAATGTCTCCCACGAGGAGCGTCTACTATGCCCCGTACCGGGTCAAGTCGGGCGATGCCTTCGACCGACCGACCGCCTGGTCGGCTAATATTTCAATGGGCCGTTAATTGATTCCCAGCGACAATTTATATAGCGCCGGTGTTGGCCTCGGAGAAACCCATGGAAGAATAATGAGAAGTATTCGGAATCGTAGGTTGCCTTTGGGAAAATGAAGATCGGAAAAAAAATAAGAGGCTCATATGAATATATATATATATATATATATATGGATATATATATATGTATATATATAAAACACAATCTAAATCAAATTATATGTATATAACAATCTAAATTAGTTAATTGGTTAAGTTCTACGACTAATTATTTTATGTTATTATGCAGCCGTCTGTACAATATTGTATCTCAGATGGGTAACTCGATTAGTGGGACAATTTGTCCCTTTAGGGTTTTCTGTTCTCTTGTTCCCAATATGATTGTGACTATGTTTATGTTTTCTATGATTTATCTTGCAATGTTTTTGGGACCAATAAACATTATGGTTATGGTTATACTTATGGTTAATTCAAAGTCATTGGCATGTAAATTATTTTATTTAGTTTTGCATTCATTTATTTTGTTTTCCTGATTTAATCCTGGGCATGAACGGGTGGAAGGGCGATTGCGTCAATCACTCAATCAACCGTGTCAATCAACCGTATCAGTCAACCGCGTCAATCAACCATGTCAATCAACCGTATCGATCAACCGTGTTAATCAGTCGTATCAATCAGCCATATCAATGAGCCTCGTCAATCAACCTTGTCAATCAAACGTGTCAATCAACCACGTCGATCAACCGTGTCAATCATTCGTCCGTGTCGGAAGATGAGCCAGAGGCTTCCATTCCGACGGATTGATGACTTGACACCTCTTAATCACACGCTCGATGGATTGCCAACTGCGTCGCCGCTGTTTGTCGAGCTGCTGATGGTGAGCGGAAGATGGAACCGGAATGACGTCTCATTGTCTTTTGCTGATGACCCCATCATTCTAAGATTTCTTGGACAGCGAAGGCAGAGAGAGAGAGAGAGAGAGAATGCAGACATGATTTATGAGTTTTCTTTAAGAGAGCGACGGATCGAAAACATGTTTGCCAATCGTTCTTATGGCCCGAATTTAAATCTCGGTTCAGCGAATAAAGTTGGCAATTCATCATCCGTCCTTGTTGCTAATACTTCTAATGGGAAAAGTGTTGTTTAACATTCGTACAGTCGTAATTGAAGTGTTCTACAGACCCTATTTAATTGTATGGTCAAGAGGTGCCTAGCAATAACTAGAGGCATAAGTTTCTTCTGGAGTTAACCATTCTGCAATATTCTCAACCGTTCATTTAATAGATATAGGCCCATTATATTAGTCGATTCTAGTAAGTTATAAAACTATTATAACGGGTTTTGAGTTTATCTAATACCCTGCCTTTTAATAGATAATGATTAGTCAGTTCAGGTGAGTAATAAAGCAATGTTGTTTAGCAGTTAGTCCAAGCCTTAACGACTAGCCTTGAGCAGAGGTAACGGTTTTATAACTCTCTTTAGGCTGACGCTTCAACGATCAGAGTGCACTCAACTAAACTGGGAAATCAGCGCAATTCATCGTTAAAGTGTTTGACCCATAAGTCCTGGAATTTGTTGAGCGTGAAGCTGCACACATCGACCGTCAATATATCGCAAACATCATTGGAATTGAAAAGTATCGGTGATTTATATTTTTCGCTTTGGTCGCGTCAGTTCTGTTTTGTTACCGTTCGAACTCGTTTAAAAACCTGTGAAGGGAGTTATGCGTTAAAACCAGTTATGACGAATCGTCGACGGCGGAAGAATGCCAGGTCCCGTGAGAGATGGTTGATGGAACGATGGAATGCAACGAACAGGTGTCCACTTAATCCGATGGCTAAACTGTACGTACTGAGCGAGAGAATTATAACTGTGGACCGACAACGAAGGTTCGACAATCGTAAAATATGACCAATGCGGAAAACAAATCACGTTCACGACCATTCATTAGATATTTTATGAAGAATCAAATCCAATGCGGGCAGTCCATTCTTCTCTTCCAGGCCTTATCTGCTTCTCTTCTCACCTTCCTTTCGTCCTTCTATCACTAAATTGCTGTCTCCGCCTCTTTCGCGTACTCCGTTGAATGCGTCAATTCCCACGCCAATCATCTCTAACATACTTCTGCGACGAAGCCATTTTCCAAACTTCTACATCACATCCGTTTAATTTCGTCTAACCAGACAGAAATCCAATAATTTTATGACCACGACAAACTTCAACTTTGACAGTCGGAGTGACGTTGTTGACGTCTGACCCACTCTGCCACCCTTTGCCCATTTAATTACCTGCCCATTTTCCCATCTGATTCTGCTACCCTTCTCCATAACCCACCCTGACACCAATTCCCTAACCCACCTTGCCACCCTTTTCCCCCATCCCACTATGCCATTCTTTCCCCAACTCACTTTGCCACCCTTTCCCAGTCCAATCTACCATTTTTCTCAAAATCCACTCTGTCACCCTCCGCAATACACTCTACCACCCTTTCCCCAATCCACTGTGCCACCCTTTCCTCCACTACGTCTGAGGTCAACGTATGCCTCGAAACACAGTAAAATCCACAGATTATCAAGGCCCGTGACCAGAATCGTCGATGGAGATCGCGCTGCTCTGGCAGTCCCACAATCATTTGACGCCATTACCTGCGCCAAGTTGCATCCGCTAGCGATAGAATTCTCCAACAGGGCACCAGATGAAGTTGTTCGGGTTACCGAGAACCAGTAGCAAAATACAAGTTGATTACTCGTCCCCGACCGAGTGGAATGCGCAATTGGAGCGCTCCACGCTTTGCAGAAATGTCTGAGTAATAAATCTCTAGTCGTCATATGTTAGTCAGATCTGGTTGGTTCTGGTCAAGCCTGGTCATCTCAATGGTGTGGTCAGCTGTCCGGCATCTTAGGAATATTTGCCCGGCCGAGCGCTCGCCTTAACATAAAGTAAGCGATGGAGAAATTTATGTGGCGCCCGCAGTGTAAGACCAGATGTGATACGCTGCGCAATGTCTGTGTAAATGTCAGTCTGTGTGTCTGTCAAATGTCCGCTTCTGTCTCGGTCCCTGGCTCCTTCCGTGTAGAACCCTACGTTGCTCTGTGTATCCGTATGTACCTCGTCCGATATATATCTCTGTCTAAATATGGAAATAGTTAAATAAAACATATAAATAAGAAAGACGGATAGGGAGATTGTTCATATGCTCTTCTGGGAAATTGCCGAACAAATGCTCAGAAAGTCAATCGTTTTATTGCGCACTAAAGACGCTATATAAATATATCGCAGCGTATTGAGTTGTATAAGGATGCATTGCATAGCAATCGTATCGTATTGCATTGCATCGTTTGATATTGCTTAGCAAGAAAAGACATTTTTTCGATGTGACCTTTTCAACAAGCGAATAATTCTACATACGGAATCGGGTTTTGCAGACGGTTGATTAATGAATGGCACGTTGCACGGTTTCCCCTTCTCTCACTTGTTGATGCTCTCAGTATTATGAGCACAATATTCGTAGGCGAGCCTGGGTTGAGATGTAA
This sequence comes from Bimastos eiseni, assembly GCA_959347315.1. NCBI lineage: Eukaryota > Metazoa > Annelida > Clitellata > Crassiclitellata > Lumbricidae > Bimastos > Bimastos eiseni. The sequence continues at coordinate 9,138,679 of OY365821.1, read as the reverse complement.
CACCTCGTCGAAAAGACACACCTGTTGCTGTCTTAGTTTTTGCGCAATAATAGGATCATTGCTAAGAAACAGGTGTCCAGAATATTATTATGGTGCCTCTGCAGTGTGCGTGTCTAATTTTGAGGTTGAGATGGTGGGAAAAAGAGGTAGATGAAGCAGCACAGGGAGAAATTAAGTAGAGGAAGAATAACAGGACGAGGACGAGGAACAAGAGAGGAAGCCGAACAAAATAATAGCTTTAAGTGCTTATTTCCTGTAGAATTATTCTTTGATTAGCTATATGAGCGATGTCGTGAAGGTTTAAGTGAATTGCTATAATGCGTGAACAAACGTTCGAACAAATAAATATTCTTTACAAATTTGAATCCATAATTAATCAACCAGCTTAACAGCATTAGGAAAAGTTGCTAAAAATTCACATGGCATTGGTAGCAACTGGAGCAACTGGAGCACTGAAGCAATCTGGCTCCTGCTAATTAGGGTAATTTAAGCTAATTATTAATTATTTATTATGCCATCCGATCGACGTGTCTACATATTCGATGAACACTTTCATTCCGTCGGTATGATTATTTATTTTATTTATTTATTTATTTATTCTGATATTTGATGTCGCCTTCTTCTAACATCTTTTGCTAAGAAGTGTACACGCCTCGCGGCGCAATTGCAGTTGTATTGCAAAGCAATGGTGCGCGAAGGACTTGCTCAAGGTCCCTACACAGTGACTGACGCCTCGGACGAGGGTCGAACCCACTCACTTAGAGCACACTGAATGTTACGGGCCGACCGCTCTAACCGATCAGCCACCGTGCCACATTACTCCAGATACAACCTACTTTGCATTTAATCTTAGCTAAACAACATAATAACTTAGATTTACACAGGAACAGAGTAGGCTATTTATTAACACTAATTTTGTGGGTGCGGAGCCTCTTTTTGAATTCGTGATTGTTGAATCCCTAACGGAATAATATTTCTTAATAGGATACCGGCAGATTTCATGGTGAATCGATGAGTATTTGAGAGAGTGGGGACTGGGCGATATGTCTTTTCATGTGCAGAGTGGCTGTCTCTATGTATGTGTGTGTGCGTGCGCCCTTTCTCATTTGGAAGAAAGCCCAATAAACTGGTGAAATCAGGTCATATGCTCATGTCGGAAGAACAATTCCCACATATACAACACACAAGAAACATTATGCAAGCTCATTACAACTTGGCAAACTTTTTGCACTTCCGGAAGCGTTGTATCTAGGCTCCTCAAAGTAATTTAACGGCGAAAATATCTTGAGAAGAAATCGTCCAATGAGCTCTTCTGTCCAATCTGGTCCGAGTTGATCTGATCTGAGTCTTAATCTGATCGAATTCTTTCCAATTTCCGTCCACTCTCCATAGTCAAGTCCGTCTTAATAACTTCTATGACGCCATCGTCTGACAGCTCACTGGATAGAATCGATGTTAGTTCGGCGACGAGCGATGACAGCAGCGTACCATCGATTGATTGTGCCGTAAATTTCATTTGCGCCCCTAAGACTATATCATCCGCTGCCAGTCACCGCAAAAGCTATGGCAACAGTCACCATGGTGACCAGTCCGATTTCGTCACAGAACAAAGACAGTGAAACCTATCAGAGACCGGCTGAGACGCCGCCGCGGCGATTTCGGGAGAAATGGAGATTGTTCTCTTTTGTTGGGGCTTCCACGAGGTTTTTTGTCACGCCGTCCTTGGTTTATTAGGCGAATAGAATAGAACAGGGAATATTCTCTGCGGTACTGGTGCAGACGTCAGCCAACCCACGCGCATCTCTTGTTCTCTCGTTATTCGACCACTGTGTTCCGTTTCTCTGTCGGGCGGCAATCAATGTACGATTTGTGAGCAATATACTTCAAGAGACTCAGCTAAGGTCGTTCTTCCGTGGTCGTTTCGCTTCGGTCCAGTGGCTCCCCAATCATTGCGCGTGGGTGAGCGACATTATAAGGTGACACGATCTATATGTCCGCCTGCTTATTACGAGTTATTTATGACCGCGCGAGATACGCTAGTGTCGCAATAATATTCACATCTGTCTGGTAATAAAGTTCCTGACGTGGTCGTGCAGTTTTGTCGAATTAACGACATGGAAATTGTGAAAGCATTCTGACGTTAGATAATCAATGACGTCAGAGAATCAATGACGTCAGAGAATCAATGACGTCAGAGAATCAATGACGTCAGAGAATCAGGACGCCAGCGAATCAATGACGTCAGATAATCAATAATCTCTCAGCCTATTTCAACTTATTTACCAACAATAACCTGACTTCTTGTTTCATTGCTCTATAGAGTCTAATCGGATCGCTACAAAGAAACGAGTGTTTATGGTGCCTTTGCACCGAAAATGTCTTCGACTTTAAGACAGGAATGGAAGATAAAAGACGCAGAGGAGGAGGAAGGAGAAAATAGGTATTAAAAGGGGAAAATAAGAGGAGTTAGAAGATGAACAAGAGCGGAAAAACAAGTATTTAATGAATTGTGAAGTGCTTGAGTCCTAGAGATAATAACTATTTACATTCAATTGATGAGGGCTTGAATGATTTGCTAATAATCAAATTTCGATTCAAGTAATGTTAATTTTTTGCCCGTTTATGAAACATTTTGCAACTATTCTAACTTAGTTCTATGATTGTAATAGACTAATTGGTTAAACTGTTTGTTTAATCCAAAGTAAACAACACAAAGCAAGTGATATATTTACTGCGTTCTGATCCATGCTGTTGAAAAGGGTTGTATGACTACTGACAACTGTTCACTTGAGGCGACCTTCGACCTGTGCATTATGAAAACGGCGCTATAGAAGTCCCTAGATTTGATTTGAGTTACAACTGACTTAGCAGGCATTCATATGAGTTCATGTTTCTTTTAAGATCATATCATGTTGACTTTTATAGCATTTGGGCGACGTTACGACCGTATCGTATCTTTAGATTTATATGGCGCCTCTCGCAGAATAACTATTCGGAGACAATGTCTTAAGTGCGCTGCAGGAGTTTCGTGTCTCGGTGGGTGACGACGAGACCATAAGCGTTTCAAGATAAACTGCCCAATCCGTCAGCGATATTAAAAGTGTGAAGATTGTTACAGGTTTTACCGCATGTCCCTTGGTGCAGTGTTTGTCGGCCATGTTAGAAAACGTGTCAATCAAGACCGTTTATATTCTGATTGGAATCAGTTTCATCGATAAAAGGCACCGAAGCAGAGCATTTTTCGTGTGCTGTGTCGCCATGTTATTACATCCGGGGTCTCCAGTTGCTTTTGGTTTCCTTGTCTGGGTCGTTCAGTTCGAGCAATCTCGTGCAGACTTGAAACATGTGATGTGCTCGTGTCGTGAATAGAGGTTCATTACGCATCAAAGAAATGAAACATTGTTCAGCTGAAGTTGCATCGTATGGGATCACAATTGCATTGCACGTCATCACGTTGCATTGCATGATATTATATCGCACTCTTTTCTATAGAATTACATTATATTTTGTTATTCTGCACTGATTTCTATTGTATCTTATTGTATCGCACCGAACGGAAAAGTATTTCATTGCATTGTAGACTATTAAGTTGCACTCTTTCGTATCTGTTTAAATCTATTATGCGAGGTTCTTATAGGGCGCAATATAAATGGCCATTTTACATACATACATACTCTATCGTTCTGTGTTGTGGCTTCATTAGTTGACCCAGACAACCTATGACTTTCCGAAGACTTGCATCGAAGGCAGATAAGATTATTTTAGATTTGAAAATCGATCGAAGAAATCTTGATAGAGGTCTGCAAGACTGAAGACACAAGCACCGACACATACGCATACAAAAATAAATAAAACAATAAGCACCGATACATACATATATATACAACAATACGCAACGGTACGTACACAGATACATGCGAAAATACGCAACGATACATACAGTCATGCACAGATACATACAACAATATATTGTTGTGTGCATGCACAGATTCACAGATACAACAATAGATACCGATACCACGCATATACATACAACAATACGCTGGACCTATCTTGAAGTCAATCAGAGGAAGCCGATATATCGACACATGTATAGAGACATGAAAGGAATCGTCCGAGTTATCGACAATCGATGAGACCGTTTGGTATAGAGTCGTTCGACGACCCAGATATAATGGACCAGGCCTATGCCCTGACCCAAATAAAATGGACCACGCCAATGCCTTGACACGAACTAAACGAAACCATTCCGTTGACGCTTCAGTATGTCTCTTTGCCACGGTGTGTCTGTCTGACAAACAGTCTATTTGTCTGTGAATGTGGGTGTTCGAATGCAATGTAGTCGAACATTTACATAGCACCCCGTTAAGACATCTACTCAGAGGCGCTTTCTGCACTGGCCTATATTAATGATGCAAAATGTCATTACTAAAGGAATATATTTAAACAGTAAGCAAACAGTTCATAATATGTAGCAAATTCACTTCCAATTGTGTAAGTGGGTTTCCAGTAAATGTCTTAAAGTTGTTTGTCTAGTGTTCTACGGAAGCGGATTGTTCCTACACCTGCAGCACTTTCTTCAAACCAGTGAGAGGTAGAGGAGAGAAAGATGAAGAGAGATAGACGGACAGATACAGAGAGAAAGAGACAGACGAAGACACAGACAAGATATAAAAAGAAGACAATGAACCGTATACTTAAGATTCAGTCGGACTTAGGTTATTGAAGCAAAGACTAAAGACAACGGTTAATAGATGGAATTATATTGAAATAAATCATAACCTTTGATAAGAACGTCCGCTAAATCATATTAGATGCGCGCATGCAGTTCATCAGTGGCTTACTGCGCCCAGCGGTCTCATTCACCCCTCTTTACCCCGAAACCTCCGTTCTCTTATGGCGACCGCAGTCACGTGTGTCAATTTCGTTCAAAGACTTGTGTCATGAAAAGCCACATTTCTGGACATAGGTGCCTAGTTAAAATCTTGTGTTTAGTATAAATTCAGGGTTTCACGCACACACACCCATTCACCCATCGACAAGCACAAACACCCATCCAAACACAAGCCGACACACACGCACATTCACACACACAGACACACACACAAACAAACACACCAACACACACAAACATCTACACACACAAACACGCGCACACACACACATATATATATATATTTATTTATATATATATATATATATAGTTATCATGCAAATAATACATAGAATCAAAAAAAACTTTTCTCTACCTAGCTGTTTATCCATCTATCCTTCCATCCATCCATCAATTCATCCATCCATCCATCCACAAAGCCATTCATCCGTGTACCTCTTTGTCCTTCCGTGTCTCCATTCATCCCTCTTCCTCCATCCTATCGTTCATCAATCCGTCCTTTCCTTCTTCCGTCCTACTTCCCCTTCCTCCAACCGTCCTTCCTTCCGTCCGTTTACCATTCCGTCATTCAATTCATCCTTCTTTGTTACCATACGTCAGTCCGACGTTCCCTACTTTCCATAGTTCGCCCATCCGTCCATTCATCTGTACGTCTCGCTTTCTGTCCGTCTGTCTATCTGGTTATCCGTCCCACTGCCTGTCTGTCCAGCCTGTCTGGCAATATGTCGGTCCGTCTTTTTGTGTGTCTAATGGGGTTGGTGGGTCTGTCTAATTCAACGAGAGATGGTGTAATCGTCTGGCTCTGCCCCCGTGCGTCAACAGAGAAACATCAGCCCAGCCATCATCTTCTTCCTCTTCTTCTTCATCTTCCATTTCGACCGACCAACCAACATCTCCGCCTCCGCTGCTGCTGATGCTGATGTGGATGCGGAGGATGCTGATGATGACGATGTTGTTTTAGTACTAATCTCAAGTTACGGCTTCTGCAGCTCAAAAGCAACATTAATCGTCTAAGGCATCTATTTTGCTTACATGTCATAATATTATCAATAATTATATATATATATATATATATATATATATATCCAGACGCATATGAGTGTAGCACGCGTAATATATATATATATATATATATATGTGATGATTATATATATATACATATATTATAGATATAAAATTTATAATATATATATATATATATATATATATATATATATATATATATGTGATGATTATATATATATACATATATTATAGATATAAAATTTATAATATATATATATATATATATATATATATATAATGAAGACAGAGAAAGAGCCATATTAAGAAATGTTATTAAACATATAAAAAGGGGGAAAATATAATAATAAAATAATAAAAATAATAAAAATTCAATAATAATAATACTAATGATAACAGGACTAATTACAATAATAATAATAACAATAGTAACAGGATTAATTACAATAATAATACTAGTAATAATAAAAATAATATTAATAATAACAACAACAACGACAACCGCAACAACGTCTACCTAATGGGGTTAATTAACGCAGATGTCAGCAAAGCGAAACAGATATACTTTGGAGAATTGGACGCTCTTCACGAGCGTATAAATTGATGAACAGGGTCTGTGGAGGCAGAGAATTAACAAAGAAAACGAAGATAAAATTGTACGAGAAGACGATACGATCGATTTTCTTATACGGATCGGAATGTTGGTCAACGCGGAAGCTAGACGACAGAGGAATTCTTTAGGAACAAAACGAGACGTCTGTGGAAGCTCACGGGCGTTTCAAGACGACAGAAAATAGGACACGATGAAATACGAGACTCGTTGGATATCCAAGCAACTCTGCTGGGCGCAGACGTTCAACGAAGACGCCGATGTTCTGGACATGCAAGAGTGAATGCCAGTAGACCGAATCCCATACAGCGCACTAATTGGAAGAGAAACAAAGGCGGTCCAAGACTATAAGCTGGTTAGATAATATTAATGAGGACACATTAACATCACTTGGATAGACAGTCGCTGAGGGGTGCAATCCGCTTGACGGCTGTTCGAGGACAATGGAGCACAGTTCTTCCGAGTCAGTAGCTGATAATGACGACTATATATAAATATATATATATATATATATATATATATATATATATATTTATATCATACTATTTTTTCCTAGGTTTGCTAGACATCAAGATATCCGACAAAAAAGAACATGTTCTCCTTTTTAGCCTCCTTTTCAGTGTCCAGCAGGCAAAGCAAAGGAACTTAATGATAATTATGTCCATCTCTCGTAGGGTTTGCTATGGTGGAGCTAATTGGTCTATTGAGTATAATTTTGTGGCGGTTTTTACATAATCTGCAGGCGCATGTTGCTGCCATATTCCCCAAAACTATGGGTTAAATGAGAAAACAGACTAACAGTTCAATGTATACTTATTTTATGTTTTTCATTGCAGCTCTGTTTTCCAGACGTTTCTATAGTCCACGCTCTGAATGATCAATCAAATCATTCAAATCCTCTTTATTGCTTACCAAGGAGAACACAACAAAACCAAAATCATGTTCAAGAACCAACATATGCTCAAAATTAGCAGTAGTCACAGAGCTAGTTAGTGGAATATCACATCGGTAAGCAATGGGGAGACATTGAGACATCAAAGGAACGAACTGTTTCCACATGTATGACACGTAAACAAACATGTAAACATACATGTAAACATACACGTAAACATACACGTAAACAAACATGTAAACAAACACGTAAACATACACGTAAACATACATGTAAACATACACGTAAACATACACGTAAACATACACGTAAACATACACGTAAACAAACATGTAAACATACACGTAAACATACACGTAAACAAACATGTAAACATACACGTAAACATACACGTAAACATACATGTTTACTGTCTCGTACATATCGAGCAAAACAGCGACAACCTTAACAAGATCAACTGAAATCTGAATCTGGATTGAGTGCCACTCGCTGTGACTACACGGAGTCATTTATATAGCGGCATTCGAGTAAACGTCTCCAGAACGCCGAGTGGCTTTGGTGTTTCATTACAGGCCCTCTTGCAATTCATCCAGTAAGTGGTCATGGAATGAAGGAGTGGATTGGAACGTGTCTCCGGGGATGGCATGGGAAGGCAGAGAGAGGTGGGGGTAAGGAATCGTGTGGTTGCATAAGATCCGTCGATTAGGAAACCATTTGACACGCGGCGGATAAAGGCCTGCGTTCTGTCTGTCACCAGATGGAAGCACGTGTGTACGAAACGGCCGCGCTGTATGTGCGCACCTCTTGTTATTCAGCATCTGTGGTCCGTTTATGAGAAAAAAAATCCAATATCCATGACATCGGCCATTGTTCTATAAATTATTATGAGAACATTTTATCTCTGTGCATATTATGTAAAGAAATATATATGTATGTATGCATGAATATAAATGTGTGTATAATTATGTGCTTATGTGTCCATATACTGCAATGTAACGTAATCAAGCATTTGTATAGCGCTGTTCGAATCAGCAGCGCTGTCAACAAGCGTCTGTGCTTGGGCAAGGGAACGAAGAAGTCTAAAGACGTCTCCAAAACTGTGGTATGTATATACATATATAATATGTATTTATGTGTGCATGTGGTATGTATATGTGTATGTATGAATGACATGTGTGATGTTTGTTTGTACGCGTGAATACGTGTACATCTGTTCACATGTATGCAGAGCTATACATACATGCGGTTGAATATATTGTGTATCTGTATTTGTATGCAGGTGTGTATGAACGCATTTATGCATGTAAGCACATGTGTACATATGTATGTATAATATGTATGTATGTATATATGTATATGTATATGTTTGTATGTATGTATGCATGCATGTATGTATGTATGTATGCATGCATGCATGCATCCATCCATCCATGCATCCATGCATGTATGTATGTAAGTATGCATGTATGTATGTATGTATGTATGTATGTATGTATGTATGTATGTATGTATGTATGTATGTATGTATGTATGTATGTATGTATGTATGTATGTATGTATGTATGTATGTATGTATGTATGTATGCATCCATGCATGCATGCATCCATCCATCCATGCATCCATGCATGCATGTATGTATGTATGTATGTATGTATGTATGTATGTATGTATGTATGTATGTATGTATGTATATATGTATGAATGTATGTATGTATATATGTATCCCGTCGCCTATCACAATCAATATTATGCTAATAACTCTTCCAGTCCTTCGATTTATTCTAGTTTTCAGAAGAAGTGCTTATGTAGCGCCACTCTGCTGATGACTTTATATCAAATATTCAGCAAATCTCCTCCTCTGTTGCGCTAATGTTGTCCAAAGCAGGAAACATCACATTGTCCGCTAAAAAGACTTAGAAAGACGCAACTCTAGACACGAAGAGTGAGAGAGAGAGAGAGAGAGAGAGAGAGAGAGAGAGAGAGAGAGAGAGAGAGAAGGGAGAAGAGAGCGGGAAGTGAGTGGGGTGTGGAGAGAGAAAGAAAGATAGAGAGAAGCAAGAGAGAAAGAAAGAAAGAAAGAGACAGAGAGAGACAGAGAGCGAGAGAGAGAAGAGAGAGAGAGAATAAAGAGAGAAAGAAAGAAAAGGAGAGAGACAGACAGAAAGAGAGAGAGAGAGAGAGGGAAGAAAGAGAGAGAGAGAGAAGGGGAGAGAGGGAAGAGAGAGGAGAGAGAGAGAGAGAGAGAAGAAAGAGACAATGTGATCCACAAATGGTTTCAAAGGCCTTTGAAAGATCTAAGAACACTTCAATTATAGTTTTTGGTCACCTACAATTTTGTTGATCTGGTTTTTACGATCAAATAAAATTAGCTCTGTGGATATAGGTTTCCTATAGCGTATATGCATTGTAAACTCAAGTATCCTATGTTATTTTGATCCACGAAAGGTGATATTTCAAGGGTATGCAATTTCTTCTAGTAATTCAAAGAGGCGTAGAATATACATAGGACGATAATAAGCTTAGAACCAATTATTTATTCTTTTTCTCAAAGATCATAATGGTCTATGTTAATTTGAGCTATTTAGTAAAAACACCTTAAGCTAGCACAAAAGTAACACAGGGGTGTATTGTGTTAAGATGATGCACGAGTATCTGCAATGATCTTCACTGTGGAGATTATTTATCTGAACAATTACAGTCTGTGATTTCAAGGTGCATCAAGACGGCAAAGAAAATCAAATTACACATAATTATAGCTCAAGGATTTAGGTCATCTTTGGCTTATTACCAGCTAGATTTATGAACAATAAGCTAATTTACACCTATAATTTTTACTAAAACACTGCTTAAGTTCTCAGATTCCTTATGTCAGGGACCCTACACCTCAATGATCAATTTCAATTATACCTTAATTGTCACTTATTTATTTTATTACTGTTTTGTTTCTTTTGCAGATTTCCATACATTAATGTTTTCTGCTAAATAAATTTCTTCATTTCCAAGGATTAGTACGGCAGATCAGCTCAGATTGATATCCATTGTATACCATTCTAAGAGGGTAGCTAGGGTTGTAGCAACAGGTAGCATTGGCTGCTCAAGAAATCGTCCAAAGATATGTTAACTTCAGAATTTCCTTTTCAATATGAGCAAATTATTGTTTAGATCTTGCGTGTGAGTTATCATTGTCCATTCTTTTATTAAAGTATAATTAGTTCATTTCTCGTTTCGGATTATTACATAATTCGTAAGTCGAGCAACAGAAAGAAAACTGTTCGGAGATATTAGCAATCTAGATTGACGAATTCTTTTTACTTGAGTGGAGTGCATTTATGGCGTTATCTACTAAAGTCGTAGAATCTCGAGTAACACGGATTGGTTTATCTATTACTGGATAAAAACCATGCGCATAAACTACATTTAGGAAGTTTTCACTTTTCTCGATATTCAAGCGATCCATACTAAAGTCTTCTGGTAAGCTACAAGATTTCATTTTTAAGTGCTAGCTAACCAAAAGGTGACAATGGCGCTATTAGACGACGCTAGGTTCACATTATCGGTTAAAATAATTTTATAAGATTTGTCGTAGTGGTGGCAATGATGGATGGAAATGAAAAGACGAATTTAGAAGAGGAAGTCGAAGAAGAGAATTTATGCGCAGAGTTTCTCTCCACTTCCTACCCAGGCCAATGGATATTTACGCCGTAATTCGTCGATGTGGCGTCCTCTGGCGAGAGAATAGGCGCCCGAATTATGACGTGTTCCTTCGTCGCGTGTCCTGCCACCTAGCGCCCAATATATTATTTCTGAGACGGAATAGTTCTTATTAGCGAACGACGGTGGCTCCGAGAACGACGTTATTTTGAAATCTGAGGCGATTGCAAAATTGGCGTCAAATTATCGTAATAACCCCATGCTGGTGCTTTCTCGTGCACCCCACCCTATTCTACGAGCCAACTTTCTTTTATACTGATACCAGTTCGGCGTTTTGCCCGCATTATATATACATGTAAGTGTATGTGTGCGTTTGCGTGAGTGTCTGTGTTTGTCGGTCTGTGTATGTGTTTATTCATACAGTGTAAAAAGTAGAAATACGATGTGTGTAGTATTTATATATTGATGCGTAATTGCGCAAATATTGAAATAGTACAAACAGATATAATATTGTATCTTCTACGAAGAAGAAGAAGAAGAAGAAGAAGAAGAAGAAGAAGAAGAAGAAGAAGAAGAAGAAGAAGAAGAAGAAGAGCGGCCCCGAGAGTGTTACGACAACTTCATCTTTCGACGGATAATGATGATGACAGGTGGTCGGCCTTCTCATTTTCCTCCCTCTAGCCTGCCCCTCCTCCCTTTCCTCCATCTTCCTCCTTCCAGCCTGCCTCTCCTCCTTTTCCTCCCTCTAGCCTCCCTCTCCTCCATTTCCTCCCTCTTCCTCTGTTTTCCTCTACCTTCCACCCGCCCCGATGGCGTCGGTGGCACAGTCAGTTGGCTATAATATAAGTTGGATATTAATCTTCATCAAACAGCTGCAGAGTGTTTTGTATTGTATCAAATGTCGTTGTTTTTTTTAATTTAATAATTACAATTCCATATATTTCCACATAATGTATTAAATTATATTGTGTTTAAAATGATGAAAGTTGGTTGGCTGGAAGGCGCTGGAGAGAGCATGCGAACAGAAAGTTGTGTTTTGCTACAATTTATTGACAACAGGAAACAACGCTGGTTTGGACACGTTCCTGGAGGGCAGGGTGCTGAGGAAGGCAACAAGGGGACGGAAAAGATTGAACATGTTGAATGATCTGGAAAACGGAGAACCTTATGCGACTGCGGAGGAGAGAAAGGAGGGATATAAGAATTTTCCATGTCACAAACCTGCTCTTTGGCAGAAGACTGAAGAAGATATTTTCATATAAAGTATTAATCCTATCGTATTAAATACTGCCATATTGTATTGCATCAATAACAGACAGGCAATGTATCAAGTCTTATTGTATTATATTAAAAAGCGTATCCGTAGACAATGGACGTCACGGAACAGTATTGTCCGCAACAGATATTATTTTCATGACAGCCAAGCACTTGCTCTGACGTCACCGTTGCTAATGCCAACGAATAATTGCTTTTATCTTGAATATTTCATGCTGACATATACAGCGTGGGTCACAGACGCCTACCAGACAAATTCTCTATTACTCGCTTCACAAGAAAAAACGGCTTAAAACACGACGACCATTTCATTGAAAACCCGTTATTGGTTTTGACGAAATGAATGCTGTTGCTTTTCAAAGATAAACGCCACTAACCATAACGTGTGTGTGACCTGGGTTCATCGTCTGATGTGATACTTGATGGCCATCCAATGTTCCTGACTGTTTCCTCTGTGTTTAGTACCGTTTGGCATTATGTGTCGGCGGTTTATCATTGTTTGTTCGTCAAATTACCGTATTCGTCGCGAGTTGTGTCTGATTACCGTGAGTTGTGTCCGTTAGAACCGCTTTTATTCTGTACCAGCTGTGGAGTGTTTTCAATGAATAATTCAACTGGTTTGCGATCATCGTTAGGCCCCTACGCGTTTGAAGTCGCTCCATGTTCCTTTTTATCCCATGTTCCTTTTTATCCCATGTTCCTTTTTATCCCATGTTCCTTTTTATCCCATGTTCCTTTTTATCCCATGTTCCTTTTTATCCCATGTTCCTTTTTATCCCATGTTCCTTTTTATCCTTGTCGAGATGGTCGGCGCCAGGACTTGCTGAGTCTGCATGCATGGATGCGTGTATGTATTGATGCATCTGCGTATGTATGTAAGTACGTATGTATGCGCCTGTGTCTGCGTACATGTACCTGCGTATGTTTGTGTGCATGAGGTTGGGGCTATAGAACTCGACAAGGCAGGCAGAAGCGAGGCCTAGCAGGCAGTGCCAGACTAAGGCAGTTCTCCCATGCAGACCCTATATGCAAAAGAATGTATTTATTTATCTATCTGTGAATTAATTTATATATGTAGGAATTTATGTTCGCATATGTATGTTGCTGTGTTTACATTGATATATGCATACACGCATAAACATATACATTCATACACACGAACATACATGGTTGCATCTGCCACTATGTAAGAAAAATGAGTTTATAATGTATGCATTTGAGAGAAATAAATGGAGGATAAAGAGGTGGAGGAGGAGGACGAAGAGGAGGAGGAGGAAGAGGAGGAGGAGAAGGAAGAAGAAGAAGAAAAGATGATGATGATGAAGAAGATAAAGAAGAAGAAGAAGAAGAAAAAGAGAGGAAGAAGAAGAAGAAAAAGAGAGGAAGAAGAAGAAGAAGAAGAGAGGAAGAAGAAGAAGAAGAAGATAAAGAAGAAGAAGAAGAAGAGAGGAAGAAGAAGAAAAAGAGAGGAAGAAGAAGAAAAAGAGAGGAAGAAGAAGAAAAAGAGAGGAAGAAGAAGAAGAAGAAGAAGATAAAGAAGAAGAAGAAGAAGAGAGGAAGAAGAAGAAGAAAAAGAGAGGAAGAAGAAGAAGAAGAAGAGAGGAAGAAGAAGAAGAAGAAAAGAGGAAGAAGAAGAAGAAGAAGATAAAGAAGAAGAAGAAGAAGAGAGGAAGAAGAAGAAAAAGAGAGGAAGAAGAAGAAGAAAAAGAGAGGAAGAAGAAGAAAAAGAGAGGAAGAAGAAGAAGAAAAAGAGAGGAAGAAGAAGAAGAAAAAGAGAGGAAGAAGAAGAAGAAGAGAGGAAGAAGAAGAAGAAGAAGATAAAGAAGAAGAAGAAGAAGAAAAAGAGAGGAAGAAGAAGAAAAAGAGAGGAAGAAGAAGAAGAAGAAGAGAGGAAGAAGAAGAAGAAGAAGATAAAGAAGAAGAAGAAGAAGAGAGGAAGAAGAAGAAAAAGAGAGGAAGAAGAAGAAAAAGAGAGGAAGAAGAAGAAAAAGAGAGGAAGAAGAAGAAGAAGAAGAAGATAAAGAAGAAGAAGAAGAAGAGAGGAAGAAGAAGAAAAAGAGAGGAAGAAGAAGAAAAAGAAGATAAAGAAGAAGAAGAAGAAGAGAGGAAGAAGAAGAAGAAAAAGAGAGGAAGAAGAAGAAGAAGAAGAGAGGAAGAAGAAGAAGAAGAAGATAAAGAAGAAGAAGAAGAAGAAAAAGAGAGGAAGAAGAAGAAAAAGAGAGGAAGAAGAAGAAGAAGAAGAGAGGAAGAAGAAGAAGAAGAAGATAAAGAAGAAGAAGAAGAAGAGAGGAAGAAGAAGAAAAAGAGAGGAAGAAGAAGAAAAAGAGAGGAAGAAGAAGAAAAAGAGAGGAAGAAGAAGAAGAAGAAGAAGATAAAGAAGAAGAAGAAGAAGAGAGGAAGAAGAAGAAAAAGAGAGGAAGAAGAAGAAAAAGAAGATAAAGAAGAAGAAGAAGAAGAGAGGAAGAAGAAGAAGAAAAAGAGAGGAAGAAGAAGAAAAAGAGAGGAAGAAGAAGAAGAAGAAGAAGATAAAGAAGAAGAAAAAGAAGAGAGGAAGAAGAAGAAAAAGAGAGGAAGAAGAAGAAAAAGAAGATAAAGAAGAAGAAGAAAAAGAGAGGAAGAAGAAGAAAAAGAGAGGAAGAAGAAGAAAAAGAGAGGAAGAAGAAGAAAAAGAGAGGAAGAAGAAGAAGAAGAAGAAGATAAAGAAGAAGAAGAAGAAGAGAGGAAGAAGAAGAAAAAGAGAGGAAGAAGAAGAAAAAGAAGATAAAGAAGAAGAAGAAGAAGAGAGGAAGAAGAAGAAGAAAAAGAGAGGAAGAAGAAGAAAAAGAGAGGAAGAAGAAGAAGAAGAAAAAGAGAGGAAGAAGAAGAAAAAGAGAGGAAGAAGAAGAAAAAGAGAGGAAGAAGAAGAAAAAGAGAGGAAGAAGAAGAAAAAGAGAGGAAGAAGAAGAAGAAGAAAAAGAGAGGAAGAAGAAGAAAAAGAGAGGAAGAAGAAGAAGAAGAAAAAGAGAGGAAGAAGAAGAAAAAGAGAGGAAGAAGAAGAAGAAGAGAGGAAGAAGAAGAAGAAGAAGAGAGGAAGAAGAAGAAGAAAAAGAGAGGAAGAAGAAGAAAAAGAGAGGAAGAAGAAGAAAAAGAGAGGAAGAAGAAGAAAAAGAGAGGAAGAAGAAGAAGAAGAGAGGAAGAAGAAGAAGAAGAAGAGAGGAAGAAGAAGAAGAAAAAGAGAGGAAGAAGAAGAAAAAGAGAGGAAGAAGAAGAAGAAGAAAAAGAGAGGAAGAAGAAGAAGAAGAAAAAGAGAGGAAGAAGAAGAAGAAGAAAAAGAGAGGAAGAAGAAGAAAAAGAGAGGAAGAAGAAGAAGAAGAAAAAGAGAGGAAGAAGAAGAAAAAGAGAGGAAGAAGAAGAAGAAGAAGAAGAAGAGAGGAAGAAGAAGAAGAAGAAGATAAAGAAGAAGAAGAAGAAGAGAGGAAGAAGAAGAAGAAAAAGAGAAGAAGAAGAAGAAAAAGAGAGGAAGAAGAAGAAGAAGAAAAAGAGAGGAAGAAGAAGAAAAAGAGAGGAAGAAGAAAAAGAAGAAAAAGAGAGGAAGAAGAAGAAAAAGAGAGGAAGAAGAAGAAGAAGAAAAAGAGAGGAAGAAGAAGAAGAAGAAAAAGAGAGGAAGAAGAAGAAAAAGAGAGGAAGAAGAAGAAAAAGAGAGGAAGAAGAAGAAGAAGAAAAAGAGAGGAAGAAGAAGAAAAAGAGAGGAAGAAGAAGAAGAAGAGAGGAAGAAGAAGAAGAAGAAGATAAAGAAGAAGAA
Organism: Bimastos eiseni; assembly: GCA_959347315.1. Taxonomy (NCBI): domain Eukaryota; kingdom Metazoa; phylum Annelida; class Clitellata; order Crassiclitellata; family Lumbricidae; genus Bimastos; species Bimastos eiseni. The sequence goes on along the minus strand of OY365821.1, from coordinate 9,122,552 downwards.
GAAGAAGAGAGGAAGAAGAAGAGAAAAAGATGATGATGATGATGAAGAAGAAGAAGAAGATGAAGAAGAAGAAGAAGAAGAGAGGAAGAAGAAGAAGATAAAGAAGAAGAAGAAGAAGAAGAAGAGAGGAAGAAGAAGAAGAAGAAGATAAAGAAGAAAAAAAAGATGATGATGATGATGATGAAGAAGAAGAAGGAGAAGTCGAGTATATGGAATAGAAATGGAGGTAACGACAACGAAATAGAAACTAAAAACACTTTCGATGGTGGCCAAAAACGCTAATAATCAAAGTCATCATTATAACCGGAAGCGCACAGCGAGAACCAATCATCCTGGGACATTCAATGTCTTTGCATATAATTATGGAGGGAATCCACAGAAATCGGAAAGTCATGTGATATCCTATTAGGTTTTTATATTCGGAAGTCAATCATTAATACGAGATATGTATATCGTGTATTAAAAATTATGGCATCAACCCATACTGTAGCAATAACGGCTGCTATTGTCTGTTTGTTTGTATGCTTGTAGGCACATGTGTGCATATGTATGTATAATATGTACGTATGTATGTACATGTATATATATTTATATGCATGTATGTATGTATAATATGTACGTATGTATGTACATGTATATATATTTATATGCATGTATGTATGTATGTATGTATGTATGTATGCATGTATGTATGTATGTATGTATGTATGTATGTATGTATGTATGTATGTATGTATGTATGTATGTATGTATGTATGTATGTATGTATGTATGTATGTATGCATGTATGCATGTATGCATGTATGTATGTATGTATGTATGTATGTATGTATGTATGTATGTATGTATGTATGTATGTATGTATGTATGTATGTATGCATGTATGTATGTATGTATGTATGTATGTATGTATGTATGTATGTATGTATGTACGCATAAAGTTGATGTGCATTATTGATGGCAAAGTGTCTGGGAACGAATTACTGAGAGTAACACTAAAAGTGAAATATAACGAGGAATCTTGACTTAAATTATATAAAACCAAAACTAAATTCAGACGTTACAGAATAACTAAAACTAATAATAAGTAGAATACTGATAATTCTTACAGAAACTGAAACTCAAGGAAAACTAAAATAACATTGATAAGAGAAGGGAGAAGGAGGAAGAGGAGGAGGAGGAGAAGGAAGAAAATGTGGTTGAATACGCTATAAAAAGGCAAAATAAAGTTAATCTCCTCAAGCACCAACGCCCGTCATCTATGAGTCTTCTAAGTGCCATCCACGTGTCATCCAAATGCCATCTAAGTATCATCTATGATTCCATATGTCATACAAGTGTCATCCAAATGTCATATAGGTGTCATTCATATGTCATCCCACTCTCATCTCAGCATCATTTGTTTCGCATCTGGGTGCTGCAGCCAGGAAATGCGACCCCTCATATCACACTAACTCTCCCCTCGCACCACCAAACGTCATCCGCTGTCAATGATATCTTCCTCACCCTTATCCTCTCCTTTCCACCTCCTCCCCAGTATTCATCGTCCCTCGTCTTCTTCGTTCTTTCCAACCTCCTTCTCCTCTTCTTCTTCCCTCACTTCTGCTTATACTTCTTTCAAGTTTTCTCCTTCTTTGCCATTTTATCGCTTTATTTCGCGCGTCTATTGATCCACCCATATATAAAAATGGGTAATCTTATTAAAACTTTCACTCAATTAGACACGTTCCACTTAATTAGCAGTAGATGTTACTACAACTAAGCAACACTAATTAAGTTCATTGTAGGCTTAATTTTTTGATTATTTAATTTTACGCTGGCTGTCAATTTGGGGCTTTAGGAGGTGAGGCAGCCATTTTGTAATACACAATCAGGAATTATTATTCCGCCAAAACGCATCAGGCCACAGAGTGTCGCTGCACATCGGCAACTTGTAAGTGCAAATGAAGAATTAACAGAAATGAAGAATTAAGAGAGTGTAGATCGGATCGACGAAGAAAGACAGGATCCGAATGGAATATTGAGCAGGATGATGAGATCCAAGCTATTTATTCCAGAATGAAGAAGCATAAAGTTTGGATTGTTTCAAGTTATTGTTATTAAAACATTTTTATAGATGTAATTATTCTACCAGAGCTTATGATCTTGGGGAATACATAATGAGTGTATTAATTATACTTCATCCATTTTTCTTTGTTATACTGTATAGTTTTTAGTATTTTTATGGTTATAATCACTTTTTGTGCTCATTATAAGAAAATTTGCATGTAGCATTCTGGACATCTGGTTTTTCGAGGAGGGTTAGAGCATTGTGACATCATATTTGAGGGAATCATGACTCTTTCACTTTCATTTCCGGGCAGATTTCAGCCACAGTTCCAAAAGGGCTCAGTGATCCAAACTAATCGCAGCTTTAAAAATTATTTCAGTTCTCATTTCAGGACTTTGTACAGAATGCGGTTGTAAGAGGAAGCCAGTGCAGTTGGCTGACAATGTTCAAAACTGTCCTTTTCAGTCGAGGATTAGATCGGGAACGCCTCTGAGTAGATATCTTGAAGGGGCGCTTTATCAACTATTTTTGATTGATTGATTTTTTGATTGGTTCAGGAGATGTTGGAGAATATAGGAAGACGAGCAATCAGTAAAAAAACCCAGCAGCTCTAAGGACAGACTGGATAGCAATTAGACGGAACTAAGGAAGACCAACGAAGAAGAGAGTTGCAATAGTCAATTCTAGAATAGCTAAATGCATGACCTATGGAAGTCAGGGTGGGAGAAGAGACAGACGATGATGATTATCATGACTATGGTCATGACTACGATTATGATTAAGGTCATTATGATTGTAATTGTGATTGTGATGACGATGCTGATGACGATGATGATGACAACGACGATGACGATGAGGACGAGGACGAGGACGAGGACAATGATGATGGTGACAGGCGCCTCACTCTTTACCCTGTCCCTTCAAACGTCTATTTTGGCAAAGCAGTCACACCAACCAACAAGCCGACCGACCGACCGATGTCTCCCCTTCGCACTCCTCCACCCATCCACACCTGCTACTCGGACTTCGGTTTTGCCTTCTAAATTCCAACCCCCTGGCCTCGTCAGCCCCCACCGCGTCATCAACGGTCCGAACGACGATTTCTATAGCGCCAGGCAGTTGAAGGCGCCAAATGAATCGAGCTTTATTCGCATGTAAAGCGGCGCCACGTGAGAGGTGAGACCTTAACCACGCGGGTCACGTTCAGAGCGTCCACTAAAACAGAGATAACTGCTCCGCGTGGGCCGCCCCGCCGCTGGGGAGGGGACTTGCGGAGGGGACCCGGTCGCGAGAGGGCGCGGCAGAAAAACGAGTGAGCGATAAAAGGGGTCGCAATGTACGATGTCCATAAAGCGAGACAAAGTATTCGGTTGGTGCGTAAGCGACGGGGCGAGCTGAGGGCGCTGGGAAATGGGGAAGGCGGGGTGGGGTAGGAAGCGAGGAGGGGAGAATTGGTAATGAGAAAATGAGACGACGACAACGACGCAGCAGGCTTGTGATTGCGACGGAATCCGGAAGAGAAACGGAAGACTTAGCAGTAAACGACAACACATAACGAAAGAAGCCGTTCATCTACTCTATATATATATATATACTGCATATATATATGTATTGTATATATATATTATATATATTATATATTTATATATACTCCATGCATCTGTATATAATAAATATTCACATATATGTTATATAAATATATATATTACCTGCGTTGATATATAGACAGATTATTGGATATTGTGTTTATAGTATATCTATCCATTCTTTTAAAAACGCATACAGATAGGCCTACATTAAGATGTATTATATATATATTATTATGTTTTCATATCAGAAATTGCATATTGCGTGCGCTTAGCTCAAATATAAAGCTCATAATAATAATATATAAATAATTAGGGATTGTTTATATTACACGTGTCAACACGTCAAACTGTATCATGATTAATCCAGATAACAGACAGACGTACTGAGATATTTTAGCGATTCCTAGCCAGGTATATATACTGTACAGTGGCCTCTGAATCTGCGCGCAGACCGTCATCCGTGGGCTTACCAGGACCAGCGGATTGCGTGCGGATCGGGCTTGCACTTACGGGTGAGGGCATCACTGGTGCGGGTATACACCAAGTTTTGCCTGTATGCCGAGGTGAAGTTTTCGGGTTTCTGTAAACTCTTTTGCAACATTCAAGACGAAGCTGAATAAACGTGAATATCAGGACGAAGTAGGAGGATGAAAAGGTGGTTTTTCACTCATAAGCAATTCTTCTGAACCACTCTAAATCACCGCTATGATATGTTTAAATTTGCCAATTAATCTTGCATCGTCAATGACTCATCATTGCGAAGTTGACGCAGACGCAGCTGAATGGCGAAAAAATTTCTGCCCTGTCTGAATATCATAAATATAAGGATATTCGATTGAAAGATGCCTTTGATGGGTTGGGGAAAGGGGTCACGGGTTGGGCAAAGATGGGGTATGGGTTGGGTACGAGCTGAACCCAATGACCTATGTGGCAAATTTTGAGATGACGTGATTGCTCTGCCACCTGACAGAGTCAAATCTCGATTGCTTCCCAATTTCAATTCCTCTTCATAAATAACCAGCTCTAGTTTCACCTGCCACCGCTTCTCCTCCTCCTTCTCCTTTTCCTCTCTTCCACCCTCCTAAAACCTCTATCCCTCCATTCTACCATCCCTCGCTCCTTCTCCTAATTTTTCTCTTCATCCTCATTCCATCCCACTTCTGTTTCATCTGCTTCCTCGTCAACCAGTCCTCACCTCCTCTTCTTCTTTTTCTTCCTTTCTTCCATCTCCGCTCTTTCTTTTGCACCATCTCCATCTACCAGCCTACCTTCTCCTCCTTTTCCACCGGTGGCCCTAACTCTTCTCCTATGCCATTTCCTTTCCCCTCCTTCCTTAATTTCTACTTCTTGTCCTCTTTGTATGCTTTTCCCAGCCTCCTTTACCTGCATCCCCTTCTTCTCTACCTCCTTCTCATCTATCTCCTCCTCCTCATCTTCCATGTCCGATAGAAACAGGCGTTATGATTCGTCGTCTTTTATGCGGTTGGCTCTCACCCACAATCTACTAACTCCATAGTCAGAGATGATAAGCTTTGTTATCAACATATCACTCCCCATCCAACACCAGACTCGTTCAACCGTTATTCTGTTTTGGCAAATACATATTTCATTCTCGTATATCCATATACATATACATATACAGACTTGTGTCTAGATGTATATGTATATATGCATAAAATTACATCATATTCGCTTATTGGAGTTGAGATTATCGGAGCTGTAAAGCAAGACTGCCAGCTGTAGATGAACGCCAAAGGGATACCATAAAATGCTTATTACTATCCCACCGCAACTCTCCGTACATAGGCCCTACTCACCTAATGGTTCCCTCCCATTTCCCTCTTCTTCCTTAGTGGGCTTCTGAAGACCACGTCGTCGTCATCGTTGTCATCATCATCGTCATCGTTGTCATCATCATCATCATCATCATCATCATCATCTTTGATCACAAGTCATAAACGATACAGTCGACCATTGCTGCTACCCATACAACATGATTTGCATGAGCACCGTCTCCACAGAGACGAAATATTCAGGACGACAGGCATTAATTCGAGCAGTTGCATCGTGGAATGACCCTCGATCTGCTCATCAATATCATCAAGGTATACGTGTGAATTATTCAAACAGAAGCGAACGTCGTCGACAGACTAAATGAGAAGCGATCCTCATGTCCAGCTTAGCGGATATTACACGTTCAGGGAAAGTTAGATAGACATGAAGAAATAAAATTCAACCAACCTCTGTGTGTACGAATCGAAGACAAAATTATTATTATTATTATTATTATTATTATTATTATTGCAGTGATTTTTTATAACGCCTCTTCAAGTTTGCCTACTCAGAAACGCTCCCAGCTCAACCTCGGCCGAACAGATAACATAGGAGGAGTCAGTGGCGTCTGGGTTTTGACATAGTTGAAAACTAAATATTAAGCGGATTCGAATGCGTGGATTAAATTGTATGAGATTAGATTAGCATGACCAGGAATTGGAGAAAATAGATTAGATTACACTGGATTGAATTATTTGTTCGTATTAGATCAGAAAAGAATGGAATGGAATGGGAAAGAATGGACTATAGATTGAATTAGATTATTATTAGGTTAGGTTAGATTTGAATGCACTTTGACTTACTGCCGACTAATATTTTATGGAAAAGGTAGGCCCATCTAATGGGATCTTTGGGTTCCTTAGGGTCCTTCTTTTTTATTGTCCCCTGCAGCTAGAATATTATGTTATTGTTAAAATGTTCTTTTGTATCGCTCTTTTCGTTTTTCTACTTATTATGCAATAACGGGATCAATTAAAAACATATTTGATTTGATTTGATTTAAGAGAATGGCTAGGGATGGGAGAAAATAGATTAGAATAGAATCGAAAATGGGATTGGAGGAAATGGATTAGATTGAATGAGATTAATTGAATTTCATTAGAATGGAATATATAAGATTAGAAACGATAGACTTGTTTAAGATTAGATTAGAATTTATTGGACTAGTCATCAGGTGTTGAAGATTAGATTTAGTTGTGCCGGACTGAACTGGCCATGGTTAGAGTGGACAAGATTAGACCAAACCTTAATCCAGATTAGGGTAAATTAGATTAGATTAACAATCAATGGTTGTAATGTGACAACGTTGGCGACAGGGAATCTGTCGACTCGATGGAAACAGGTCAATGGTTTTCGCAAAGTAGCTAGCATCAATTATTCATAAGACATAAAGCATCGACTCATGGGACGAAGAGGCAGGAACTGCATCATCAATATGATACTCGCAAGAATTGCGAGAAAATGCCTCATAGATAAAGAACTCAGATGGGCAAAGTAAATTTTAGAATCAATAACAATAATGGCTACATTGGATAAAAGGAATGCCAAATGCCAACAGTATTTTATCTGGCATAATAATTATGGTACCTCAGTAGAATTTTGAAGTATCGTATGACCAATGAAGACTTAAAAGTGTATTCAAAGAACAGAGCGTCTAGCAGGGCCACTAAAATTTCATACTTCATTAATGCGCCTCGCTTCTGTGTATTATACATAATAAGATATTTATCTTGAGTGGCGAGTAATTGCTGGCAATTAAGTTGGCAAGATAATGTACTACAGTTAGAGCCTTAGTGGAATGAGAAACGTCATTGGTACATAAATATAATATAGGAAAAGTAGAGGGAGGCGTGTGCATGACTCGACCTCTAAGGAACACAACAGAGTACAGGGAGAAGATTTTAAAAATGGAACCCGCATTAAATACATACTGAAGGCTATTAGTTAGTAAAGCTTTAAACCTGTCAAGTGGTTTCC
>OY365821.1:9107603-9110103 GCA_959347315.1 Bimastos eiseni | reverse complement strand
TCTCTTCGCTCCTTGCTATCAAAGCCACGTGATGCCACCTGTTATGCTCTATGGATGGGAATCCGATGGTTGGGCTTTAGGGGTGTTTGGCAACTGTTTGCCTACGCACACTGTCTTGTCGTGACTTCAAAGTTTCCTATCATTGTATGCTAGTGAATATATATATATATATATATACACACACATAGGCCTATATATATATACACGAGTCCTATAATGACGCTGAAGAGCATATCATTAGCTCCCATGAAGCATCGCTGTATGATTTTTAATTACGACTTCAATTGATAAAAATCATAACTACGAAAAATTAAGAATTCAATTAATATTATCATTATTTTTGCTACTACTAATATTGCTATTATTATTGTTGTTGCTGTTATTATTATTATTATTATTATTATTGTTGTTGTTGTTATTATTATTATTATTATTATTATTATTATTATTATTATTATTATTATTATTATTATTATTATCATTATTATTATTATCATTATTATTATTATTATTATTATTATTATTATTATCATTATTAAAATTATTTTTATTATTATTATTATTATGATCATTATTATTATTATCATTATTATTATTATTATCATTATTATTATCATTATTAAAATAATTTTTGTGTGCCTTGAGGTACTTTATTCCCCAGGGCCTTAGAGATTATCATATGATGCGAAATTGTTCAGGCCTCGTCATCAGGGCTTAAAAAGAAGGAAGTTCGTGGAAGAGCATTGTCTTAGGTCTTCATTATTCATCAGAGCCAGCTTTCGAAGGTTTCGTAATCGTAATTGCAACCATCTACGAAGAATAGTCATTCCAGAACAAAGCTCCCTAATTTGTGAAGCCCGTGGGATCATTATGTACCTCGGGGGAAAAATTCTTCACCATGGTAAAGTCACCATCAGAGATACCAGCGACCAAATGTGAAGTGGAATTGTGTCGTTTGGGCATGAAATTAGAGACGGCGCTAACAAAATGATTCCGCTCCAAATGACGTACGAGTAGCGTACAGTGGCGCCCCTACCGGTTAGGTCGAGGACGACACGGATATGGAATCGAATATGTTAATCTTGGCTCTGTATATCAGAAGCTAATGTAAATCGCGTGGATGAAATCGAGAGAGAGAGTTATTAAGCGGAACTACTTTTCTGCGCGGAAGGACCTTGAGCTGCGGGACTTGTTTTTTCGGATGTTCGCATGTGAGACATCCTCTCGAAGATCTCGAAGACATACACGCATACATACACGCATACATACACGCAGACATACACGCAGACATACACTCATACATACACGCAGACATACACGCAGACATACACGCATACATACACGCATACATACACGCATACATACACGCAGACATACACGCAGACATACACGCAGACATACACTCATACATACACGCAGACATACACGCAGACATACACGCAGACATACACTCATACATACACGCAGACATACACGCATACATACACGCATACATACACGCAGACATACACGCAGACATACACGCAGACATACACTCATACATACACGCAGACATACACGCAGACATACACGCAGACATACACTCATACATACACGCAGACATACACGCATACATACACGCATACATACACGCATACATACACGCATACATACACGCAGACATACACGCAGACCTAGAATAGCATCCTGTGACGGATGCGTGTATACAATACATCATCTGCAGTCTTTGTTAGTGGTTTATATATTGATGAACTGGTGGCAACAGGAATGCTCATCGGAAACGGAAGATGTCGTCCAGCCAAAGATGGAATGCCTGGAATGGAACGGGAGACGGTGATGCAGAGTAGGGGAGGGAAAGTTGGAGGTGGACGAGGACGAGGAGGGAAAGAGAAGAGGAGACGTGGAAAGAATTGGAAAGAGGGGAGAAACGGAGGAAAAATTATTTATGGGTCTATTGCTTGTTGCTGTGGTACACAATTTCAGTCCAGAGGACCGCAATATCTAATTAAAAATTTGCGAATGCTTTCGCGAGGGTTGGTGGGTCGATAGTCGTTAATATTGCGAAGGATATAAAAATAAATTATGAGTTAACCAAATGCACGGGTTTAGCGTAATTTACGTAGGCAGCGGGTAGGTCTAATAATTTGCTTGCGAACTTATATTCCCTGTTCAAATTCAATCGTTTGAAATTATGTATTCAGTTTTGACTTCAGTATACAGGAAACTGAAGATATTGTAGGTGAGGATGCTTTACGAATAATTTTGAAAAGCTTGATTTTGTAATACAATAAATCTGTTCGCGAATGGTACTATTACACTTCAAAATTTGCGTTGCTTTGAGTTAGGTTAGGATGAGTCGTGGAGAATAAAAAGCACTCCATGCATGATATTACTTTGAGAAACTAGATAAGTAATTCGAGTCATTCGATACATAATTCCAATATTTAGCTATATCTGAAGGCAATTTTTCAATGTGGCTATTCCAAGTAAGAGATTGAGT
>OY365821.1:9087370-9097370 GCA_959347315.1 Bimastos eiseni | reverse complement strand
ACGCGGCCGCTTACGCGGCGTATGTCTAAAAACAGCCCTGCAGACAACTAACTGGTCAACGATTCCTACAAAACAGGTAGGAACGAATACTGTATACGGTCACGAGTAATGACGATGTACATACGTTGATGTCGGTCGACTTGTCGTTTGTAATAATAACAACTTTAATATTATTCTTCAATGCAATATATTTCATAATATAACGATCTAAAACATACTTGGCAAACGACCAAAACAATATTAAAAACCAACTCAGATTTCCTGATTAATAGTACTATTGAGAATGGTACAGAACATACGGATAGCAAATGGGTGGCAGAAAGATTCAATTATAACTTTGCTGGTATTGCACAGGATCTAGTCGACAAAAACCCACCCTCTTCAAAAGCAGTAATTACTTTCCTCAACCAACCGGTCGTAATTATTTTCTACATATACAACTAACCCTCTGATTAGCTCATTACTCTATAAACCCCTGACAATATTGACCCTCGTCTGGTGAATTATATTCTGACCTATAAAAACTCCTGCTATAATTATCTAACTGTTCTCTTGCTACATATAGGTCTAGAATTCTCATATGTGCACTAATCGTGTGTTATTTAGCTAGGTAAGTGTCACGCACGACACTCTGGACGATGGCGCTATATAAAGTCATCGATCGACAGCGGAGACGTAGGAGAACTACGGATGAGAATGTCTACCTGAAACCTCAGAGGAGAGACATCAATGGACTTCGCCTGAAGCAGACGGCTTCAATACAGACGACGAGGATTGTGCAAAGATCATCGGGGTGTCAAACAACGAAACCCGACACCGCGAGGCAGACGTCAGAGACGACTGTCCCTTCCATCTCTACGACCCACAGACAAGAAATTCATGAATCAGTGGAAGATTGGGTCTGGACCGGCTGGTTGACACGGATCACGAATAGGGGACAATTCCGATACGAATGGCGCAACCCACTAGGCGGTATAACGATAATAATGAATTTTGAGCCCTGGGACCTGGGACCCGTCTATGACACTGGCAAGGCCCAGCCATACAGCCGCTAGTCAAACAGTAGCTGGACGCCCCCTAGGAATCTGACGTTACGCTAGGGACGCCAAGACCCGACCAACCAGGGTTTAGTAATGGTTTCTGCAGGTGACCTGTCGTCCAATAGAGACACGAGTTTTGCGTTTGGAATGGCGAAGTAAATGGCCTCTGGAAGCATTCATGTAGCGTAGCAAGCAAAGGAACGGGGACTTGTTTCGGAACTGGGAGAGACGCTAGGTCGTCCTGACGGCAAGGGTAATCAACGTAGTCGGGAGTCCCGTCTCCAACGTAAAAAAGGAAACATTTCTAAAAGGACACTAATAACTCCAGTAAGTGTAGATAGGATGAGTGGTGTGTATATATATCATTAAAATATATATTAAAACCATCAAGTGTGTCGTGTTGCTGAGCTTGGTGATAAAGGAAAAGACCAGCGGATACTCTCGTCATCAAGCAGAAGGAGTGGCGAGAGTGAAACCCGCAACATTAAGTTCACGATTTTCAATCTCAATTGTCTCCTTATACCGCTATTGACCGTATTCCAAGGAAAGGGTAGCCCGAGTAGCTGCCCCAAACTGCAAACCCCATTTATTCAGCCCTTAACAGCCTTTCGTGGAACATCCAATCATCTAACTCCGCCACTGTTTGCACTCTGACAGTGCCAGTCCCAAACCAGGATAAAGGAGGTGGGCGACGCCAATGATCACGTAAAGTGACTGAACTGCAACTACTAGCCTACTACTGTAAAATCAACTGACCCAACCATATCGATCACTGACAGCGCTTGAAAAAGTGAAGCGGACTTCTTAAAACTTCCGTCTTTCGACGAAAGCATTGGATTGAAAGCGAAGTGACGTCCAGCCATCGTTCCTAGCGGTCAGAGTCATGAACTGACCGCAAGCGAACTAGACAAGCGACGTACAACCGCGCACGAAAGACATAAAATGCATCGGGTAGAATGAGATTTGTACTGAAGAAATAACAACGTATGAACTACATAGCGTCTGAGCAGATTGGTTGCTGAACAAAGTAAACTGCAGTTGTGTTTTAGACCAGTTTTTCGACACTAGATTTTTGGTAAATGCCGAGGTCGTCTGTTCGCAGATGTGAAACGTCGATTGTCTGTGAATAGCTTAGAAAATAAATTTTTAACCAAAAGCTTATGTAATAGTAATAAATAAACCTCAGACTACCTGTAAAAATTACACATGTAGATATATACAAACAAATATATACATACATATATATATATGTGTGTTTATGGGTGTGCTGTCTGTGTGGGTCTGTGTGTGTCTGTGTTAGGTTTATTGTCTCTGTATATATGTTTCCATTTCATTCTCTATCCTTCCTAGTCGCGAATAGACAGACGGAGAATCGAATTACTTCGGAACACAATGGGACGAAATTTCGCGACCAAATTCAATGCACACTGTGACCGACCGCAGTCGGCCTCTAGTTACCCCTATCGCTGGCTCACCACAGACCCCCTAGAATCTCTGCGCTTCAACCCCTCTCTTCGTTATCCAGTCGGGTAGGTCGAGTTCAGGGTCGACGGCGTTGCACATCTGACGTGACTCAAGCGTTGCTAACCGAGATAGGGAAATTTATAAGCTTGCAGAAGTCCTTGTACGAGAATAAAAGATATCCCAGCATCGCGTGAAATAAGTTTTCAATAGCGTGTATTGCCTTCCTGGTATAATAGATTGATAATAATAGCTTTCGTAGCATTTAAAACTGACCAACTGCTGTATAATCACAAACATTGTATGAACGAATGGTGATAAGTTATTACAGAATTCTTATGTAACTGTGAGCACCTTGCAAGGCCACCGTTACGTTGTAATCTAATTCGACCAACGCCGCCGCGAATGGAGAACAAATCAACCTTACAGAGAATATGGGAATCCTCAGCTCTGCGCCCCAATGTGTTACCTATCATTACTCTACGGCCCTCTTGCACGGGTTGAGTATGAAGGTAAGGTAAGACGAGGGTAAAGATAAGGAAACATTGTTAAAAGATTGTGCGTAGTACTCAGAGCTGCAAATATGATGGTTTTTTGGTTATTTTTTTTTGGATTTTTACAAAAAACCAAAGGATACGAAAAATGTCAATTTTTGGTTTTATTGCTTTTTTTTAAATTTTTAAAACCAATTTACTAATATTACTATCATTTTACTAATTGTGTGTTATTTAGTTCAAAATCTAGTTAAATTAATTATAAAAACGAGTTGGAGCTCTTTTTCATGCTATGTTTGATGCTTTTTATAACAAAACTGTTGGGAAGAAATCCAAAGGAAAAGCAAAACCTAAAAACAAATAAAAACAAAAAACTAAAAAAAATCAAAAGTACAAGAAACTGAAACCAACTGTTAATTTTAAAAAATCTTTGTTTCTTGCACCCATGGTAGTATCTGTGCGTGTCTCGATTTCGCTCCTGTTTCCGGTCGAAAACCTGTCTGGTTTCAATGTAACGGAAAAGCAATCAGTAATCATTGTTCACATGTTATAGCTCTATGGATTTTGAAATGAATGTCACTGTGGTGCCTGTCAGCACCGTGTCTGTGTCTTTCCGTCTGTATGTCTTTCCGTCTGTATGTCTACCTGTCTTCCTCTTTTCTTTCCTCCATTCCTTCCGCACTGAGTCGCGTACGTGGAAAGGATAATAATATCAGTAGTAGCGGTGGTGATATTAGTAGTATTAATAGGCCTATTAGTAGTAGTAGCGATAGTGGCGGTGTTGATGGTGTGGTGGTAGTATAAAATGATAGTAGTGGTAGTGCAGAGTAGTTGCTGGAAGAACTTGTAGTAGTAGTAGTAGCAATAACGATTGTTGCTGTTGTTGTTGCTGCTGTTTTAATTGCTGTTGTGCTAGCTGACCAGTTCGACGCGCTTCATAGATTTCCATGTTAATGTTTTGCTGCTCATGGCGACATCTGTTCGTTGGTCCGTGCATCCGAGTTCTCTTCATATTTCACCATCTCCACCTCCATCTCCTCACACACCGCGCCCTCCCATTCCTTCACTTCCTCGTTTCCTCTCTATGCCTCCGCCTTCTCCTACATCTTCTTTACCTCGCCTTCTCTACATCTAATTCTTCTCTCTAATTCAACTAGTCCTTCGTCTCCTGTTTCTGCTCATCTTCTCCGTCTCATCTTCTCGTCTTGCTTCTCTTTCTCAAAATCTTCTTTCCATAGTTCTCCATCACTTCCTCCTTTTCCTCTTCCTCTTCCTCCTCAACCTTAACCCTTTTATTCGTCTCCTCTTCTGGCAACACTCCTCTTCCTCTTTCAAATCTTTCAACTCCACTTCCTCCTCCACCTCCCAGTCATTCCATAGTCTTCCTGACCTTCTTCCATCCTCTCTTCCGCCTCCACCACATCTTCCACGAACAAATCATCATTTCAGCCTCCTCCTCTTTCTCTCTTCTTTATCTCCTCTTTCCCTTTATTTCCACCTCACTCTCCCCCTCCTCCTCCTCCTCCTCCTCCTTCTCCTCTTTTCCTCCCATCCTTGTCCTCCCCTCTCTATCTTCTCGTAATTCTTTCTCCCAATCGGTCGAATTGGTCTTTCACGCCATTCGACTCCTCCTCGTTACCTCACTCCTTTGACGCGCACACGACCGACTTCCGTCGGCGCACATTCGGGCTAATTCGGCAATTCTCGGCTCTGTTCGACAGTGGCGGTGCCCGGCCAGGTCTGGGGAGGGGACAGGAGGGTGCCACCGTCACAACTGGATTGGCGCAGAGCGCTAATAAAGCAGTTACCGGAGACCGCAGAAGCGGTGATTTCAGTCGACCGGCTTCTCTTCGCTCTGGATGACGTGAAAAAAACGGATGCGCGACGACAAGGTTTCGCTAAAAACGCCGAGAAAACTATGTTTATGGTGCGCCAGTTTATGTCGACGTTACCCGACGGTTATTTGGGTCTCGTTTGGGAAATTGGTCGATGGTTGACCGTCTGTCGGACCTTTTGTTAGTACGGAAGTGCTTTATGGTGATGGGTCTTTTGAGCGATGTTGCGTCGACGATGTCTCCCCTTTTCGGCCGAGTTCTTCCACCGATGGTGATGTGTTCTGGTCGCTCGCCTGGTCCATTCATTGAAGACTAAAAGTCCCTTCTATTCAACGTATCTTTCACGGCGGTTCGATTACAAACACCACTCCCGTCAATGTCTGTCTGTCCGTCTGTTTGTCTATCTGTCTGTCTGTCCGTCTGTCCTTGATGGGTGTATGTGCATGTTTTTGTCGTGTGTGTATGTGTGTGTGTTCGTGTCTATGTCTTTGTGTGTGTGTGTGCAAAAACTAGATGCATGTATTTATTCATGTCTGTATGTATATATGTATGCATGTATCTGCATGTACGTGTGTATGTAAGAATGTACATGTATTCATATGTAATGTTGGGCATAGGTTTATGAATCGTATACTGTGCCACACAGTGGCTGATTGGTTAGAGTGGTCGGTCCGTAACACTCAGTGTGCGCTGAGCGAGCGGGTTCGACTCTCGTCCAGGGAGTCACTGTATAGGGACGTTGAGCAAGTCCTTCGCGCACAATTGCTCTGCACTACAACTGCAGTTGCACCGTCGAGTCGTGTGTGCACGTCCGAGAAAAGAAATTGTTGGAAGAAGGGCGATACCAAATTTCAGAATAAATAAATAAAAACTACAATTATAGCGCCACATCAAAGCGACTTCGTGAGAGACAATCCCGTCCCGAAATCCCAGATTGATGCGACCTTCAAGCCTTTTCAGAAAGGGAGAGGAGACAGGGATAGAGAAAAACCCGTCAGGGACCACCAGAGGGTATTTCACGAGACACGGTCAACAACAGCGAAGGTGTGGCAATGTCCAGGGGCAGGGGGTTCGGGTTTTGGGAAAGACCAGGTCCTTATGTGTGGCCGATCGTAGAGAATGGTGGTCAGGGACAGTGGCATTTAGGACGCTTAGTACCATTAGGTATACACAAGCCAATAGCAGTTCGGAGTTTATCACTAAGGCAAGGGCTGGAATAGGATTCAATCTCGAATTGGGAGTCAGAGGACCTGATTCAACATAAACTTGTAGACGTCGCCAACAATTGATAATGCCGCGAATCAGAGAGCGGCAGCATTCAAGTTTGATGCTCTTTTGAGATATTTAACTTAGGCAACAACGCCGATGCGTAGACTTACGGTGTATTTAATTTTGAACCCGCAGCTAAAATTGTCAGCGCTCGTGAACAAGCTTGGGCCCTGCACATGGTCTCCAAGTGGCGCTTTAGCAATTTGGAGATTGTGATTACGAGTTGCTAATGCTTGGGTATACGGTAATTGTGGATATAGACATTTCTTTCAGAACTCGTCCAACTCGATAAGAAGTCAGTGTTTGTTCAAATTACTTGCCTCTATTGTTGCTCCATTAGGGTACCCAACTAAGGTTTCACTCGGAATCGCGCCATAGGCACAGAGCAATAAGATGAGTTTGAAGGTCTAAGACCTGCTAATTATATTATATTAGGCTACAGCTACGATACAATGTATTATATGTCTATATATCTGTATGGTAAAGCTGTACTTCGCATTGATCACGAACTCTATATATATGCTGAGCAAATCCCGCTTTGAGACCGTCATGTAATGAGATGGACAATTACTCTGCCACTTTATACGCTTCGTGTAGAAGTGATTAAGGGCTGACATAATGATAGTCGTTCTGACCTTTTGAGTCGTGATGTGTAAAATAGGATTTTTCCAGCTGCATTGGCGAAAATATACGCATCTGGAGGAGCATACACGCCGTGTCTTTAACTACTGGAGTTGACTCGAGCGTTCTAATTACGTAAGACAAATGAAGTTAAGAACGAACTGGTTTTGTGTGTCTTGTTTTTGATTTCATGTAAAAACGTCTTTCAAATAAGACGACTTACTCTTGACTAGATGGGGTACCCGGCGTTGCACGGGTTGAGACAGGTTTTTGGGCCATGTATGTAAATGAATAATGTTTATATACGTTTTGTATAGACACTGAATCTCTTCTTTATAAATATAGATGATGGGTACATGTAGGTCAGTGTTCTGAGTGTTGCGTAAAGAAATGCTCTATATAAGTGCCGTATTAAAAAAAAGGCAGTTGGTGAAAGGACGCATAGATATTACATAGTATATAGAAGGAATCTACTAGTTGTAAGATTTAGGGAAGAACCAAAACTCGGTTCGGAACTCGGTTCGGTCTAATTTTCTTGGTACTCAGCAAAACTCGGACTCGGACAACCAACGGGTCCAAGCATTAATCAATTCGATTTTCTGTTTTGACAAAGAAAATCAGATTTTTCATTAACAAAACGACAATCGACTTAATTAAAAGTACAAAATACTGTTATATCAAATTACAAAACGACAATCAACATAAGTAAAAACACAAATACTACCACGGTTAGTGCCTATAAGTAAATACTTCATTGTGTTAACTAAAGCAAACATAAATTATTCATTAATGTTTTGCAAACTGCCGATCTAAACATCAAGAGAATGAGACTTTTTAAATATTCGAAATTCGGCCTCAGCCTCGGATTCGGCAAAATTCAACTCGTAAGACTCGGACTGGGCAAGAAATCGAAACTCGGTTCATCTCAAGTAGGCTAAGATTTGAGAATGGTGAAAAGGGAAGCTTTTGGGAATGAGCGATATCCTTCCTCGTTCTCAGTTCAATAAACGTTTCGAGATATTAGCTACTCTGTTCCTCCGTTTTTAGTTTTAGGAAAGTTTGAAGGAGAGGTGTTGAAGCCGTTTTACCTGAATTTTACTGGGAAATCTTTCAATGCGCGAAGGTTCATATCCACAACTTTTGTATAGCGCCTTCGAGAGGTTTTTATAAGGCGCTGATATAATAGCCTGATGCATACATACGTACGACAGAGCACGATTTGGCTCCAGATTTACGACACCCAGAGTAGACGATATTTTGAGAGCATGTGTGCACGAATGTCCTCATTTATGTATACATATATCTAGTAGGCTTATTTATGCATCAATGAGCGCATGTATTGTATATGTATTATGTTTATGTCTGTATACTTGTATATCTGCATTCACGTATGTATGTCTTTGTATATATATATGTATGTCTTTATGTATGTATGCATGTATGTATGTAGGCCCTATGTATGTAGGCCCTATGTATGTATGTATGAATGTATGCATACGATACAATGCAAAGCAATTCCTCTTCCGAGTAGAGGCCTAGAAACGAGAACGGTTCGTTAAGTTCGAATGAACAGACGTCGGCTCTAATCTTTGACCTCGTCGTCTCTCTTTAAGAACCCCAGCGACGAGAGGAGGGAGCAGAGAATGGCAGAGAGGGATCGGAAGAGGGTGAGGGAGGGGTGAGTGACAATAGAAAATGGATTTCCAAGCTGGGCCCACGAGATGTTTGGTTCAAACCTGTTTGTGCATTTCTTCAAGATCATAAGAACTCTTTTATTTGTTTAAATCGTTAGTATGCGTGTGTGCGTGTGTGTGTGTGCGTGTTTTGGTGTGTTCGTCTTATAGTCTATTATCATTTTGGGCTCTGACGTGCTGTCCTCGTGCCAGCGGCACTGTTAAAGACCTTCACCCCCACACAGTGTCTGATCTTCGAAAAGGTTTTTAAGGCCATGCGCTTTTAAACAGCCCCATCCGTCAAATTACGTAATAGTTGAACGACAACTGAGAACTCTGGTTCGGCTCTGTTTATTACCTTTGTACGGCGGCCGCCACTAAGCATTTTTAAATGAACATTTGTTTTAAAGTGTACCACAGAATTCGTTTTTAAGTCTAAAGAATGAACCGCGTATTTGAGGACAAAGTGATCAGTAGTTTGAACGGCAGATAAGGCGTCGTTCGATCGAGACCCGGTGGGGCGCCGGAAGTTGAACCCTTATGGTTAAAAAGAGAATGCGGCGCCACCTGGCGTTGAGTGAGTACAGTCCGAAGCTTCGTTTCCACGAGTCGCCATGCTACGATGCGTTCTGTTCGCGTTGATCCTCACTGAGCATGCGCTCGTATGCGCGGTTCCCCCTGGGGAGGTCGCGTCGCGCAACGGAAATCATCTAACAACACCGGATGTGCACAAGGCGACGACGAATAATGAGGAACAAGAGCAGAACGAAGACTATGGATGCCAAGAGAATGAAACTGTTATCTCTACGAACATTGATATAAACTCCATCACCGAATCGGAAAATGCCAACAGAAATGAGTAAGATTATCAAAAGTAATTGTAATCGTAAACTCAATATTTCTACAGCGTTCACAAAAGTGATGTCGCGGGAACCAGCTTGTTCACAGGCGCTTAATTAAAACAAAATCGATAGGCAGGGAGCCAAAATTCAGGGTGCCAGACAGGCAGACACTCTGAGACAGTTAGGCAGACTGCTAAGAAGGATGGTGTTTGGAGTTGGAGCGGCTAAGAGTGATTTGATCAGAGGGGGGTCTAGTAAAATAAAATTGTACCTAGGTTGCGGACAGGAGAATTTGCAGCTAATGCGTTGGTAGATGTATGGTCGAGGTTGAAGGAAACGGAGGGTCTCGAATTTAATTGGGTTGTTCACATGTGTCTATTAGCAATTCAATTTAGAACTCGGGCATAGGAGATTTGAGGTCACCTATGCAGGATGAGGCTTGGGTAACCACGCGGAGAAGCTGATCTATGGAGTTGGAGAAGCTGGTTGGAGAGAGAGACAGACATATATATATATATATATATATATATATATATATATATATATATGAAGAATTTGGTGTCGTCAGCGTATAAATGATGGTCAACTGAGGATGCTGTGATGAGTGAACTGAGGGTTAGTATTAGGATTAACGAGAGGCGCCCGTAATGAAAGAGAGAGAGAGAGAGAGAGAGAGAGAGAGAGAGAGAGAGAGAGAGAGAGAGAGAGGGAGAGAGAGAGAGAGAGAAGAACCTTGCGAGACTCCACAGGTAAAGGAGGACTGGA
>OY365821.1:9077370-9079870 GCA_959347315.1 Bimastos eiseni | reverse complement strand
ATCGAAGATGATTTGGTGTCGCCCCTCTTTTCTTCAGGCTTGGGACTGGCACGGTCAAAGTTCAAACAGTGGCGGAGAGAGGACTGACTGCCCTCCTTTGAGTCCCGTATATGATGAGGCCAAACGAACCAAATCATACCGTATTCATGAAGCTTTGCAATTGCTGATGCACGCTCGCGTTTCGATAGGTCACGTGATCCCACAACTAGCATTGGCGTAACCATGGAGAAACTGCAATCGGCAACTTTTCCCCGCCCATCAATCAATCAAACGCGCCGTCCAAGATATGCGTCTCGACGGCCCAGTACATCAAACGCTGTCACAGAGGATGCATTGCTTCAACGCACCGAGTACACTCCGGATGACTGTGGAACACGAAGCGCTTCGTGTTCGCTCGCAATGCGCCCGGAGTTGACGCCGAGCCGATTACGGGAGCACCTCGACGCATTGGAGCGAAGAAGCGGGAACATGTCGGCTGCTATAACAGTCACTTTACGCATGATCACTCCATCAGGCCAATTTATATAGCGCCTTCACTTTTGACAGGAGAAACAACATCTCCGAAAAGATTAAGCGCATGTCATGGCTGTGCTGCCAACATAAGCAACAATCTACTAACTAAACACACCAAGAACAGTTTGCTGATCTCATATGATCTAATAGGATCTAATATGATGTAATATGATCGAATATGATCTGATAGGATCTAATAGGATCTAATATGATCTAATATGATCTAATATGATCTAATATGATCTAATATGATCGAATATGAGCTAATATGATCGAATTTGATCTAATGAACGACAAACCTATTATTCATTTTGACAGTCATTCTTTCATTCACTGTAAAATGATAATCACATTCAATTAAATAAACCACTTCAACCCAGTAACTTATTTAAATGAACTTAATTGGTCTGCGAGACTAGAAGAAGACAAGAAAAGATTAGAAGCATTGGAAATGTGGATGTGGCGCAGAATGGAAAAAGTTAGTTGGAAAGAACACAAGACAAATGAAAGGGTAAAACAGATGGTAGGAGAGAAATGCACAATGTTGAAGACAATAAGAGTACGACAATAGAGATGGATGGACACACACTAAGAGGTGACTCCCTACTATGTAACATCATCGAGGGAAAAATGAAGGGAAAGAAAGCAAGAGGAAAGCCGAGAGAAATTATTTTGAACTGGATGATGGAAGGGGGCGACTACAAGAAGACGAAAGAGGAGGCCCAGAACAGAGAGAAGTTGCCACATTGGAAATAATTATTAATTATAAATCTGTCGAAAAGGAAGAAAACTAAAGAAGAATTATAATTATTCCCAATTACGGGTTTCTGTTGCGTTCTCACAGCCCCAAATGTCACCCTTTTCCAATCGGGTGTTTTACATCCGGTCGTCTACTTCCGCCTCAACGGGACTGCGTTCCACCCTCCCACTCGCCTGTCCAGGGCCACTCTCATGGTCTTCATCCGCCGAACTGGTCCACTGGTACTCCCAATGAGGCGCCATCGCTCAGAGTCCACCCACATCAAGGTCTACCGTTTGGGGGCAGCCAGATCTACGGGAAGAGAGCCGACGATGCACCTCCTCTGGAGTCAGTCCATCGACGTGGTCTGGGCAGATACGGGTCGATGGTACCATTTCGATGTTCTTGGAGTGGTGGAACAGTGGCTGAGCCATCCGGAGACGAACCAAGGGTTCCTGATCACGGCGCTGGA
Source organism: Bimastos eiseni (assembly GCA_959347315.1). Lineage (NCBI taxonomy): Eukaryota > Metazoa > Annelida > Clitellata > Crassiclitellata > Lumbricidae > Bimastos > Bimastos eiseni. The sequence continues at coordinate 9,078,146 of OY365821.1, read as the reverse complement.
CTCGACCAAGACCCAGCTGGCCATGCTGACCGCCGGAGACGACTACGAGAAACGCTACGTTAGTATAAAACCACCAAATAGTAATAATAATAATAATAATAATAAATAAAAAACATTAAAAAAATATATAAAAAATAAATAATAATAATAATAATAATAATAATAATAATAATAATAATGGCAAAATAATATAATTTTCTGTTGTCATAATCATAAGTTGCTGTTAACCTCTATTTCTATAAGTATAATGAGCTAAACACCACTTCGAAAAGTTTGTGCACTTTTGTGTATACGCCGCTAATGTCTTGTTTACTCCTTGGCTTTCGAGTGGCTTTTTAGAAGTTTGGAGAGAATGATAATGATTACGATTAAAATTTTATGCGGTTATTCATCTGTTCATTTGTTTGCGCCTCGCTTTAGAATAAAGTTGTACTTTTTGTGTGACTCACTCGCTTTACATAGGTAGTGGTTCGTATTCGAATTAGTTTCTTTGTTATCTTTCAGCTTCCGCACATGGAGATAACAATCTCGGATTCCCCAAGGTCACGCCCCGAGAAACGGTCTCTTCACGTCGACGACTGTGACCCCATCATCGATCTCTCCTCTTCCTCCTCCTCTTCTTCTTCCTCCTCCTCTTCTTCCTCCTCCTCCTCTTCTTCTTCCTCCTCCTCCTCCTACACCTCCTCCAACAAGCGCCAGCATCACTGCTGCCGACACCCGCTCGTCATCGATTTCCGTGCCCTCGGGTGGAACTGGGTCATCGCCCCCCAGCGCTA
>OY365821.1:9024870-9072370 GCA_959347315.1 Bimastos eiseni | reverse complement strand
ACATGAAACAGAAAATTGGAATGATACCAGCTACCCACATAAAGGTTGAATCGACATTTAACCCCATTTTTGGTGACTGCAGAATGAGCACTAAAACAGATGGATACTTTGCAAGGCTGCCATGCATAAAACTTTGATTATTGTAAAATCTGTTACTGCTAGAACAGCGGTTCTCAACCTTTTTAGTCCGGCAAAAATACTTCCAAAGTTGTGGCAACCCCAGTGATAAAATTGAGCGGGTCGTGCGCTGCCTTCACCAGTTTTTTACTATCGTGCATTTAACTTTTACCATTTAATAATCCATACACCTCACGCATAATGGCATGATCAATCATTAATAAACAGAATAATCTAAAGTTTGCTTTTGAAAATAATTTAATTAAAATCTTAATGCAAGAAATAAGTAAAGATCTACGTAAGTCGCTAAGGTGTAGTAATTAGCGTAATAATCACGATCACATAATTATTGAATATGAGAAACAATGCTTACAACTGTTTATTTTACAAATTCCTGAAGTTCCTTCCGACCTCTGGCAAATCGTAAGGCGACCCCAGTGGGGTTGCCACCCACAGGTTGAGAACAGCTGTGCTTGAACATGTAATTGGTTACAAATTGTCAGTTGGAATTAATAAGCATGAATATTATTATTATTACTGGAACCAGGACCTCTTCTGGAGCTGATTATGGCTTTATTGGCTAAATGATAGCAAGCTATAATGAGTTTCTTGTGTTGAGATAAATGAGTTGGATAAAATAAAACAGTAAGCATCTGCAAGGTGTAGCAGTAGGATTAACTCGTTCACATCAGTTATATGGTGCCTCTGTAGTATTCAGTTTTTGCAGAAGTTTGTATAGGTAACTACACAAAGGCCCTCGCAACCCAGCTCTGGCTAAAAGGACGGTCTTGAGATTATATAGAAGCGAATGTGGTCGTCCCTTGGCAGCAAATGCCGTCATCCCTTGGCAGCAAATGCCGATTAAGATCGTATATGCACACCCAGTCCTGGCAAAAGAGAACCACTTGGATAAGGTAGATGTAACATCACTGGTTGAGACGACATCTATTTATCTAAAAGAAAATTCTTCGAGGTGGATGGCCCAACCAGGGCCGAGGGGGGCCAGTGAGGCCGTGGCCCAGGGTGCAAATTTGGAAAGGGCGCAAATTTCAGGACGGAATAACTTATTATTCCATAAAATGCACTATTTTCAAAATGTGGGGGCACCAGATTGGTGCTAGGCACAGGGCGCAATTATAGCTCGGTATGACCCTGGGTCCAGTCACTGGAAACTCATGACATTACATTGTCAAAACAGTTGCATATGTAACGCGTTTTCACATTAAGCGATAGAATGACAATTTCTGTGACCAGCCATTTCTGAAATGGGATAGTGCTGCTATCATGAGAAGAGAGAATCGAATATGCGGAAAGAATCTACGTACATTGCATTTTGGCTGGACTATGTCTGAAATGGATTTCTTCTGCTTTTGATAAATGGCAGCTGCAGTATTTGAATTAAATTTTGGACAAAATTCTTTACGGAAATTAATTTCTTGAGCTTTATTTTTCTTGTTTGGTAGTGTGAGCTTTCGTCTCTCGCATATCCTATCTTCATACATATGTACTTGGAACTGGTCATCAACGACCATGAGGAACAAGGTAAGCGTGAAGAAATAACAGGGAACCTCGAGAAATAAGAGGAATTGTACATGTATGTCTGTATGAGGAATGTATGTATATATGAGAAATATATGTACGCCTCAAGAATGTATGTATGTCTCTGGATATGCTTATGTGTATATATGAGGAATGTACGAGAGGTGTAACCAGGTTTTGAAAAGTGGGGGGCCATAATTTAAAAAATATTGCGCGAAACGCAAAAGAAATTTTTTCTCCCGCTTTTTGAATTTTGCCCCCCCCCAGAAATTTCAAAAATTGGGCACAAATTATCTTAGCAAAAGTCATCTTAAAAACCCATTGGAGAAACATAAAAAGAACCGATATGGCGGTACATGGGGGGCATTGAGTTACTAAAACGGGGGGCGATGCCCCCCTGCCCTCCGCTTGTTACTCCCCTGGAATGTATGTATGTATGACATTGTATGCGTCAAGACACTTACTGTAGTGCTTATATGTAACTCATGAAGGCGCTTTATCTGTGACTGTCTAATATATAGCTGAATTGAGTGTGTTTTAGATACATTGTTTCATGTTACCTTGTCTTTCCTTGCAGCCAAAGACTTCTTTGCGACGTTTAATGGGACCCAGGAAGAGTTCTACCAGGACGACATGGTCAACCTATCGAATGTCACAAAAAACGAACACCTGAAGAATGAACAGCTGCTGGAAGAGTACAGGTAAGAAATGACGATCACACCTTTGTTTGAAAGGTGATGCGTTAGTTGTGTGCACCGCCAAAGTGGAGAGATTCATTTAGGTGTTAGTTTGATTGTAGTAAAGTATTCTGGCTTGTAACAGTGTTTAACCATATTTTATATTTATATATATATATACTATTACAAACATATATATATATATATATATATATATGTTTGTAATAGTATATATACATATAAATATAAAATATTTATATATATATATATATATATATATGTTTGTAATAGTATATATACATTTGTATTTGTACAGTTTAACCAGAATTGCTGAATGTCTTTTCAGGAGCAGCAAATTCACGATACGAATGATGCGTGATTCCTACAATCGATTGAAGCGCTTCTTGAAGGAAAACAGTCTACCAACATTAATGGCAATCATTGACGATCATCTTGTTATCGATGGTAACGTTCTCATTTCATTTTTAAACATTTTATTTTATTCCACCAGAATTTATATGTATTGTGAATGACTGAATCAAAAATATTATATCTGCATGCCACTCGAATCAGAGATACAGTCATTCGCCAAGAGGAGGTGATGGGCAGCTGACGGTAGACGCTGAGTAACCGAGGGTTTCACGAAGTAGGGAGATTTTAGTTGCTGCTTATAGGTGAGGGTGTTTTGTTCAAAAAGTGTGTGAGGCTTAACTAGAAGCAGAGTGCACCAATGGCCTTACGAAACAAACGGTCGATGAAGCCTCAGATGAACTGGATTGCTTGGTTTGGGATGGGACGTGGTCATCTATCATGTTGATGTTGTTGGAATGTAGTCCCTATATAAATGCCGAATGTGGCTGTCAGGATGCGACAGATGCATGCATGCATGCATGCATGTACTCACATGTGCATGGATATTATTAATTAGTAACTTTTGTAGCACCATGTCTAATGAGCAAGACTTCAATGAAGGATGCGTTAAAGCCACGCTATAATCAGCTGGTATATCCTGAAGATTGGTTAGAATCTGAGGCAGAGAGGCTGCTTAGGGTGTATAATTGTATTTAGGATTATGTTGGATAATTGTATTTAGGATTATGTTGGATAAATGTATTTAGGATTGATAATTGTATTTAGGATTATGTTTGATAAATGTATTTAGGATTATGTTGGATAAATGTATTTAGGATTATGTTGGATAATTGTATTTAGGATTATGTTGGATAAATGTATTTAGGATTGATAATTGTATTTAGGATTATGTTTGATAAATGTATTTAGGATTATGTTGGATAAATGTATTTAGGATTATGTTGGATAATTGTATTTAGGATTATGTTGGATAAATGTATTTAGGATTATGTTGGATAATTGTATTTGGGGTTATGTTTGATAAATGTATTTAGGATTATGTTGGATGAATGTATTTAGGATTATGTTGGATAAATGTTTTTGGGATTATGTTGGATAATTGTATTTAGGATTATGTTGGATAAATGTATTTAGGATTATGTTTGATAAATGCATTTAGGATTATGTTGGATAATTGTATTTAGGATTATGTTGGATAAATGTATTTAGGATTATGTTGGATAATTGTATTTGGGGTTATGTTTGATAAATGTATTTAGGATTATGTTGGATGAATGTATTTAGGATTATGTTGGATAAATGTTTTTGGGATTATGTTGGATAATTGTATTTAGGATTATGTTGGATAAATGTATTTAGGATTATGTTTGATAAATGCATTTAGGATTATGTTGGATAATTGTATTTAGGAATATGTTGGATAATTGTATTTAGGATTATGTTTGATAAATGTATTTAGGATTATGTTGGATAAATGTATTTAGGATTATGTTGGATAAATGTATTTAGGATTATGTTGGATAATTGTATTTAGGATTATGTTGGATAAATGTATTTAGGATTATGTTGGATAATTGTATTTAGTATTATGTTTGATTATTATATTTATTATTATGGTGGATAATTGAATTTAGGATTATGATGTATAATTTTATTTCTTTTTATTTTGACTGGTTGTCTCTGCATGCACAAATATAAATACAAACGCTGAAGACCAAAGGTGAATTCGTTGTAGTCTTTGATGGTGCTCCACGAAACAAGCAGCAGATAGACCTTGGCAGTGGCGCCATGTACGGCGATGCCCTGAAGGACGGTAGGTTTCTTCTCTACATCTTTCTTCTTTTCTGATCCAGTGTTTCCGATGAAATTGAAGACCTATGCTGCACAGTTTCTAAGCAGATTAACCCTTTAACAACCACCGCATACTAAGACATAAGGCATAATTAGGGTTGTTACAGGGTTAAGAAATGTCAATAATTCTTTTTTCATTGAATTTTTTACCCTCTTTTATTTAACTTTGCTTACGTAAATTTTGTCATGGACGAAGTTGTTTCGTCGGAGTTCTTTCAATTTATTTTCCGGTATTTTCGTGTCAGCATACAGAGCTGAAATTTTGCACACATTTCAGGCTTGCTTGACAATGCAATGTATCACATTTTTATGGACTTAACTGAGAAATTGAGGAAATAAATGACAACAGTGCAAAAAATTAAATATCGTTTAACCACTCGAACGAGTCCTCCTTGACGAGCTCCACTTTGGGAAGTTTGCATCATTCATGATATCTAATCAAAAATCTCTTATGAAAAAATGGAACGATTGTGCCACCTACGAGATAAAAGAGAGTCCTGAAAGCCCATGTTTTTACTTTCACTTGTTTATGACATGCTGTCACATTTAGCACTTCAACAGCAAGCATTGCACAAACATTGACTAGAAGAGCAATCTGTCAATTCAGCGTGTTGCTTAGGAAAGATTGCACGCTGTACCGTGTGAAATTTATGATTTTGCAGCAAACAAGGCAAAGGTTTTCTTCGGGCTCCTCAAGGAGCCAGACATAAATATTCCTTTGGATGACGAAGAGGACGAACCGTCAGCAAACGAAGAAGGAAAATCATCCAAAGTATGTCCATTGACTATAAAGTAACTGGGTAAACGATGCAGATAGTCGTTGATGTTTTAAAGACTGTGAGCACAGTGGTGATATATTGAGCATTATTTATTTAATTATTTGACTTCTATAGCGCCGGTGTCTAATGCGTTGAGCATCCGATGCTGTCACGCCGAAATCTAATCGTAAAGAGGTAACATCCAAAATAATTGTCCGTAAGACGAGAGGCGGCCGATATGGAATTTATGCTATTATACTTATTACTTGAGACTCTAGACTAGAAAAACCTAGAGTCCCACCTCACTCACATTTGTAGCAATGGAAGAGATGTAGCCTGGTTAAAATTAGGCTTAGTTCAGATTTTTTATATTTTACAACTCTTCAATTTCGCATTTATTCGTTACTTTATGTTACGAGTTTATCGTTACGAGTTACATTATGTTACATTATGTTACGAGTTACACTCGTTACATTATATACTGCGATCCATGTAACTGACCTATTGTTTAGTCTATATTATGCCTTGAATAGACACTATATAAAACTGCTGTAATAATAATAATAATATGGTTGGCCCTGTCTGCAGGAGGATATCCTTCGAGGTCTTCCCTTGTAACCAATATAGATTAATTTTTTCTTTACACGTCTATTCTGTTACGCCTTCAGTGTCAATGAGGCAAGTTTTTTGATTGATTTGGTTTGGTTACAATAAAATAATTGTTATGCTATCCAAAACAGATAAGTTTTACTTTGAGCACAAAACAACGCGAGCGACTTAGCAGATCGAGCAGATTAACGGGTAGCTGTCTTGTCCACTCTGGAACGCAAATTAAAGGGGATAATACTGAGAGTATCAATACTACATGCTACAGTGCAGCAGTTCTGATATATGTTTCAACAACCAGCATAGTGTCGGAACATGACACCACTTCTCGTTACACAGAATTGCATGTAAAGCAGAAGCCTATTAACGTAATGTGATGTAAACCAGGAGCGTATTGTGTGGCACGGTGGCTGATTGGTTTGAGCGGTTGGCCTATAATGCTCAGTGTGCCCTGAGTGAGCGGGTTAGACCCTCGTCCAAGGAGTCACTGTGTAGGGACCTTGAGCAACTCCTTCGAACACAATTGCTATGCAGTACAACTGCAATTGCGCTGTCGAGGCGTGTGCACTTCTGAGCAAAAAATGTTGGAAGAAGGGCGATATCAAATTTCAGAATAAATAAATAAATTAACGTGTCAACGCTGTACTCCGTTAAGGAAGTAACTCTTGCATGTTTTAGAAGCGAAAGCCAAAGCGAGATCCGCAGCTGCTGAAAAAGTCGAAGATGGATCCCAACGCACCACAGTTGACAAGGATCCCGCTCCCAGAACTGTGAGCCCTTCTTTGATCGCCTCATTAGACACAGAGTTTTAACAAGTTAATCAACTTCGAATGAATTTAAAAAGTGTTTCTATGGTTTTCAACTAGATCTAATGATGGATTGATTACACGCATTAGGAGATTCACCCGTAAAGGTGTTAGGGGTCTATCTAAGTCAAGGAAGATGAATAAGGACCTTGAGTTTGCTTTCATTGTGCCCAGCAACTGACCCCTTTAGCATTATTACAAAGGCATTTCTTGGAATATTATTTGAATTTTTTGCCTCGTCTACAACGTGATTCCTCATGATTGAAAAGTTCTGTGTAAAGCACATTTGTTATAATTATTGCTGTTTATTTGTTACATAATGACTGTTATCAGCAACCTTAGCTCTTTTCTTTATATGCTTATTATTGTCTGTGTGAAATGATTGTTAAAATCATATGGAAAAAATACAGAGAGCGCTCTGAGTAGGTGTCTTAAGTGGGCGCTATTGAAATGTTTGATTATATTACATCGTATTATTGTGTGGCCGATTGGTTGGAGTGGTAACGCTCAGTGTGCGCTGAGTGAGCGGGTTCGACCCTGAGCATTATGGGCCGACCGCTCTAATTAATCAGCCACCAGTCTATACTACAGTTCACCCATCCATCCATCCGCCGGTCCATCATTCATCCTTCCATCGATCGATCCATCTGGCTGACACATGCATTTCTGTTTTGTCATCTCTAGGAAGGATGTTGATAAACAAGAGAAGGTGAAGGCGTATCGGGAGGCGAACAGGCGCCTCAACCTCGGACCAGATACGAAGCCCTCCATCTGCTTTCATACGTTTCTCAACTCCAATCATTCGTATGTCTTTTGACTAATGACTTCACAGTTTGAGAATCAAAAACTTCATGCGATGTTTATGACCAATAATAAGATTTTATCAGTCTCATTTGAATGTTTGTATGCTAGAGATGAACGATTTAAAATTAAGGCTTTTCTGGGGACCATGCCCTTCTGGGGACCATGCCCTTTCCTGACCAGTAACCAATTTTGCTCAGGAGCCTTTGGCACCATTTCACATCACTGCATGCTAGAGAATATTTTCATTGGAGCAACATTAGAATAAACTTTACCCCTGCTATTGAGCAATGCATGGAGACATCATGCTATGAGATGCAGGCACTGATTGTGTTGGTTAGCTCTGAAACAATGATCTTCACAGGTTTTTTCCCATCCGCTCTTTGTACTGGCTCATCATTAAAAAAATAGACGTAATAGTTTAAAGTGATAATTAGGAGTGCTGCATAATAATAAAACTAAGAGTAACAGTAATTATTGTTGATGAGATTAATAAAGTAGTTCTATAATTAGCTCAGAATAGAAGCTGTTCTGATAGCGTAATTATAGAGCTATGAGATAGTAGTATTATTGCAACAAAAAACGGTTATTATGTAGCTAAAAAGAGTAACAATTGTATTGTCATTCTGTGTTTCTTAAGTACAACGTCGGCTGAGTTCTGTGAAGATTCGTCTATGCTGTCGGCCGGGTTCTCCAACTCTGACATCTGCGTCTTCAGTCTTCATCCATCGAAACTTCGCTATCTGAAACCTCCTAATGAGTTGGAACTGCTTGACAAGGAGTGTGGTCAGTTGGTGTCTCGTCGAGAGAGAGTCCATTAAGCAAGACTTCCCTAAGAAGAGCTTTGTTGTTATCTCAATACTGACCTGATTATGGTATTGTTTTTGATGCTAAATTGGTTGGTGCTTTATATGTTCGACACCGCTGCTATTCAACTTGCTATTTGGCTTGTGGTAGTGGTTGTTGCAGTTTAACGACGCTGTGTGATAGCAAAGATCATTAGCGTCGCCCTCCTTCTTTATCCAGGCTTGGGACTGGCACTGCCTGAGTTCTTGCAGTGGTGGAGTTGAATATTGGACACCGCTGCTATACTAGTTGCTGTTCGGCTTGCCTCTGATGAACCATCGTTTGATGCTGGGCACATTATACATAGGCTCTATAGAAGTTAGTAATGGTAAATGTTGAGCATGGTGGTCAAGCGGGGGCATCACACAGCTGTTATTGGCAGCTATGTCCCAGTTTAAAAATTGTCTTCAAGTTTCAAATTAGTTGCATTGTTATTTGTATATGTGAATTTATATACTGCCTCTAAAGAACTGCAACAACTCCAGATAGGTGCTGAGTTAGTGCTATATAAATTTTTAATGACTGTACACATGGCTTTCTTTAGGGGCTGGTTTGTTTAAGGGTCAGTTTGAAGCTTGCTTGACCACCCGTCTTTGTCTGCAGAGGCTGAGAAAATGAAGGTGCTAATGATTCCTAACTGTGGATGCCTCTTGTTACTTTACTCTCATACTGGGCTTTGTTTTATTTTCAGATGCTGTGGTTGAGAAGATTATGGACGACAAGACCGCTACTGACATGATCCGACTTCGTGGTCACACGGGACCGGTCTATGGGACGTCGTTCTCACACGATCGGTCTCTCTTGGTCTCCGGTTCAGAAGATGGTACCGGTAAGTCGATGATAATGAGAAATTCCATAGTACAGGAAAAAAATATCAAAAGATTATGGGTTCCTCATTGGAGTTTGGTGTTGGTTTTGGTGCAGGCTGTGAAATGGCTCTTAGCATGTAGCCAGACACATACATACTTACCTTTGCTTTGGCTTTAATTGTGAAAATTTTCTTGTTTAGTGCGTCTGTGGTGCCTTCGAACTTGGACGAACACCGTTGCCTACAAGGGTCACCTCTATCCCGTCTGGGACGTATCATTCTGGTGAGTTCGCTGCAGTAATGATTACATTAAATTACACTGACGGTAATTAATTAATCACACTGACTAGAAGAACTTGTGACTGATTTCCAATTAGGATGTATTATGATTTGTAATTGTTATTATAATTTGTGATTGTTGTTTGTTTACATGTAATTATTGTTATTTTTAATTGTTATTATAATTTGTGATTTTTTTGAAGGTTTACGTAATAATGGAGGTAAGCTAATTTTTTCATTTCAGTGCACAGGGTCGGTACTTTGCTTCGGCTGGAAGCGATCGAACGGCGCGACTGTGGGCGACAGACCATATCCAACCGGTTCGATTGTTCGCCGGTCATGTAGCAGACGTCGACGTACGTTACTTACGATTCTGAAATATGTAACATAGTAGTAGTTTCAGTTTAACTACACTTTTAGATCATTAGCGTTGCCCTCCTTTATCCAAGCTTGGGACTGGCTCTCAGAGTGCAAACAGTGGCGGAGTTAACGTAATGTAGTCTTCTGCTAAATGTTTTCTGTATCATTTGTCAAGCAACAGTCAGTTCTCAGTGTTTCTGCTGCTAGATTGATGCTCGCTTTCGTAACTTCTCCCATATCTCCTTTATCAATCTATGGCACAGATGGAGCAATAATCTTGTACCACACATTTCTGCCCTATTTCAATCTCTAACCTTTGAGTTGACAATCCTGTAGGCCAACCACATGAACATTGCACACCCATACATTTCTAAAGGTCGTCGTTCTTGTTGGTGTATGCAGTGCGTCAGAATACACCCCAACGCAAACTACGTAGCGACCGGGTCACAGGATCGAACTGTTCGTCTGTGGGATGTCTACAACGGCAGCTGCGTTCGTATCATGACGGGACACAAGGTACAGATGGTTATCTCTTGTACTTGCTTCGAATCTATCCAATTTGTTGGTTTTCAGAAATTTATGATGATATTTCTATTACTGTTTTGTAGGAATATAGTGTCTACAGGTCATAGCAGCCCAAGTATTGTAAATATAGAGTTCCTCAGAGGGAGAGAAAGAGAGAGCAACTTCAATAGATCTAAATTTATATTGCACCATTCAGGATTCTTACTCGGAGGAATTGGACCCATACCAAGTGGAGAAATAGTCTCGATCGCTAGGAGCAGTTAACGTCAGGGATGTGGTGAATTGGCTGAGGGATGTCATCCCACATTGAAAGAGACCTGAAGCTAAATACCTTATCAGGTATGTTGAGGTTTCTGCCATTATAAACTTTCTACTCTCGGGTTTGTGCAAGAAATCGTGGTATTCAATACAGTTAATAAGCTGCATTTGATTTCGCAGTTTCATTTCGTCCACGCTTGTCGATGAAACATTTGAGAATTTTTTTAATTAATATTTTCTGCTTTAGGGCTCTGTTGAATGTCTGGCCTTTTCTCCCGATGGAAAATATCTGGCCTCTGGAGGTAAGTAAGGTTTTTCCATTTGCATCATCCTTCCTTAATCCTTCAGTTGCATTTGTGTCAGGGTTATGCTGAAACATCTGATTGTTTTTGGTGGCTGTATAATAAAGTTAGACAACCGTCTGGTGCCAACTCGGCCCTCCATCGTTTATGGGTAATGAGGAAAGGTGTCTTGCTGTTACTGTTGGGTGGCTATAGTTTTTGTTAGCACTCAAATAATTTGACTTCTTGAAATAACGATTATTATTATTAATTTATTTTAATGTGGGGAAGTGAGACAGCAGGAACCCACCCGGTTGCAGTCAGTGATGAACCAAATAATTCGTCATTCGTCAATGTTATCTGTCAGAAGATGAACCTACAGTTAAGCCAGTTGTCTGATCGATGCAGACCTATGTAAAGTATTTTAAAACCCAAGTCGTGTGTTGCACCAATTCCTTCCTCCTATAAAGGCAACCTCCTATGCCCATGACCATGTTGTTCCACAGGCAGACAATCAAGCTGTACTTTTAAATGTGTTGTTCACCAGAGTGCGGATATTCAGTTGGTTAAATGAAGAATATACTTACGTACTTGTGATATTATCGCCACTATTGAATGACCAAACAGCGATAGACAGCATATTGTGAGCAAAGGACTTGCTCAAGATCCCTGCACAGTGTAAGAATACTCAAACCCAAAGTGTTACAAGTTTTAAGCAATCAGGTATTGTTTCCCTTAGAAATAGATCCTGCTTTTGACGGAATTCTGCTCGTTTGCTTTCTTCAGGCGCTGATAATCAGATCATTCTGTGGGATCTGTCAAACGGAGAGTCCGTGACGCAGCTCAGGAGTCATTCGGATGCGATCTGTTCCCTCGGTTTCAGCCGGGAAGGGGCCGTACTCGCTTCAGGTCTGCTCAGAAATCTCCTCAACATTATTTCTCAGTTTGCGTTTTTTCAAACTGTTCAGCTTGTCATTCTAAACTGGGTCTTGTAATTGCTAGTCCTCTATTTATTGGGTTTCCTGTTTCTCCAAACTAAAGTCTAACATCTTCAAGATTTCCTGCCCTAAACTGCGCTTGAAATTGGAAGTTTATAATTACATCACCGACTTTGGTAGACAGTTTGAGTCAAGAGAGTAGCGTAATCTAGGCTCTATGACTGTTATGGTGCGCACTATGAACTGAAGAATATGATGGTAATGTCCAGGAAGTAATTTTATCCTCTATGGATGATCAATTCATTTCATATATATCACTTAAATTATTTATCTCCTTTTGTCAATGCCTCGCTGATCAGTTTAGTTGTGTTATCATGAGAATTACAGATTAACTTATATGTTTATTATACCAGTATTATTGCTATTGTTATTTTGCACTTATAAGACACCTCTATCTAATAATTACCAATTTACAGCCAATGGCACTGAGAAGTTATGAGTGAAGGGCTTGCTTGAGGTCCCTACACAGTAACCATCTCTCCCTGCTACAAGTGGAGCACTCAAGTCAATAGGCCGACATGTAATGTATAACACAATCTTCCGTCATGCCCCGTGTAATGTATACCGTGTAGTAAAAGTTCTTAACGATTGAATGTGTTTTGTTTTGTAGGAGGCCGCGACAGCTGCGTGAAACTGTGGGATATAAACAAGATCTTTGCCGAACAAGAGGCCGATCTGGGATTCATGAGCAATTATGCGTAAGTTGCTGAAACGCTATTCTTAGCTATCATAACGTACAAGGCATTGATGTGTGTAATGAAAAACTCCAAATGTGTATGGCGTATCACAATCCCATTGGGGTAACGAATGTCATCATGGCAGATATTTTTTATGCAGTTGATGAATATAACTATTAGTGGATAACTACAGTAGTTATAAGTGCCCATCATGGCAATGGCAAATAATTAGAAACTTCTATAGCTCCAGAGGGGAGAATGGAAGGGAAAAAAACAAGAGGAAGACCAAGAACAATGCTTTTAGACTGGATGATAGAGAAAGGTGGATACGGAAAAATGAAAGAAGAGGCTCAACACAGGCAGGAGTGACGTCATTGGACATATAAACCAGCCTGAAGGCAGAGAACCAAAGAAGAAGGTAGCTCCAGCTCCTAACGCACAAGGCATCGTCCAATGGAGCCCCAATATCAACTCATAGTGGACTTTGATGACGGAATGTGATTCATCTTGTAGGGTGGATAGCAAGATGTATGAACTCGGTTCGTACGCCACCAAACAGACTCCGGTCTTAAGCGTGCACTTCACGAGACGTAATCTCCTCTTCGCTGCTGGAGCCTTTCAATCCAACACCTGCTGAGACCTGATGGAGACAACGCAGAACGACCAGTCACACGAGAACCGCCACCGGGAAGGTCATATCAACTGAAACCTAGGCCGCGCTTTCTGCACCACATTGCTCAAGCTTCTTTTGTTGGCCGAGAAGAAACTCTTGAAAAATGGAGGGAGGACAACAGTCCAAAGTAACTTGGTCACATCTGTACAAAGGACCCAGTTGTTATGATCATTGTGCACTTTATTAGGTGCCATTATTCCTCAATGCCTATCAATCAATGGTAATGAGCTGAGCAGTTGGGTGTGAAGGACTTGCCCTACACAGTATATTGTGTTGGAGACTTGACCCTGAACTTTTTTTGCATTTACAAATTAGAGCATATGCAAACAGTGACGAAGAGTTAAACAGTTACTGGGACGCTGTCGGTTTATGCACATAGCTTAGAAGGACTGCTGAATATAATGAGGAATGTGATGTTTACAATTTACTTTGGAATGTCTCTGACTTGCCCTTTGATTTTAACTGGGGGTGCTTCTGTTTCTGCCCATATTCTTAAGACTTTTTCTTTTTCCACCGGGCTTTTCGCACTGAGAGCACCTCTGATTAGGCTGTACTGTGAGAGGCGCTTTATATAAATATGTAAATACAATGAAAAATAATAAATAATGGTTAGGTTTAAGCTGTTCTTTGTTCAATCAGTTTATTACAATATTCAGTATAACAAAGAAACGGTTTTGGGCCACATCTTCATAACCTAATGAGTTCTTTCTGAGTTGGCTCCAATAACACGAAACGAGAAATACGCTGCACAATCTTAAGCAGAGAGCTGCCATAGAGGCATACTGTGCTGGCTTCCAGCTCACTTTCCTCTACAGGTTTCGGTGCATAAAGAGGATAAGTCAAATTACACAAATGAGAGATACAAGTAATTCCTTTATGGCAATTGCAATTCTGTAAAAACAAAAATTCCGTATTGTTAGGAGCGAACTGCTTCTGGGGTGCTTTGCCCCGTTACTAGGAACGGGCAGTGAAGCTACCAAGTACCACATTCACAAGCTCTTGCACTTGGCAGTCCAGTTAACAGTAAAACACGCCAAACTATTTATAAAACAGGCTGAAAAGTTTGTCCTAAGAAAACCATTCACAAACATGATTTCGTTTTGGAATTAGGTAGCTCACCTGTTTACACATCTTGGCAGCAGCTGCTCAGAAGCATATGCGTGGGACTGGTTTATACTACAGAAGCTGCTTGTAAAATACGCAGCTCAACCGGTTAAATTTATCAAGCTGTAGTTTCTGCAGTTGCTGTAAGACGGAAGCTGATTTTGATATAAAGTTAATGAAATTGCACGAAAATCACGAGAGACAACATACTCTCCACCGAGGCAGTTCCTGTGTACAGATCTTGAGCAAGTCCTTTGTGCACTATAGTTCAAATTCTGTTCTATATTATCAGGTGTGCAGAACTCTGCCCCAGGGAGGGAAGAATAGCAATTAATGCAGTTGTAGTAATATTAATAAAGCATTGTAAGATGAACTGCAGGAAACTTGGCTACTGCAGAGGAGCAGTGTGAAGCAACGGAAATATTGATTTACTACATAAAAGAAGTCACTCAAAAAGTTCCATTTAGAGGAAGACTTACAGAGTTTAGTTGTAACTGTACAACATACAACTGTAGCAAATACAATATTAAATACTACTGTAATTGTAAGAATTACGATTGTAACTGTAGCAGCTGCAATTGTAAAGTTACACTCCAGTCTGTCAAGTTGTTACAGCTGTAACCACGACACAGACAGTCGTAATTATAACAATTCTAATCGTAACCACTGGCTGTGTAATGACAACTGCATATGTAACACTTACAAATTTGATTACCAAATTGTGGGCTACAATTGTAACTGCAGCAGTAAGAACTGTAATCGTAACTAGAATTGTAACAACCGTTCTTATCTGGAACATAAGAAATGTAACTCTTAGAGCATCTGAACAGTGTTGCCTTTAAAGAACACATCACAAGTACAGAAGACGACAATCTAATCTTATCACTTTTGTGGCGCCACAATAATTCATCAAGCTCTGTTGAAATCAACATGAGTAAGCGAGACAAATACAAGCAATTCAACACAAGAGATTTTAAGCGTCTTAAATAGAAACTCAGGTAGCAATGCGTATTTTGATCCGACATTACTCAGTCTATTATAAAACATTGACAAACACCGTTTAACACACCTTACGTAAAGTTTCAAAAGTTGTCATTCTAAGTATCATCTATTGAAACAGGTCAGCCACATTCTGGAGACCAAACCAACTACTCTTATAGAAAATCAAATTCCAAAACAGCAAGAATCATAATTATACAAACAGCACATTTAATGATGATAGTTATAATGAACCCTAACTGATAATCTCAATATCATGTTTTGGAACTGCACTAATGATGGCAAAGATGAATATAAAAGAATTCATAATAATACCATTACTAGCTGGAATTACTGCTCCCCAAGGGAAATTAATAATAATAGTGATAATTACAGCCTTTTTACATAGCTCAAGTGTACAAAACGGCCTAGGGTATTAAAAAGTGGTAATCGTCGCATAATAATAAATCAATGCTAAAATAATCTCAACCTGTCAGGGCAACATTCACAATTCTACACACTCTATACACATCCATTTTCTCCACATCAAAGCCTATTGTGCGGGTCGCATCACAACAAGTTCCTTCAACCGCAGGCAGACAGACGGCTGGCGACAAAACCTTATCTCACAGGACCGACACGAGAAAAAGACAGATGGCGCAACCTGCAAAGCCATTGTATATATATATACAAGAATTGTGTTAAGCAAGAGTGCATACAGTACATAGTCCATATATAACATACAAGTATACAAATGTATATACACATAACCATGCAATGCACATATACAAGATATTCATACATGGGCGTGAATATCAACGAATGTACACAATAAAATGTATTTTTATGCGTTTACATGCAAATTGTCGACAAATCAAATCGGTGGTTCGAATATCGATTAGTAGTCAGATTTCTTAAGCGATCATTTGCAACAGCCGGTCGACTCTGGTTGGGTGTCTTGATTAAGGTCAACGCCCCTTGGTCGCGCCTGCAACGGACCGCTTGCCTCGCTCTTCGGCAGCTTTTTCGCTGAAAGACAACAACGAAAATCAGACTCAAACACTGCCTAATAAAAAAGTATTCATCACCTGTGTAATAAATATTCATTAACTGCCAAATAACATATGTTAATTTTCTTATTACTTTGTGGCAGAACTGTTCTCAGGCTTTTTCATATGACAACACTCATATGGGTTTGGCATTTATGGAAAGGTAAGACAACACAGGTTGGTAAATGAGTAATAAGAAAGCTGAACTTCCTCTTCATGCTAGATTTGATTGTAATTATTAAGCCTACCTATTGCCAAAAACAGTTCATTGACGTTTGCCGCTGTTTTGGCTGAGGTTTCCATATAGAGTAGACCATTCTCTTCAGCATACGTTTTTGCCTCCTACAACAAACAGCCAACTCAAACTCTTAGATATATACACATCTACACAAACTATGCATAATTGTGTGTGTGTGCGTGCGTGCGTGTGTGTGTTGGATCTGGAACTCGTTACTACACTAAATATTGTATTTTCATTTCTACTGAGAGCAAACATCCACCGATGCCATGGACTTATATCGGCACAAAGAAGTCCTTACAATAGATTAGTGTTTGAGTGCATTTCCCGATATATACATACACCCCCAGGGACAAAGCAAGCTAATAATTTGTGGATTTTAGTTTTAGGGGTTTCCATCAAACCGTGGTTGCAGTTTCAAAATTTTTAGGTTTTAATAACAGTAATGCAATAATTGGGGGTTGAACCCAGTAAAATTTGTGGATCTTAGTTTTTTGAGGTTTTCACTGAACTTGGCTGTAGTTTTCTACATTTTTAAGTTTTCAATCAGTTAATAGTTTGTTGTTTCCAAACAAGTATGTAAAGTATGCATGTATTAAATTCCTAAATCTTCTCTTACCATTAGGGCATAACCGGAAATCACCTCGGACATTCGCCTCGGCCGAATATTGGACTATTCGGAAGTATTCGCCTCAGCAAATATTACACCCACAAAGAGCTAAAACTAACTTTTTGAAAAAATAATTTTTTTATAAAATATTTTCTCATCAAATAAATTTAGGACAAACGGATTTACTTATAAGTTATTGATTAATTAAACAAGAACTTAACAATCCATTGAATTTTCTTTAAAATAATGATGTTAATTTATATATTTTAATTTTTTGGGTTGCATTCTCCAGGTGGCAACCAAATCAGTAATTTTCCAACTTGAATTGGCTCCACCCACTTTCCGGCAAACATTAGAGATTAAAGACGTCGTTAATAACTTCATATTTCAAATTTTAATAACAAGTTTTACATTTTTCTCACAAATAAAGTTATTAAATAATAAATATATTGTTATAAGCTAGAGTGCGATGAAACGCTATATCAGGGATATTGCTATAGACTCTGTCTGCATTGATTACAGAAAGCTCTCTGTGGCTGTGCATGTTGCAGGTTAGCTACACTTTACCTACGGATGGTACTCGCTAGCCAGATTTGCCGCTACTATTCAGTTCATACCCGGATTTGGCAAATAGTGCATCCAAATACTCGGATTCGGTACTCAGTGGAAGTTGTCTACTCATTATGCCCTACTTACCATACATTACCATACCTCATTGTACCTGATTCGTTAGCTTGTACTTACTGCCTCGTCGACCATTCTCTTGTCTTCGAGGTCCACCTTGTTGCCGGCCAGAGCGATCACGATGTTTGGACTGGCTTGTCTCTGCAGTTCCTTCACCCAGGTCTTGGCTCGGTTGAATGTCTCCTGTTGTTTCAGCAATTGCAGAACATTCATTCGTTCATTTCGAAAATTTTAAAGCACCCCTTCAAGAAACCTATTCAGAGGTGGTCTCAGCCAGGCTGCAGCCAAACAAAAATGACTCGAGGATGCGATAGAAGGCTGGCAGATTGTTCCTAGGGAGTATGTGCAGCGCTAGCGGGAGCCCATTCCAAATGGAGGGTCCACAACCGAGAAGGCTCCGTGCTGCTTAATCGAGAATCGAGCTTGTGGGACCAGTAGGTCTCCTTATCCTAGGAATGGAGAGCCCATGGTGGGATAGATCAGAAACCGGGCAACAGAGACTATTTAAATAGGACGGAGCGCTACCATGCTATGAAATTACACTAACAGCTTAAAAACTACTTTCTATATAACGAACATAATCTCATCATATGTAGCCTTTTGCATCGCGGCAATGAGACTGATTGTACGAATGAATGTACTTGTCATAATCCCTGATGCCACACTGGTTCTCAAACAATGAAGAAACCAAAGAAGACGAAAAGATGAACATGCCAAACAAAGTGGTAGCGACCAATGACCTCCTCCCTCTCCTCTCCCTATCATTCTATACAAATTATGTCAATCACAACAAGATTGATGACATCACCGATTTATGCAGTGTAAAACGATAAGCAAGTAAGCAAACGCGAAGGCATTCATCATTCGTGCGATAGGTAGTTGAGCAGGAATGCACCACCCTTATTGTTAACAGTTTTTTTCACAATTTTAACATTTATATGAAAACTATCGAAATAATGTAAGGTATGTAAGGTAGTCATCACAATTCTGAAATGTGTTGAACATTGCTTCCGCCGACTGGAGTGTCCCTTGACGTCGGGAAATTCCCCCATATCGTCAAACTTTCCCATGTTATAGAGCGTACACTCATCGATTTATTTTCTGCATTCGTTGAAATGATCACTCTAAATGATCGGAAGGGGTAATATTTTGGGATTGCAAACCCCCTATGATTATTGTCAGCTGCTAAGAAGTATTCGTGGAAAATTTGTGAGCAATCGGTCGAGTGGATCAAATGTTTTTTGATCCAATGTGGATGATCCATCATAGTTACTCCGTTACATGTATCCTTTTCTTTTTTATATGTATAGATAAAATTTTAAATAAAATTAAGTTGGAAAATAAATTTTTTTTATTAAATAAAGCTGAATTGTCAAACTGTTGCGGTCACTTTCACCGCCACGTGGTGGCGAAAGGTTCCACCATCACAATCGAAAGTGACACCAATGTCCGTACCGGTGTCGTGATGTCGAAGACAACGATGGCGACCTGGGCGCCCCTGTAGTACATCGGTGCGAGGCTGTGGTATCGCTCCTGTCCCGCTGTGTCCCAGATCTCAAACTTCACTGTTGCGTCATCCAGACAAACCGTCTGAGTGAGGAATGCGGCTGAAGCAGACACAACAGCGACAATACAGGACAATGGCAGCAAACAGGACAATGGCAGCAAACAGAACAATGGCAGCAAACAGGACAATGGCAGCAAACAGGACAATGGCAGCAAACAGAACAATGGCAGCAAACAGGACAATGGCAGCAAACAGAACAATGGCAGCAAACAGAACAATGGCAGCAAACAGAACAATGGCAGCAAACAGAACAATGGCAGCAAACAGAACAATGGCAGCAAACAGAACAATGGCAGCAAACAGGACAATGGCAGCAAACAGAACAACGAGCTTTAATCAATCACTAATTCTTCAATGATTAACTAGTAAAAAATTTTATCGCCAACAGACTAGCAACAAATAGGTTGAGCATGCTGCCAATGCACATTTCAGTGACTTTGCACTACATAAATGTATAATTACATATGATTACATTAACTAGTTACAATTTGACCATATTTGATCAATTACAATTAATTGCTTCAAGTCACATTTATTAATTTCCATTATTTACCACTCTTTATTTATACATCAATTTCATTTTACTTGTATACTAGCCATAACATGTTTGTCGGGTAATAAATTCTGAATGTCAAGTGTCCCCCAGGTAAGCATAAACAACCTATCCAGGGTTGTCACTCAGCTGGCTCACAGCCACAATCATTGGCTTAGACTCCACCATGCAAAACAATGTCCTCTGGTAAGCTCAGTTCAACAAAGAGCTGAGAAACTAGGAAGTTGACAGCAGCAAATTCCAGTGTCATTGTTTACCTCGGACAACGCAGGTCATGCAGAGCATTGCAGACACTTTCACTTTTGCTTTCAGGCCCTAAGCCTAAGCCTCCAACCATTAACTGTTGTTACAAGGTCACTATAAAAGTTGCAGCTTGAGTTCAGTAGGGTGAAATATTGAAGGCAACCTTGGTAACAATGGGAGGGTAAATGGTCTGCGAACTCTGTCGACAGTCGTCGTTATACCCTGTTGATGCAACTTGTTCCAGATACTCTGAACATCCATGCCATCTGTCAGTTGTCGATGGGAATCCATTAGTTGGTTCCACGCTTGTGCTTGGGCCCACCACTGGTGACTCTTTTCAACTTACTGTGCAGAGTTTTACTATCATACTGACATTTGACATAGGTCAAAGCACAGAGAGCCTCTGAGTAGATATCTTGACGAAGCACTATATAAGCACTATATAAGCACTATATAAATGCTCGATTACATGACATCTCTCAGACTATTTGCGAAAGCAGTTATCTGCAACTTTATCTCGTACTTTGCGCTCTGTTTATCGTCTTGATCTTTTTCGGACTAGGACTAAGGCTGCTCTGGCCCAACACCGGGCATTTGCTGTTGTGGGTCCATCTGCCTGGAATGACCTTCCTCCATCATTAAGGACCAGACTAATGACTGGATAATCTCTATCGGCTTCTCGCTCTTTAAAGATGTTTCTTTTCCGCCGGAGTTTCTGTGCTGAGAGCGCCTCTGAATAGTTATTCTGTGAGAAGCGCTATATAAATCTAAAGATACAATCCAATTAAAGAGACAAAAGGTAAAACAAGGAATGCAAGAGGAGGTAATGTGAAATAGGAAATGTAATGGTGATCACTGATCAGGTAGATCATAGAGTTAAAGGCATAGATCACATAGTTAAAGGCAGGTTAAACTGAAGCAAGTAAAACTGAAAAAAAGTTAAACTGAAGCAAGTAAAAAGTAGGGCGATGCAAACAGGCATATGGAAGGTGCTAATATAAAGTATGCAATCAAAGGAAGTAGAAAAAGTAGAGCCAGAAAGGCATAGGAAATGCACAAAGATAGGGAAGAAAGTAGCCAAGGTAACAGACATTGGCAGTAAAAGTAGGCAAACTGAAGTAGGCAAAAAGGTAATCATCTCCTGAAGATATCATACCATAAACAAAAACACCGACATTAATGCAGAACACAGAGTTTAAACGAGTGTCTTAGCTGTCAAAAGAACTGACGATTTTACAGATCACAAACACAGTTAAAATCTAATGTTTATTTATATGTCAAGCACAAAACAACTGACCCCTCAGTTACTTAGTTGAGAATCCTAGAAAAAGTTATTGGGGTTGAAGCCCCAGTCCCAATCATTCCCAATAACCCACTCCCCACACCAACCACAATAAACCCCAACAACCTCATTAACCCTCAAAAACCCCCGAACCAACCCAAAACACTGGTTGCAACCAACCGCCAATTGTGCTCTCCTGATATTCGTGGAACTGTCCTTTGACGAAACGCAGAACTAAACTCGACTTCCCGACGGCCGACTCTCCTAGGAGCACGAGCTTGAACTGGAAGATCTTCGCGGGCTGAGTCCCGTTCGTCCGCTGCGCTGTTGTCTTTGCCGCCATTTGAGGATTGACAGATATTAAACTAAGAGACAAAAATAAAATATAACAGAAATGAAAAATAATAGTATAGCACAACTTAATAAATACACTTTGAAAGCACTATTAAAATTTCTTTTCTACTCCGAAATCGCTCAACTTTGGCCGAGTTTAGACTGGGGCGTGTCTGAGCAGATTTCTTAAAGAGGCTCTGTATCAAGTTTCAGTGATTGATTGATTGACTCGTCAACCGACCGATCAATTGACTGATTGATAGTAAGATCACCTTCAAATGTAATAAATTACTTCTATAGCAGTGGTGTCAAAAGCATAAGGCACCGACCAATAGTGCAGCAAAATTAGGCTGTAATCAGGTCAATATTCAGACCAAATCATGCTTGTGATAGCAGAACAATACAAAATAATTTTAAAAAATAAATGAACTAATACTAAATTGAATAACTAAATTGAATAACTAGTCTATAAGTTGACATGAACTTAAGGACAACTAAACATGTACACTAGTATAAAAATCCATATTGCTGCTTCTCAAACTTTCTGATGCTGCAAACATGTAATGGATTCACCATCCTTTAATAAAATGGATTGACATTGCTTTTCAACATACTGCAACTAGCATCAAGACATGTCATGATCTAGAGATTGTGTAATAATTGTAATTGAATTAGCTTATTTTCACCATGTTTGTCCGGCTTTATTATACCTTCAGCTATTAAACTGTGGCAGGCACGCAACAATAAAAGTAATTTCCCTGATATGTAATTCATTATTTCGTTCAATGCAAGGCAATCAGGCATTTAAATAGCACCCAATAAATTCACCCAATTCAAGTTAAATATTTCTTAAGTCGCAGAATTAAACTGTAAATTTTATATGAACAAATTGGCTTGTAAAAACAACAGCAATCTATTAGCCACCATTGTTTTTGTTTACACAGATATTGAAAACATCAAACCCGAGCACTTGACTTCTACGGCTTATTATTAAAAGGTCAAACGGGCAAAATAACCTGGAATATCATTCGCTAGGTGTCCGGTTTCAAGCGTGAAAAACTATCGCTACACAAACAAATCTTATTTCTATCAGCCTAACTTTAACATTTTCTGCTACCGTTCAGACGCTGTAACATCCCATCAATAATCTGAAACATCCCGTCAATAATACAACTCAGCTCCAACCAGCGCTGTATAAATACCAGCAGATTTGGAAACCCGACTAAGTAGGCGAAACAAAAAAGAGAACGCAGTATCTAAACAAAAACTCGCTTACTGCAACAATCTTAGACAGTAATAGTTTTAACCGAGCAACGGAGAGTGGTTCTCTCAAATCTGTCGATAGCTGGGCGACAAGTTTTATCCGAATCAAATTGGAATTATAAATTAACCTAAAATGAGAAATAGATCGAACTTGTTATCATCCACGGTCTTAGCCCAAATTACATCACCTGTCATGTGTTATGCCTGGACTACACATCAATAGAGATTCTACATATTGGCGATTTATCGTCATTCGTATGTTCATTAGTCAGTTCCTATTAAGAATATTATTCTCTATTAGACTTGTATTAAATTTCTTTTTAAATCGAACAAACTCCTATTTAAATGACGCATTACAGTGTAAAATATTTAAAAAAACAGAAAATACAAATAAAATTTGTCTCCGCTAGTCTCGTGTTGCTAAATAAAAATAGGCCTACATTTGTAGTAGATCATGTGGCCTGAATCGCATGTTATGCGAAGTGACTGGGAAGAAGGTCGTAAAGGATGTGACATGGGTTCATAAGGACTGGGTTGGAAAGAGCAAAGTCAGTTATAGAGCAGTGTTTTTCAAAAAGAAAAGTAAACATGAAAGTTACGAACTGAAGCGGGAGTCAGCGGTAGCCAGTAGACGTGCAGCGCTCTTTCCTAATCCTTCCTAAATCTTGACGTCTTTTCAACATGGATTAGTTTTAGTTTTCTTTGAAGTACTCGTCTTTACCAAGTGAGTCCGCTCCATTACTTTTCACTGCATTATAACTAAAATCTCACACAATATTCACCCTTCACCATGCATTCTTTGCTATCATTTCATTCCAGCTATCGCAAATAGTGGACTCGTCCATTTTCAAACGCCATAATGAGTTTGTCAATCATCCTGCTACTTTCTATCCTTAGATTACTCACCGCATATCACATTCAGTTTAATCCCTCTGGGCCCTCCATGACCTACATTCCGTTCTCATCCAGACAAAGCCCCGCCTCCTTTGACACAGCGACAAGACAATATGGATACATGTCGTATATACCTTTGGCTCATTTACTTACAACTAGGCGTAAAAGACAACTCCAGCATCCAATTTACAACCACTTTTTCTTCATGCTAATTTTACTTTCTGGAGACACACATGTAAACCCGGGTCCAATAAATAGTTATGTAGCTCCTCGTCCTCCCCTCCCTCTGTTCCAACCGCTTCTACTACGGAAACTGCCCTTTCTCCTTCTCCTCCATCTCCTCCAGACAAATTCGTACTTTGTACTTTAAATATACGCTCACTGTTACATCCAGCGCACTCGGCAGAAATTAAAGATTTGGCTGAATCATCCCACCCTCCAGATCTTTTCGCACTAAGAGAAACCTGGTTCAACTCAAACACAACTCTTGCCCAGTACCAAGACTGCACACCCTCCGGCTATAATCTCCAAAGCACACCTCGCCCTTCGAAGTCCGCAACCGTCACGAACACCACAGGTGGAGGCATCGCCTTGACTCACCTGGCCACTGTTTTCGCTCCTTTGAATGCACCTCAATCACTCTCAAACTTCCTAACAAAATTCTTACCATCTTCAACGTCTACCGCCCTCCGCCCTCCTCCTCATACTCAAGCCTTTCATCCGTCTTCTTGCACGAATTCACAACCCTCCTTTCTACCGCTGCTACCACTCCTCATGAATTCATGATCACAGGGGATTTCAACATACATGTCGATGATCTCTGTGATTCATTTGCCACTGAATTCCTCACGCTCTTATCATCCACTAATCTGGTCCAACATGTCAACTTCCCACTCGCTGTCACAGCCACACACTTGATCTCATCATTCCATCATCTCTCTCTAAGTTGTCGCCAGATATTTCTCTCTCTTTTGATACACCTTCCGATCATTATCCCATGTTCACATGCCTTAACATTCTACCTACTCCAGGTCCTGATCCTGTCTCACGTTCTTTTCGTCGCATCAGTTCCATAAACAGTGAAGCCTTCACGCAAGATCTCTCCGTTTCAGACCTCATTCTAAATCCTCCACTGTCCCTTGATGATCTCCTGTCTTCCTACAATACCACTCTCTCCACGCTCCTTGATAAACACGCTCCTATTATCAACAAAACCGAATCCACCCTCACACTACTTCGTCACATCATCACTCAAATTTGCAAATGGCTCCATAGCCATTGCTGTCCCGCCTCTTTGGAACAAACTCCCTCCAGCATTAAGACAAATATCCGATCCGTCCTACGAATTCACAAACACCTCACCTCTTGCTATCTCCCCACAGCTTTTTCACTCACAACTCAAAGCACTGCTCTTTCGCAAATCCTATCCTGATTCTTCCTCTTCCTCTTATCTCCCTCGCCGTTTCAACTCCAAATACCATTCACCTTAGCCGTCTACGTGTCTGCCTGCCTGACTCTCTGGATTTGACCCCATGCCTATCGATTCTGTCTTGATTAAGCGCCTGTGAATAAGCTGGTTCCCGCGACTACGCTTTTGTGGGCGCTGTAGAAATGCTGAGATTACGATTACGATACGATTACGATTACGGAGTCAGAACGGATCAAACTTCTTAGGAGACCATTAGGGGCCTATGAGGTTGATACGTACCACTGCATTAGCAAATCTCCACCTCGTAGGCTAAACTTCAAATTCCTAGAGTTCTTAACTTTATTAAACTTCTGCGTAGAACATGTAACGAGCAATTTTTCATCAACAGACGGGCGCTGCAGAGATCTGGAGATTGCGATCAAAAGAGTTGTATGCGTTGAAATGATTCTCTCCTGTAGACCTATTCAAGAGCGGAGTCGTTTGCAATGAGTGGTATTTTATTTACGATGAAATGCCATTAACCCTTTAAGCACCTAGCCAGATTAGTTTCCCATACATTATGGTACGTGCTGGTCATTAATATGCAAGGTATCTATTATTAGTCCTTGCGTCATATGTAAGAGGTAGAAGCCATTAAAACAGCAAAGTATTCTAGTTCTACATACCATATGTAGTTCTATTATTCAAAAACGCTGAATAGGCGGCCTATAGTCCATAGAGTCTATTCATACGGCGATTTTTCTTAATTAAACATGCTAGTAGGCCTATAATAATTTTATTAATCACCATTTGTTGCTCTTTAGATTGTTCGTCTACAGAAAGTGATACCGTTGAATAAAATTAATGACTTCCCGATAGCGGTCGTTATGACTCAAATGCGACAAATAGTCTATCAAGGGTCTTATGATAATTAATAGTCAATTTATTCAATTTATTCAATTTATTCAATTTATTCAATTTATTCAATTTATTCAATTTATTCAATTTATTCAATTTATTCAATTTATTCAATTTATTCAATTTATTCAATTTATTCAATTTATTCAATTTATTCAATTTATTCAATTTATTCAATTTAGTCAATTTAGTCAATTTAGTCTATTTAGATTGACGTGCCGCGTACGATGGGGACGATTGCTCATGAGGATGATTATTCAGCCTTTCACTTGTTTGATCGTAAATTTCATGAGTGGGTCTAAATTTCACAATATTTGGGAAATTAAAGAAATCATTAAAATACCACTGGGGACAAACAGGTGGCGAGATATTAAAAATCAACTGTATAATCAACTGGGCCTACATGTATGTAAAGAAACAATGAAAGTTCAGGTAATACCAAACAGTTTCGAAAAACACATTTGTAAATGCCGTAGGCCTATAGCCGGCCAATTAAATCTCAATCCAGTCGCAAGATGGCCTCCTGCTCGACGATTATAGATAGCTCTGCGATTATTAAGAAGAGGTCGAATTATACGACAGCTATACTCGCAAGATGTCGCTGAATGTAGTATTCAGCACAGCTCCATCTGTTACCGGTTTAATAAAGCATTCCACGATTTCACTTAGACGCTGTCAGACTAGACTTATTGAAAGGCAATCGTGATTACGAGTCACGACGACAGGTCAACTTGACCGCAGATTCTGGAACTGGTGGTTCCTTCGCCAAGTGGCTTTCCGTGGCAAGTGGTGTTCCGAGATCAAAGACTTTATTTGAACGAGCATCTTGCAGGCCAAATCAAAATACCGTATTCGTCTGAATCGAATTCAAAGACATCCCGAGTAACTTTAGGCCCTACCGACGTTGACAACGTGAACAAGGGTAAACAATCATGGCGCAACAAAATAAGTTTACATAATTCAGATTTTCAAAGCTGAAAAGACAGTAGTCCTCGAGCTATTGGAGAATGTTTAGACACAATTTTGTGGAAAAGTAGTTTTACCGATTTGCGTGAATGACCTGCGCATGCAGAGAATTGTAGTCGTAGCTCTATAAGCCGTAGATTTTTATTGTTTCTTCGTTGCGGTTATTCGTAATCGTAATGGTAACCTCAACATCTCTACAACGCCCACAAAAGCGAAGTCGCGGTAACCAACTTATTCACAGGCGCTTAATTAAAGCAAAATCGATAGACAAGAGGTCTAAATTCAGAGAGTCAGACAGGCAGGAAGTCAGACGGCTAGGGTGGATCTGTTTCGAATTGATACACCGAGAGAGGGAGGGGAGGGAGGAGAGGGAGGGGAGGGAGGGGAGGGAGGGGAGGGAGGGGGAGGGGTGGAATTGGGATAAGATTTGGGAAAAAGCAATGTTTCCTGCAATTTTTAGGGAACGACCTGTGGTGAGATAGCAAGAGGGGAGGTGTTGGTCAGTACGTAGGATGGATCGGATATTTGTCTTAATGCTGGAGAGAGTTTGTTCCAAATATGCGATACGGCAGTCATTTCAGGCAGGTGACGCTATTCGAAAGAAAGTAAGAGGGCAACTTGGAAGATTTGAGTCACAGCACGAGAATGTAGAACATTCGAGAAAGCTTTGTGGTATTTCATTTAGGTTTAGGTCTATGGGCTCATTCTCATCAAAAGTGAATCGCCGTGGCCGTGGTTCAGGTTGGCATTAAAGGGCCCACTGTGGACTTATATACATATGTAGACTATATCCGGCTCATTGTCAAGAAAACTGTTCTACCTTTGCACGAGGCAAAGGCATATATTTTTTAATGATAACAGCACTTTACAAAGGAGTGAAAAAATCAAAGCACAGCGACAGTAAAAGGATAGGATATTGTTTAGACAAAATATTATAGCCCCTGAGATCAGACCCGAGATGTATAAACCGGCCATTCGAAAGGCGGGCGATAAGTTTTCTTTCCCCCATCGCCTGATCCTCCCACTTTTGCCAGACACAACAGCGTCTAAAGAATTAGGATAAAAATGTCTGCCTTGGTTGCACACTCGTCTGGCGGTTGGTTAGCTTGACGATCCCTCAAATTAAAGGTCAGAGAAGGTTCAGCGGAATAATAATATACAGTATAAAAATGCAAAAAAATGGAAGTGAGCGAATGTTGACGTATTCGTATGATGAAAATGGCGCGCGAATCAGTCAAATCTCTTCTTTGATTGGTTTGAGCGAGGTCCCTGCATCGCCTCCTCTGTGTTGAAGCTCGCGGCGGTTCTGTGCATGCCCGGTGAATCTGGGCAGAAGGAGAACACGATAGGTCATGTTCCGCGTTCCAAGTAAAATCCGGGTTTATCAGAATTCAGTTTCGAGGTCGTCTGCTGCCTACAAGACCTCGTTTACCGTAAGATTATCTCGAAGCCAAAACTGATCCGCGAAAATGGGAGAAATTATCCGACCAATTCCAGTCAATAATTTCAGAACGACTTCTCCTCGAACGGCGACCCTATCGGCCCAACGAATCCAATAAGCCCAGACGCATAAATTTACGGGAAATTGAATTCCTCCGCGATCGGAGAACGCTCTATCTATCAACAGATGGTAGAGTGAGCTCGGCATTAGCGCTAATTCTCGATCAGCCCTGGGGAACGTTGGGTGACGCCATTGTACAATCGTGGCCACCCCGCGGCGGCTTATCTCCGCTCTCCGGTAACACGAAGCCGTCGAAAAATGACTCAGAAAATTAATTTCCAGCGTTTACAGGCGAGTCCAATCGTTGGGTTCAAATTCGACGTTCCCGCAGGGATTACGGATGACAGGCTAGCCATTGGCCCACCTAATTGAAACCACAAAAAGTTGATTTATAAGTACGAGAGGTGCTGCCGTCCGCAATCACCAGGGGTCACCGCGGGCGCTAATACCTTCGTTTGCGTTTCGTGTGGCATCTCATTCAAGGATGAAATATTGACGCGAAGATGGCGCCCTTTGTTCGCGTTCGTTTCGCCGTGAATTTGATCGTCGACAAAATGGTTTTGGTGGATGCGTGGACGTTGGATGGACTTACTGGTCCGTCGAAACTGCTTTTATCGGCCGAATGGACGATTTGGTCACGAAATATATGACCCGTGATTTAATTACTGGACGACAGACAGTCAACGAGCGACTGGCGCGTCCATGACATTGTCAGCGTTTCAATATACATCGCGTTGACGTTTCTTTTATTCGAGTACGAAAAAGCGAGGCATGATTGTGAACGCGTTTTATTTGACACTGAGTATTGAGTTTTGAGTTGAATCGTCCAGTTGACTTTTCTTTTTCCGAGTTTGAAAAGTGAATCATAGGTCTCCTGTGCATGCACGTTTGTATTGAGTTTCGAGTTGCCATTCGTCTGTTCGTGTATGAAACTCACATCTGTAGAACTATGGGGTGAATTTGTGGTTTAGTGGTGGTTGTCGAGTTGACGAATTCGGTGTTCGAGTATAAAAACTGAGCCATTGGCCAACGGGCTGATAATACTGAGTGCTCTAGGGGCCTACCATTCAAGGTTATTATCCTTGAACTTGAATTGAACCACGGCATCGAGCTTCTCCTGTTGAGATCGCGTTGAATACCAGTGTTCTGCGAGTATGAAAAATCGAGCGTTATAATATTAATTACTATATATATATATATATATATATATAAAGAAAGGTAGAGTTCTCGCTTAAGGAGTGTGTTATCCATTACTTTTCTATGCGTTGTTAGTGAACTTAAGTAGCCATAAATATGAGACTACAG
The DNA here is from genome assembly GCA_959347315.1 of Bimastos eiseni. Classification (NCBI taxonomy): domain Eukaryota; kingdom Metazoa; phylum Annelida; class Clitellata; order Crassiclitellata; family Lumbricidae; genus Bimastos; species Bimastos eiseni. Next base: position 9,042,242 of record OY365821.1, on the reverse strand, counting down.
GTGCGTGGATAGGTGTGCAGGTGTTCGGAACTTAGGATGGAAGTAGGTATAGGCCTATTCACAGTTCGTTTAGTTGTCATAGCAATTATTTCCTATGGTTCACCTAAAAGCCAGTAATTGCCCGTGTGAACTAGTGCTTTCCACACCTTTCGCTCCGCTCCGTCAACAGCAATAATTGCCAAAACATCCACTTGCATATAAACACGCAAGTAGGTATACATAGCGTATATAGGTTATATATGTATAATATATGTTATAATCATAAATATATATATATTATGTTAGAGGGCGGAAGATGGAGATCTAAGAGGTAGCGATAAGTTATAAATGATTGACGGGTGCTGGAGTGGGTCAAGTTTTGTGGCATTGGTTCATTAGCCCCAGATCCAATTCCACCCTATATATATATATATATATATTTATATATATATATACATAGATATAATATACACGATATCATGGTGGATATAATTGGAATACTTGGATGCCTTATTCACTTGATACAAAGTGACAGTTGAACAAAGCACCTTGATTATATTAGGCCTATGTAAATATCAAGTGTATCCCTTACATATATCCAATATCCCTGTGCCATACATGTAACAGATGTTGCATACCTAGAGGTAGGAATATATATCATATATATATAGCCTATATATATATATATATTCATATGCACACGCATATATATGTTTGTGTGTATGTATATATTAAATCCAATTGACAGTTGTTTTTCTTGCGGAGGTGAGGTATGGACGATGGTACGAAGATATGAACGAAGGGAGAGAGGAGGGTGTTGATGGATGACGTCACACTGTTTTCCATCGCTCGTTGCCTTTGTGTGGCGCCATGTTTTCCTTGTTGTGTCAATAGCCCTTTAATCAACGTCACGCCATCCAAGAGAGTCCGGCATGAAGCGCACTTTTACACGTATATGAGCACACATCGTGCACGTGCGCAGGCGACGCCGAATATCATAAACACGTCATCGATATATATATATATATATACATATGTATTTATATATACATACATATATATATATATACATGGTAGGTATTAATTGGAATATATATATATATATATATATATATATATATACATACATATTTGGTGTGGCACAGTGGCCGATGATCGGGTAGAGCGGTCAGCCCGTAACGTTCAGTGTGCGCTGAGTGAGCAGGTTCGACCCTCGTCCAGGGCGTCAGTCACTGTGTAGGGACCTTGAGCAAGTCCTTCGCGCACCATTGCTCTGCAGTACAACTGTAGTTGCGCCGTCGAGGCGTGTGTATGCACTTCAGAGCAAAAGATGTTGGAAGAAGGGCGATCTCAAATTTCGGTAATAATAATAATAATAATAATAATAATAATATATAGGCGTAGAGCGATGATGGGGGATCTGACGAATTGTGTGGAAACATCTAATGGGCGAAGTCGATTTTATGCATGTATTTATCATAATTTATCATCCTTTTCTGCATGAACTGACTTACAACAGAACAGATTTACATCATTTTACGAAATGTTTGCGAGCGATAAATTAAATGTCTACTACTACTTTCAATTAAGGAATGTGATATCGAATCTAATTATTTGTATTTATTAATGGTAGTAGTAGTAGTAGTAGTAGGTGGTGGAGTAGTAGTGGTAGTAGTAGTAGTAGTAGTAGGTGGTGGAGTAGTAGTAATAATAATAATAATATTTTTCTTTGAATTTTATCTGACAAACCGCAGAGGATTACAACATATTATGAACGAATGATTATAAGTTTTTAGAATTACAGGAGTTGAATTAAACTGTCGGCAGCCATGCAAGGCGCCTACTGCGTTATACATATCTAATTTAATCAACGCCGCCATCTTGCTAAAGATTGCACTAGTCAACCTTACGGATGATACAGCTGTCGAACTCGGTTACTCAGCGCTGCCATGACCCTCTGCGCCCCAGTGTGTTATCCGTTAGCCTACTCCATTGTCCCAAACTAAACTGATTGATTGGTTGGTTGGTTGATTGATTGATGGATTGGTTGATTGATTGATGTTTGCGCGTTTCGAGAATTGTAGGACCATAGCCTAAACGGTTGAAATAGTTTTGCTTTCGTAGGACCATCGATCTGCTTGTGTCAGATCGATTCTGCCGTTGTGAGCTTCTGCAACCATCGCCAGCTGTCCACTTAACCGATTTATAACAATACTTGAACGTCTTCACTATTTATTTCTCTGTCTCGTCATCATTTAGCTACAGCAATTTAAGAAATTAGGATGATATATCTTAGAAACCTAGTAGGCTACAACTAGTACAATTTTTTTGTACGGGATACAGAAGCAAAAGGTAACAGAAAGCTCGCGTGATTGTGTTGACCTATTAACTCTAAATAACTTACGTGTCTATAGGACATTCTCACTACCCCATATATATATATATATATATATATATATAATTATTTATGGGAAAGTGCGTTATTTAGGTCATTTTAATTAATAATATACTATTAACTATTGAATTATCAATCAATGTTTAACATGTGAGTAGGCCTATGCAGCATGCATCCAACGAACTTGGGATAGCCTTAGTTTAGTCTGGAAAAGTATATGCTTGCAGCCATTTACTTACACACGTCATGCGCTCACAATTTGAAATAGAAGCCGGGATTGATGAAAAGAATTCTTCCTTCAATATATGCTGGAATCCAATTCCTTTTTTTAGTTCTCTTTTCCGTTTCTTTCCTCGCTCATTTTCTTTTCCAATTCCACCCCTCTTGTTCTTCTTCTAGTTTCTTTCCCAAATTTCCGTCCTCATGCATTACAGGCTCCATTCCAATCCATTTCCTTCTTCTATTTTCTTCTTGCTGCCTCCAACGAACTATAGGCCTACACACGCCATTTCCAACTCCTTCCCTGTCCTATTTCACGCAGTTTCTTTCATCTTCAACTGCATTCCATTTCATTCCCCTTCCAATTCCGTCTCCAAATTTTTTCCATTTTCCCTCCCACCCATTTCCATTTCCCTCCATTCCTTTCCTCCACTCTTCCTATTCCTCTTCCAACTCCTCCCTCTCTGTCCTCTCCTCTTAATTCTCTTTCCTTGTACCCAGCAGACTCGTGGCTTCGTCTCCTCGCTTCGATGGACAAATCAAATCTCTGTCGCTGTTTGGTGGCTCTGCGTCCCGTGGGGTCGAGAAGAAATGGGGAAGGGAAGATATGGGGAAGGGAAGAAATGGGGAAGAGCGGGGACTCTGCTTCGGGTGCGCTCCTAAGCGCGTCCAGTGTCTAATGAATGCATAAGATCATCGTGGCCATGTATACCGACATTTGAAACTTGTGTTGACCTTTGTGGTTGATTTGCTTCCCTTAGTTTATAAGTTACAACGGATAATTATAGTATACTTAGAATTGTAAAATAAATTAGTGGATGTCTGTACATGAATATTCATTGCGAAAATTTATATAGCGCCGCTTCAAGGCTGCTACTCAGGAGCACAAAATATGAATTGAGATATGAATTGAGATGTTGTCTTTGGGTATTTGGGTAGGAGAATAAATGTACGGCTGTGTGATAGGTCTGAATTGGTGGCTAGAAAGACCACTGAGTGGAGCTAGGACTTGTTGAAGAAATGCTTGTGACGGCGCGATATAGAGTAGTTATAGGGTATCGCTAATCGCTATGTTAACAAGTTCTGAAGCCATTGGGAAGGATTGCTCTAGGCAGGGGCGGCGATTCCTCCACCTAAACAGAGAAGGGACACGTTTACCCTCCCAACATTTTCTATCCCTCTCATTGGGTGTCCCCCACCCACCTGTCAAACGAGATCGCCGCCTCTGGCTCTAGGCAACCAAGGCGTTTCGCTCTTCGTATGCAGTTTCCATGTGCTCTTTATCGGACATTAGGGTTTGTCCCCACCAAAACAGAGGGGCATGTTAACATTTAGCAATGGTAGTAGTGGCTTTGGTTTAGTTATCGATAGCAGTAGAAGAAAAGCTCAAGTGGAGGGTGATAGCTTAAAAAGAGGATGAGCAAGTTGCTTGGGGTGGTCAACCTATAGGCTGTGAGCTTGAGGTTATCTAGATTATCTGCCTATAGGATGTCCTAGGATACTAGGTATAGCGCCCTTGTTGCGGCATTGCTTGCGTTACGGCGCTCTAGAAATTGTCCATTTGATAATAATATTGGAAGGAGATGCGTTGGTAACGATGCGTGGCAGGCAATTATAATTTCTGTAGATTAGGAGCTAGTTAAGGTACGATGTTATCAGCAGAAGCCTAGGTTGTAATTAAAAGCAGTTCGGATGGAATTGTGTGAAGATCCGGTAAGAAGGTAAGTGTCGCCTGCAAATCATGCCGTTGAACCATGGCGTATGTCAACTTAGCTCTGCAGACAAGAATGGATTGGTCAATTGGATTAGGTTAAATGTATGCTTGTTGCTGTCGATGGTGTCTGCCTTTGACAGAGCTTGCTGTAGAGGGCGTTCACGAGGAGTGGCAGAAGACGGTAGGCAGCGAGGAATGGAAGTAAGGGAGTAAGGGATAGAGGAAAGAGGAACGGAGGGAAGAGGAATGGAGGGAAGAGGAATGGAGGGATGAGGAATGGAGGGAAGAGGAATGGAGGGAAGAGGAATGGAGGGAAGAGGAATGGAGGGAAGAGGAATGGAGGGAAGAGGAATGGAGGGAAGAGGAATGGAGGGAAGAGGAATGGAGGGAAGAGGAATGGAGGGAAGAGGAATGGAGGGAAGAGGAGTGGGGGGCGTCCTATAGGAGCTGAAGAGGTCGATTTCGACGTCTTCTTCTCATTCATCCATCCGTCGATCCTTTCGCCCATTGCCTTCTCAATCTATCTGACTACAAGCAATGCACTCAGCCAACTCATCCGTCGCTCTCTTTCTCTCTCTCGCTCTCTACTTGTCATCCTCACTCTGTCTCTGTCTCTGTCTGTCTCTGTCTGTCTCTGTCTGTCTCTCTGTCTGTCTGTCTCTCTGCCTCTCTCTGTCTGTCTCTGTCTGTCTCTGTCTGTCTCTGTCTGTCTCTCTGTCTCTCTGTCTGTCTGTCTCTCTGCCTCTCTCTGTCTCTGCCTCTGTCGGTCTGTGTCTGTCTGTCTGTCTGTATGTCTGTCTGTATCTGTCTGTCTGTCTGTCTGTCTGTCTGTCTGTCTGTCTGTCTGTCTGTCTGTCTGTCTGTCTGTCTGTCTGTCTGTCTGTCTGTCTGTCTGTCTGTCTGTCTGTCTGTCTGTCTGTCTGTCCTTCGCCAGATAAGTGGCAGAAACGTCAGAATTATCTCCAGCAGATCTGAGCCTCTGCTTTGTCTTCGTCACAATCTCCATCCACATTCCTCTCCTACGCCAATCATCCGCATTTCTGTTCTCTCCCCTTCCTCTTATTTCCTCTTCCTCCTCCTCCTCCTCTTCTTCTTCCTATGCTCTTCGTAGTTCGTCCTTCTTCAATTTCCTCTTCGTATTAATTCCTCATAATCCTCACCCAACTCCAGGCTTTTCTTCTCGTCCTCCTCTGCTCTTCTTACTCTTCTTCCTCTCTTCCTCGTCTTTATTCTCCGTCCTCTTTCTCCTCTCCTTCTCGTTGATTTTGTCCTCCTCGACGTTCTTCTTCATCTTCAATTTAATCTGCTTCCTCTTCTGTCTTACTCCTCTCCCTCCTTCTCCTTCAACTCCATCTCATCTCAGCCTTCTCTTCCTATTTTGTCCTCATCGTCGTCTCTTCTTTAAGTCAGTTCTCTTCTATTTCTCTTCTACCTGCATACATCTCATCCTCATGCTCCTCCTAATCTTCTCTCCTCTTCTCCCTCTTTCATCTTCTCGCTCTCCTCCGTCCTCCTCCTTCTCCTCGTCCTGTCTCCTCTTCTTATTCTTTCTCCTTCTATTCCTTCTTTATTACCTTCCTCGCTTTCCTTCTCTCCTTCCAACTCTTCTTCCTCCTAATACACCTCCTCCTCCACTTTTTGTTCTTTCTCCTCCTCGTCCTCGCCCTCTCCTTCCAACTCCTCCTCCTCCTCCTCCTCCTCCTCTCCTCCTCCTCTTCTTCTCCTCTTCAGCTGTCTCTTCCGTCACTCATTCAATCCCCCCTCTCCCTTCCAATCCATCTAGCTAAGCAGGGTCGGCCTCGGCCTTGGTCCGCCACCGCTGGGCGTCGCTTCAGGCGCCTCCTTCAGGGCCACGAAGGGCGAATAAATCTGCCTCATCCGGGTCCTTAATCTTATTCAGCTCCGTCGGACGATTTCGAGGAGCCCGATTAATTTTATCGATCCGCTTACGACGCATGCGCAGACGACGCCGGTCGGCGTCCCCTATTATCGCCCGGTTTTTAGCGCCAAATTAGATTTCTGTTGGGAGCGAGAGACGACAGTAAAACACGTCGCTGACCGACGACGATCCAGAGCGGACGCCGCCCGGTTTATTTAGCGCATATCGCTGTAAATGGGAGTGGCAAGACCGAGTGCCTTTGTACGAAGATCAGTAGCAGCGGACGGACGCAAGGAGAGGCTTCAATGGTAATAAACAATGGCATTATCAGGACGACGTTAAACATTGGTCTCCTTAGCTGCTTTGGTCAAGACAGGGAGGGAACACGTGGAGGTACCCGGACCGTCCGAGGGGTGGCTTATTTCAGGGATCTAAATCTCTGTCTTGCACGGACCTTGAGGGGGTGGCGCCCATTCGAACAGGGGCGGAGGTGGTGAAGGATATTTCCAGATTAGTTCATTGAATAAGGAGCAGGGTTGGGTCAGACGCAAACGGGGTCGCTCTATGGCGATAAACACTTACTGTACTTAGATGGAGTTGCATGGGTTCAATGCCCAATGGCAAACACTCTGGTCAATTCAATATAATCTTATAAAGATTGAGCAGGGTCGTAGTCATTATTACAGAGTAGCCCTACAAGATAATAAACTCGTCAGAAGATACCAAAATGAAATCTTACCAAAATGAAATCTTATATATATATATATAGTTGAATTTTGATACAAATTATGTTGTTATGACGTTGTTGCTGGATGACAGGAGCTATCATATTTTATGCGGCATTAGATAAATATGTCAGGTTTAAAAGGATTTTTTATCTAAAAAACGACGAATATTTACTATTTATTTTCGTATTGTCATTGAGGAGGTGCCTTTATTTCGGACACAGTGTATGTATATATATATATATATATATATATATATATATATATATATAGTAGATTTAGGCATTATATTTAGATAACAATTTGTTTACTTCTCAACTCGGTCCGCTTAAAGAAACAACGCTCGGCTGAGAGCCTCCCTCAGCATGGGACGCCTCTAATATGTATACATTTCTATCAGTCTATGTATAGATTTATGCAAGCATCGACTAACGCCGTCACTGCCCTAACTGTGGTGTTGCCAGTCTTACCCGTTGGTCTTTGAAGCTTTAAAATGTCGATATACTTTTGGATCCACTTCCTGGCATTTACTATATTCGTGATTTTCTGTAATGTAATAATTACTCTTATGTAGCGCATGTAGTCTGGATTTCTGTTGGTGACTAACGGTGCTGCGTGAACGTTGAGGGGCGACTGAATGAGGTATGTTGTGCTGTAGGAGGGTTGAAGAGAGCTATCCTGGTAGGGTATAGGAGTTCAGTGGTCGTTGGTGCGAGATTGAATTGGGTGCCCTTTTGGAGGAGGGTTGAAGGGTGCTGTGGTGGTGTGTTTGGAGGAGGGTGGATGGTAGTTGAAGGGGGATGGTATCATTGATGGTTAATGGTAAATAAATTAATGATAATAATATTTATTTATTGTAGTTGTGTGATGTTATATTCGAGTATAGCGGTCTGTTAATAAAACAGTTAACAGTCACGTGACTCACACTCGCGAGCCTAAGGTCAGGCGAGTACGGCTCATTAACTAAACTTAATTAAATAGCATGCCACTAATGGTCAGTTGAAACTATTTTGCGTGTGCATGTGCATTAAATACCGCTATGACGTGGGCAATGCATGTTTTTTAAATTTTTGGGATATTTTCCACCTGTCTTCCAAAATAAAAGTCAGCGCCTACGCCTGTTGGTGATTGACTGATGGTTGAATTAGGCTGCGTTGGAATGGTGGGTGGTCGTTGGACCTAGGACATCCAACAGGTTATTATTAACTCCAGCAAGGCGATGCTAAATGGGGATGACCCAATAACCTCATTTATCATTCACCGCCCATTGCACGCCCCCTACCGCTCAGCCCGCCCTGAAGTTAATATTCGAACCCGCCCCGTCCAATTTCTATTCGCGTATTACTCGTGGGGTGCATCGTAATGGGGGTTAGTGACGCGTGGATGATTTCCTTAGGGGTTTTAGTCGATGAACGCATCGTCTGGCGTGCGATGGTACGTTGCTGTATGATGCTAAGCTGGAATAAATGTTTGCACTATAAAAATGAAGCCAAGAATAGTCGTGTGAACGTCAGGAGGCTTCATGCCGTGAGTCGGATACCAACCAGCTCCGTTCTTAGTGTCTCTAATGCGATGACTAATAACTATGACAATAGCAAGAGCGATACCAACACCAACGGTAGCAATGCTAATAAGTTACAATGTCACTACCAATGGTAACAGCAATGTCGATTAGAATTACAATTGCAATAGCGCTTACAATAAAAATTACAATTAAAAATACAATTACAATTACAATAACAATGAAAACTTTGATGACAATACCAATAACAATACGAGTTTTGTAGCGCCTTTGTTGAACACCGAGGACGATAACAGTGGCGATTGTTTCTGTCTATTATAGCTGGTTCTCAGCCATGATCTAGCGCCAGGTCAGAGTTGGCATGAAATATACGATGTCTATCCTACACGAACTGGTTCTGGTCATACGCTGGTTCTCTGGCATATTTTAGTTTCCAGCGCCAAACTGATTCTTTGCTAAGAGCTGATTCTCCGTCAAACGCTGGTTCTCTGCCTTTGTAGCTTCTTCAATAACTCGATTCCCATGGTCATATACCAGTTCCCTATTATTGACTGGTTCCCTGTCATTGACTGGTCCCCGGCGGCACAGTGATGTGATCTATGCTCGTCATCGTGACGCTTTCGTCCCTCGGGCGTCTACTTCCGGTCAGTTTATGGCGGCCGGCCAAAAGTGTCCGGCGGGAGGGAGGCGCTTGACCACACGGGTCAGCGAGCGGTCAGCGGTCATCCGAATGACCATAGGGATGGTTCCACAAACTGGAAGGATAGACGGGTTGAGGAAGGAGGGGTCGAGATGGGTGGTCAGGGATGGGGTTAGTAGGTTGCGATGGCCGAGTGGTCAAGATGAACGGTCAGTCGCTTCCCGCCACATTAGGCAGCTACAAATGGACATCGCTGACCGGTGGCAGCGGAGTGGACAATGGACGGTGTCAGGCGGTTGAGGTCATTAGATGATGGGCTGTGATGAAAGAGTACGTTTGAGAAAGAGAGACAGAGACAAAGACAGAGCTAGAGACGGATAGAGAGACGGACGGACGGACTGTCTGGTGCCCTGTCCTCTGTTCTCGGCCTGAGGCAGATGCAGACAAACGAAGACGGACAGGAGCACAGACAGACAGACAAGGAGGCAGAGGCAAAGAATAGGAGACAGAAGACAATCTTTGAAGATGGTGATGATGATGCTGCTGCAGATGATGATGATGATGATGATGGTGATGGTTATGGTGATGGTGATGCCATGGATGATGATGATGATGATGATGGTGATGGTGATGCCATGGATGATGATGATGATGGTGATGGTAGTAGTGGTGATGGTGATGGCTATGGTGATGGTGATGGTGGTGGTGGTGGTGATGGTGATGGTTATGGTGATGGTGGTTATGGTGATGCCATGGATGATGGTAATGGTGATGGTGATGGTGATGATGATGCCATGGATGATGATGATGGTGATGGTGGTGGTGGTGGTGATGGTGATGGCTATGGTGATGGTGATAGTGGTGGTGGTGGTGATGGTGATGGCTATGGTGATGGTGATGGTGGTGGTGATGGTGATGGCTATGGTGATAGTGGTGGTGGTGGTGGTGATGGTGATGGTGATGGCTATGGTGATGGTGGTGGTGGTGGTGGTGGTGATGGTGATGGCGATGGCGATGATGATGATGATGATGGTGGTGATGATGGTGGTGGTGATGGTGGTGGTGATGCCATGGATGATGGGGATGGTGATGGTGGTGATGATGGTGGTGGTGATGGTGGTGGTGATGCCATGGAAGATGGTGATGGTGGTGGTGGTGGTGGTGGTGCTGGTGGCGGTGGTGGTCATGGTCATGGTCATGGTGATGTCATGGATGATGATGATGATGATGGTGATGGTGATGGTGATGGTGATGGTGATGGTGGTTGTGGTGGTGGTGATGGTGATGGTGGTGGTGATGATGATGGTTTTGGTGGTGGTGGTGGTGATGTTGATGATGATGATGATGATGGTGGTGGTGGTGATGGTGATGCCATGGATGATGGGGATGGTGATGGTGGTGGTGGTGGTCATGGTCATGGTGATGTCATAGATGATGATGATGATGATGATGATGGTGATAGTGATGGTGGTGGTGATGTTGATGATGATGATGATGATGATGATGATGGTGATGATGATGGTGATAGTGATGGTGATAGTGATGGTGATGGTGGTGGTGATGGTGATGGTGATGGTGGTGGTGATGGTGATGGTGATGGTGATGGTGGTGGTGATGGTGATGGTGATGGTGATGGTGATGGTGATGGTGATGGTGATGGTGATGGTGATGGTGATGGTGATGGTGATGGTGATGGTGATGGTGATGGTGATGGTGATGGTGGTGGTGATGGTGATGGTGGTGGTGATGGTGATGGTGATGGTGATGGTGATGGTGATGGTGGTGGTGGTGGTGGTGGCGGTGGTGGTGATGGTGATGGTGATGGTGGTGGTGATGGTGATGGTGATGGTGATGGTGATGATGATGATGATGATGATGATGATGATGATGATGATGGTGATGATGATGGTGGTGGTGGTGGTGGTGGTGGTGATGGTGATGGTGATGGTGGTGGTGATGGTGATGGTGATGGTGATGGTGATGGATGGATGGATGGATGGATGGATGGACGAGTGGATGAATGAATGAATGAATGAATGGATGAATGGATGAATGGATGGATGGATGGATGAATGGATGAATGGATGAATGGATGAATGGATGAATGGATGAATGGATGAATGACTAAGAGAACGAACGGACCGTAGATACGTTGAGATGCCAGCACCGTCATAATAGCCGATAAACTCGAATGGCACGCGACTGTTTACAAACAAGGTCGAGTTAATTAATACGCAGGGCAGGTCAATTGGACAATTTCATTAATGATCGGGCAATTACAAGCACGTTCTGGGAAATATTACGCCGAGGGGGTCTCTGAATCTTGCTTTTACCAGAGGCTGAAGACCCAGGCAGAGGTAATCTAAGGCCATTTATGGGGTTGCTTGGCATCCGAATATGCACCTCACGACTTTTTGGGGGTAGAAGTCACCTTGACTAGAATTATAATGGCCGATTGAAACTGTCTAGGGTCAAATGACCGTAGATAACACTCAGACACCTCTGCTGACCACACTCATCGTCTTCTATTCCGGAGTTGGATTCATCCTTGAATCTGGAATAGATCGATGATGCATTGATCACTGCGATTACAGCGCCATAGAAGTTGTCAGACTGAAAGAATGAGTGAATGAATGAATGATTAGATCAGATTACAAGATGACATATGTATTAATAGACAACGAAAGATGACATCATAAGGGATTAGACCATTAGTCCATTGACAAGTTCAAGTAAAAACATGGGTTTATGTGGACCCTCTTTTATCTGATAGACACCCGAAACCCAGACGTTGACGGTAACATACCTGAAAAAGAGTTGAAAGATGTCCGACTGAGGGTACGACCGACCGTCACAGACTTTACGCAAGCCAAATTTAATCAAAGAGGGCAATATTTTGGTATGATTTTCATGATTTTGTTATCAGTTTTTCAGTTATGTTCGTCAAAATTTGACATATTGCATTGTCATGCAAGGTTGAGATGTATGCAAAATTTCAGGTCTTTATGTCAACGGGAACATATTTCAAAAAGAGCCGAAAATCCGAACATGACAAATTTTACGCAAGCAGAGTTAAGTAAAAGAGAATAAAAATAGACGCGTACACCTTAAGCTTAGATATTATGATTAACTTAGTACAGATTAGCTTAGATTTGAATTGGCTTATATTCCTAGGTAGATCATCCACCACCATTCCATTTCACATATTCATTATTCCTTTTCACATAGTCCATATTCATTTTCACATATTCCATATTGCTTTTCACATAGTCTATATTCCTTTTCACATATTCCATATTCATTTTCACATACTCCATATTGCTTTTCACATATTCCATATTCATTTTCACATATTCCATATTGCTTTTCACATATTCCATATTCATTTTCACATATTCCATATTGCTTTTCACGTAGTCTATATTCCTTTTCACATATTCCATATTGCTTTTCACATATTCCATATTCATTTTCACATATTCCATATTGCTTTTCACATATTCCATATTCATTTTTACATATTCCATATTGCTTTTCACGTAGTCTATATTCCTTTTCACATATTCCATATTGCTTTTCACATATTCCATATTCATTTTCACATATGCCATATTGCTTTTCACATATTCCATATTCATTTTCACATATGCCATATTGTTTCTCACATAGTGCATATTCCTTTCAGCATATCCCACTATACAACGCGCTTCATTGCATGCCATTATCATACATTTTAACACAGACCACCTCCGTTTCAACATGCATATTCACCGCCGCCATGCTTTGTCACTTCTCTGGACAGCATCCGCATGTCGTTTGATCGTGTTTTCCCTGGTAATTAACATAATTAGGGCATTAGCCCTAATTAGCACAGCTGCTGTTAACCCTATAATGACGCTGTGCACTCCTCCCCATCCAACATACAGCCAATCATGTGACTGTTCCTGTCCCCGTTCTTTTGAAGTCAAGACAACGACCTTTAACCTTTGACTTAGCGATCGAATTCTCAACGTACAAGATGTCCTCTCCTGGCATATCTTATGACATTCTTAACATGATTCGATCTTACTCTAACTTATCTTTTCCTATTTTATCACATTATTTTATCATCATTTAATATTTTAACTCCAATTCAATGCAATATATCCTATTCCCTCTTATCCAATATGATCCTATCACATCTTTTCCGAACCTGTTTCACTTATTCAACCCATTCATATCCTATCATGTCCCATTTTTTCATATTCTATTTAATCCCATTTCACCTATCCAGTCCAATCCTATCTCCTCATATCCTATTTCATATTGTTCCATCTATTCTCCTCCTATTCTATTTCATCCTATCCCATCCAATCCCGTTCCATCCCATCTCCTCACATCCTATCCCATCCCATCCTACCTCCTATCCCATCTCCTCGTATCCTATTTCATTCTATTTCATCCTATTTCATCCTATTTCATCCTGTTTCATCCTATTTCATTCTATTTCATCCTATTTCATCCTATTTCATTCTATTTCATCCTATTTCATCCTACTTCATCCTATTTCATTCTATTTCATCCTATTTCATCCTATTTCATCCTATCTCCTCGTTTGAGCAATTAATTGCATCGCATGAGACACCTTGGTCCGATTGGTCGTTGAACCAACGGGAGACCGACGTCAGAGGCTATGAAAACAAACATGGCTGCGTCGGTCATCAATCGGACAGGTGGTCAGTAGTCGGCGCTGGTCATTCATTATCTCCAGTGGTGGTCCAGCGGAACCAGAAGGTGACCATCGACGTCGTCTGCTATTACGAATTACTGACCACACAAGCGATGACCATCCCACTGAGGAGGAGAAGGAAGTGGAGGAGGAGGAAGAGGAAGAGGAGAAAGAGGAGAAAGAGGGGGAGGAGAAGGAGGTGAAGAAGGATGGATTGAAGGAGAAGAAGTAAAAGGAGAAGAAGCAGAAGATGTAGAAGAAGAAAGAAAGAAAGAGGAGGAGGAATAGGAGAAGGGGAGGAGAAATTAGAAGGAGTGAAGGAGGAGATTAAGAAGGAGGAAGTCAAAAAGGATAGGTAAGAATAACATAGTAATAATAATAATAATAATAATGATAATAACAATAATAATAATAATAATAATAATAATAATTAATAATTAATAAATAAATATAAATAAATAAATAAATAATACTAATAAAAATAACAATAATAATAAATTTTAAAAGAAAAAGAAGAAGAAATTATTGTTAATAATGATGATGATGGCGGTGACGATGACGATGACGATGATGATGGTGGTGGTGGTGGGGGTGTTTGTTAGCGATTTCACTTTGACCTCGTCACATGAGGTCGTATGGCCATTCCATGAATTTCTTCCTAATCCCTTCATCTCTCCATTGTCCGTCTCCTACCGCCAATCATGCGCCCAACGTACTCATTATGGCCACAGGAGGTTCCTATGCACAATAAATTCAGAGAAAGATTTCCTCCTTGTACTGACTTGTCAACCTCTGACCTCTTGTCTGAGCCTTCGTGCACAAAGGGAGAGAGGGAGGAAAGAAAGGAGGGTGGGATGGAGGGAGGGAAAGATGGGAGGGAGGAAGGGAGGAAAGGAGGGAGGGAAGGCTTTTTTAATTGTAATCTGTAACTTCTACAGCGCCGTTCTCTATTACAAGAGGCATGAAGCGATGGCGCACCAAGATCAGGCCGTTATCAGATCACTGTTCAGGATGAAGAGGGACAAGATACAGCCTATGGTGGAGGATAGGCCATTTGAGGGAGGATGAATGGATGAAGGGAGGCAGGGAGGAGGAAGGACGAGCTGGAGGGAGGAAGAGAAGGATGGAGAGAGGCGGGAGAAAGGAGGGGAGAGGGAGGGAGTGCCTCGCATCATCTCAAGGGAGACTGTAATTACGGGTGATTAGATCGGTCTCGCAGCCAAAGGAGGCAAGTAGGATGGAGGCAATCGAGCGGGCAAGACAGACAGGCAATGGGGCAAGCAATAATGGAGGAAGAGATTGAGGGGTGGATTAGGGGAAGGCGGTGGAACACCGTAGAAGAGGAGAGTCAATGGGAGAATTGGATGGAGAAGAGATGAGGCAATGAGGAAGGATATTATTAGAGAAGATGGAATAGAGAGATTAAAGTGAAGAAGAGAATGAGAGACTGAAAGAGGGGATAGGAAAATCCGACCAGATGGAAAAGTTAGATAGAGAAGAGTAGAGAGAAGTAGAGAGGAGCCGAGAGGAATGGAGAGAATTTACAAAGGAAGTGTGAGAGGAATGACGATTAGAAGCCGGGAGATATGATGAGATTAAAGGACTGGACATTATATATACTCTATTGTAGAAGAGAGGAAAGTAAAGAGGAGGCGAGGGGAGTGGACGAGAGGAGAAGAGAGAAGAAAGGAGAAGAGAGAAGAGAGGAGAAGAGAGCAGAAGAGAGCAGAAGAGAGGAGAAGAGAGGAGAAGAGAGAAGAGAGGAGAAGAGAGCAGAAGAGAGCAGAAGAGAGCAGAAGAGAGCAGAAGAGAGCAGAAGAGAGGAGAAGAGAGCAGAAGAGAGCAGAAGAGAGAAGAGAGGAAAAGAGAGGAGAAGAGAGGAGAAGAGGGGAGAAGAGAGGAGAAGAGAGCAGAAGAGAGCAGAAGAGAGAAGAGAGGAGAAGAGAGCAGAAGAGAGGAGAAGAGAGGAGAAGAGAGAAGAGAGGAGAAGAGAGGAGAAGAGAGCAGAAGAGAGAAGAGAGGAAAAGAGAGGAGAAGAGAGGAGAAGAGGGGAGAAGAGAGGAGAAGAGAGGAGAAGAGAGGAGAAGAGAGAAGAGAGGAAAAGAGAGGAGAAGAGAGCAGAAGAGAGCAGAAGAGAGAAGAGAGGAAAAGAGAGGAGAAGAGAGGAGAAGAGGGGAGAAGAGAGCAGAAGAGAGGAGAAGAGAGGAGAAGAGAGAAGAGAGCAGAAGAGAGCAGAAGAGAGCAGAAGAGAGCAGAAGAGAGCAGAAGAGAGGAGAAGAGAGCAGAAGAGAGGAGAAGAGGGGAGAAGAGAGGAGAAGAGAGGAGAAGAGAGGAGAAGAGAGGAGAAGAGAGGAGAAGAGAGGAGAAGAGAGGAGAAGAGAGGAGAAGAGAGGAGAAGAGAGAAGAGAGGAGAAGAGAGGAGAAGAGAGGAGAAGAGAGCAGAAGAGAGCAGAAGATAGGAGAAGAGAGGAGAAGAGAGGAGAAGAGAGGAGAAGAGAGCCGAAGAGAGCAGAAGAGAGCAGAAGAGAGCAGAAGAGAGCAGAAGAGAGCAGAAGAGAGTAGAAGAGAGCAGAAAAGAGCAGAAGAGAGCAGAAGAGAGCAGAAGAGAGCAGAAGAGAGCAGAAGAGAGCAGAAGAGAGCAGAAGAGAGCAGAAGAGAGCAGAAGAGAGCAGAAGACACGAGAGGATAGGAGATGAGACAATACGAGAGGAGATGAGAGGATAGGAGAGGAGAGGAGGGGAGAGCAGAGCCGAGCAGAGCAGAGGAGAGGAGAGCAGAGGAGACGAGACGAGACGAGACGAGAGGGATGGTAACGAAAAGGAGAGGAGAGGAGAGGAGAGCAGGTGACTAGGAGTGAAATGAGGAAAGAAAGCCGAAGGGAATTAAAACGGAGCTCGTAAGGCGTTGAGGGAGTTATGGAGACTGGAGAGAGTGGGAACCGGGGCGGACGATACGCAGAAACTGGCGCGGAGTTCACGACGTCATCAAATCCTCCATCACTCTCTCCATTCATCCCTCCCTCCCTCTTTCTCTCCCTCCCACTCTTCCTTGATCGCTGTCTCTCTCCTTCTCTCGTTCCCTCTGTCTGTCTGTCTGTCTGTCTGTCTGTCTGTCTGTCTGTCTGTCTGTCTGTCTGTCTGTCTGTCTATCTGTTCTTTCACTTTTCATTGTCTATTCCAGCGGGTCTCACTCGTATACACATTCTCTCTGTCTCTCTCTCTGTCTCTCTCTGTCTCTCTCTGTCTCTCTCTGTCTCTGTCTCTCTCTCTGTCTCTGTCTCTCTCTGTCTCTCTCTGTCTCTCTCTGTCTGTCTCTGTCTGTCTGTCTGTCTGTCTCTCTCTCTCTCTCTCTCTCTCTCTCTCTTCCTCTAAGTATGCCTGTCTATCTACGATGCTTCATTTGGTTGATTTGATGCAATCGGGCGAGTGAGTGGGGGAGTCAAAGAAACGGTCGAATAGGGAGATGGATGAGAAAGGAGGGAGGGAAGGGAGAGGACTGGGGAGGCAGAGGAGGAGGGAGGGAAGGTAGCGGGAGGGAGGGGAGGGTCCGTGGAGACAGGGAGAAATCGATGGAAGCATCGCTCGGACGCTT
>OY365821.1:8974870-9014870 GCA_959347315.1 Bimastos eiseni | reverse complement strand
GACAAAAAGGTATTGCATTGTATTGCATTGTATTCTATTACTGTGTATGTATGAGCATATGCATTTATGTATGGATGTATGTATGTATGTATGTATTTATGTATGTTTGTATGTATGGATGTATGTATGTATGTATGTATGTATGTATGTATGGATGTATGTATGTATGTATGCATATATGCATGTGCGTATATAGGTATATATGTATGTTGTATGTAGGCATATACTTGTTCATATATGAGTATGTGTATCGTAGGTATGCATGCATGTATATCTATTACGATGTATTATTGAACATCTACGTATATATGTACATATGCTCATGTTTGCATATATGTGTGTATGCATGTATAAGAAAATTTGTATAGCTCCTTTTGAGATCCTCGCATCCGGCAAATATTCCACAGCTTGCAGCTGTCATCAGACATCTTTTAGTAAGTATATAAGTCCATCAGTTTTGGTAAAGCGTGTAAAACCATCCGCAAGACAGGAATCAAAAGTCACGTATTTCAGCACCGGTTTCCATTTGTGCCAAATGGAAGCCGTGCTTAACCTGTCCAATTCATTCAGAATGGCATAGTTTTTGCTGCGCCAGATGCATGAAAACGGAACCCTGTTTCGAGTTTAGCGAACCGCAGAAGCGCGGTAACTCGCGGTGACTGGACGGTGGAGTGAAAGCTGCCCGTGACATCAGAATCACTGCGAGCGCTGACGTCATCGTCTTCAAATCAATACATCGCCTTTTGGAGATAATTGTGACGTCATTCCGATGATCTGATAGATAGACCACAATCATGTTCGTCATCAATTTGATTTATACGCAGTCCACGTGCATGTACTGTGATGACATCATCAATTGTGTGAGTCGACTTCGTCTACTCCGACGTCATGAATACTTTTGCATACACAACGCCGGTTAAATACACAAACGGAAACTTAGATGATTTTGTTTGAGTAATTAGCCGATGACGTTGCCAATGACGACCGCAGCTTAGGTGAAAATGCCGCACGCCGTCGCCATTGCAGCACATTTGCATTATTGCGACGGTGACGTAGCATCGCGTCACTACAGTACGTTGTACATTAGCGAAGGTAGCAAAAATGGTGATGTTACTGCGGTGACGTGATGAAGTAGTCGGGAAGGTAGAACTGCGAACATCCGGTGTTGTCGATGCTTGGCGAATCTGGGATGGCTACTTCCGGTTGGTGAAGTTTCTTGCACGCCACCTGTCGTTCGCCGATCGGCACTGGCCTCGGTTTGAGGCGCGTCCAACGGCTTCGGTAGCACAGAGGGACGGCAACGAGGCAAAGAACCAGCGTACAAACATGGCTGCCGACGACCGCGCAGACCATCTGGACAACGCTGAACATCCGGGCATCGTCTCCGGGTCGTTTCCGGTCTAGGGGCTGGATCAGTGTATAATTAGGTCGGGTCGTCAACAGCACCCCGTGACCTGAATCGTCGTCGCCCTGGCCGGATGTTGCCCTTCCGCCAAAGAGGGGGTCCTGTTCGCCTGGGGTCGTCGAAGGCGTGCCGCGTCCCTGTAGGAGCTGGACTGGAGCGTTACCCGAGTGAGAGGCGAAGGTTGTGCTGGATGGATCGGACGTGGGAGGGGGTGTTTCGTCCATCGGGGTTAAAGGCCAGGAGACGTTGATCGTCAGGGTGACGTTTCCAGCCTCGTTCGTGGCCACGCAGATGTACATGCCGAAGAGGTGAGAGTCGGCGTCCGTTCGGTTCACGGCAAGGGTCGCTTGGTTCGCTCTCGAGTCAGGACCCTCTGGGACCTGGTAGCGTGTCGTCCGACCGGACGGCTGGATCCAGAAGATATCCGGGGAGGGATCGCCCGAGGCCCGACACCTCAGCTGCCCCTCCAGCTGGCCGAAGGTGGCATCGATATTGCTGAACATCGGAGCCTGGCATCGGAACTCAGCAACGGTAACGTCGTTGAAGTACCTACCCTTGAGTCGCGAGGGACCGAGGCACGACGGGGGCACGGCGCCTTTGAACGTGTCCCCGTTGGTGTCGAATAGGGTCTTGAGCCAGGCCAGTCGGCAGTTGCAGTGGATGGGGTTGGAGCTGAGACGCAGGTGTGTGAGGGAAAGGAAGAGGGGTTCCAGCTGGGGGTCGAGGGTGGACAGCTCGTTTCCGTTCAGCCAGAGGTACTTGAGAGACGAGCTGAGGGGCGAGAGGACCTCCGGGTGGATCCAGCCGAGGGAGCAGTCGTGCAGGTAGAGACCTACGGTCACCAGTCCGGCAAACGAGTCCTTGGTCAGTTCTAGCTGGCGGTTCCCGTTGAGGAAGAGGTGCTGGAGGCTGAGGCCCTGGAAGCTGCGTGGGCTCAGCGTCCTCAGTCGGTTGTTGCTCAGGTCGAGCCAACGGAGGTTCTCGAGCTCGAGGAAGGTCCCGACGTCGATGCCCTCGACGCCGCACTCGCTCAGGTAGAGGTGTTCGAGCCGGGCCAGTCCGGAGAAGTTGGAACGGTGTAGGAGGGAAGACGCAAAGTGGTTCCCGTTCATGTTTAGCTGGAGACTGTCGGCGGCCACTCCATCGGGGATGGAAGCGAGACCCCGCCTGGAGCAATAGACGATGCGGCTGAGAGAGCTGCAGAAGCAGGCGACGGGGCAGTTGGCCCACGGCCCAGAGGACAAGAGGGCGGACGATGGACGAGTGGATGAAGGGTTCACGGATCGACTCTCGGCCACCGACTGAAGAACGACGAACCACACGAAGAACGCCTTCGTGACGTTCGGTCGCCATGACAACGACATTCTCCTTAGCAATTTAGTCACCATGGCAACCACATTCTCCTTGGCAACCTGGTCACCATAGCAACGACATGCTGCGAAAGGACGCTGCTCGTAAACAGAAACGATATTCTGTTACTAGGGATAGGAGTTATTGCTCAGCGTAATCGAATAATAATCGATAATAAAACAATCGATTTCAATGCAGATTGTCCTGTCGGCCAGAATCCAAAGTAATCGATTAGTGACATAATCGACCGAGTAGTACTTGAGCTCACAGGCAATCACACGAATAAACGTGAATCAACCGAATATTACAGTCTAAAGTAATTAGGTATTCGACTGAAGTATCGTAGTATCCGAGTTACAGAGTCGCATAATCGACGCAAAGTAATCAATTGCTCTTGTCAAATAAACGATTGAAATAGCCGAGTATTCGATTACACAAACAGTCTCATCATACGACGAGTATTCTCGTTCAGGACGGCTACTGCTCGATAGTCAACCGGCGTTTTCGACTGCAGCGTAAATACAGTAGCGGTGCAGGCCGTTGGGTCGGGCGGGCGGGACTCCATCCTCCATAGGCAGGTCACGCATCCAGCGCCTCTCCTCAGCAACCAGCCTCTGCCTCCTCAGCCCGCTGGCGGCGCTCTTCTCTCTCTCTCTTTCTCTTTCTCTCTCTCTCTCTCTCTCTCTCTCTCTCTCTCTCTCTCTCTCTCTCTCTCTCTCTCTCTCTCTCTCTCTCTTCCTCTCTCTCTCTCTCTCCGGCCGTTGACCCGCCGCCGATGCCACTCTTTATCGGGCCGAGACGCCACCTAGCGTCAATTTGTGCGAGCGCGAAAGGGGTCATCCATATATTACGCCGCCTACTCCTTCTCCGCGGCGACGGAAGGATAGGATTATAAGACGGCGCCACGGCCAAAATGATCGACTCTGGCTGATTCCTATTGATTGCTGGACTGTCTGCGCTATTCGCTGACCGTTCAACGGTCAATGGGTGACCATTCGGTGGACATTTCGAGCCAATTCAGCGGACATTCAGTGGCCAGTTAGTGGTCGTTCGGTCGGTGGTTAGTTAGTGACCATTTGAAGGGCAGTTAGTTAGTGACCATTGATTTTGATGGGTAGCTAATTAGTGACCATTCGGTGAGTGTGTGACCAGTTGGCGGTCAGTTATATATAGATATAACCATTCAGTGGTCATTCGATGGTCATTCTGTGGTCATTCAATGATTCATTGGTGTGTGGGCGCTCGGCGGGCAGTTAGTGGCTATTTTGTAGCATTTCCATTTTATGTTGGTGGGCAGTACTGCATGTGACCACGTTGTGTCCAGATAACTGATGTTCAGTGACCGTCCTGGTCAGTATGAGTGGTCATACGGTGGACATACCCTTGCCGTTCTAATCTGAACCATGTCGTTCATGAACTGTTGCCATACAACCAGAGGCGAGTTTACAGAAAACGGAGCCCAAAACGTAAAAATTTTAAGGCCCTGCTTTGAACATATAAAATGAGTCTTAGACGGTCGACTCTGTGAAGCTTTTAGCCCATCATCAACAAGACTCAACGAAATTGACCTGGATTTTGCTTTTATCGGTGTATGATTACAATTAGTCATAGAATCCAAATTCAAAAGAATCTGAAACTATCTTACTCAGTTTTTAATGGACGCAAAACATCAAAAAATCTGGAACGTTCCGAGCTATAATTGCGCCGTGTGAATAGCATCAATCTGGCGCCCCACATTTTGCAAATAATGCATTTTATGGAGTAATAAGTTATTCCATCGTGAAATTTGCGCCCTTTCACATTTGCGCCCTGACTCACGGCCCCGCTGCCCCCCTCGGTACGGTCCTGCACTAAATCACTAACAGCCTATTTCGCAGCCCGTCGACATAAGAATGAAGTCATTGAACAAACCAGTTATAAATTAAAACAGTGTGATTTAACGGTGCCGCTAATGGCTGTAAAAATAATAGAATATAAATTATGTTTAAAGTAATTAAAAATTAAAGATGTTATTTTTGTAAGTGAATATATTTTTTATTCGTCCGGGGTTAAGAGATTTTACGGCCGTAGTGCACGTAGAGGTAGAAACACGCCTCTGATACCAGAGGCGGCGTTCTTGTTTGACAGGTGATGGGGACACCCAACGAGAAGGGCAGGAAATGTGGAGTGGGGGACACGTATAATTTGTCCTCTTTTTGTAAAAGGTGAGGGACTTGTCCCCTTGACCACCACCCCTCCCCCCTGTGATCGCCGCCCTGTCTGCTACACGCTATACGGCAAACTAAGCTGCAGATTTCACGATACTAGTCCAGACTCTCTGTATAATAATATTATAGGACCTCATTTATGAGGCTGCAGTGAAGGACTACACAGCGTTCGACTAGTAAACAGCGAAGACGATGGAGCAGCAATAAATGTCAAAAACGATGCAAAAATGTTCACACCCACTTCAGTAAATGATAAGTGCACATATGCGTGTAATAAGATATGTATCCGGACCTTATATATATATATATAAATATCTGAGTTATATATGATATATTTTATGGTCATGTAGATATAATAAACATATACGTGAGGTATGCATTTTCCGCGAGCTTTTATATCAGATAAACGTATCCGGTTATATATATATATATATATATATATATATATATATATATTTGTATCTATGAGATTATTTATATAGTTGTATATATAGTGTATAAAATATTCATATAATATATAAATGTAATTCGTATGTATATATATCTATGATGATATTTTAATACAGAGGGCAGGGGGTTGTGGAAGTCAAACATGTGATTGTCGTTAATGGTCGTTGAATTGACTTTCTCTTGTTCCACTTGGTGCGGGTGGAAGGGGTGACGGTGGAGTGGGTAGATTTTTGGGGCGGATTGGTTGGGGTGGATGGGTGGGATGACCCAGAATGGGTGCGAAATCGACCCCACTCTGACCTTTGACTGAAACCGGAGGAGCATTGTTTCAAGCATCTGGTTTTATCGTTCTGTACCTTCCTCTTATTCACAAACCCCACCCTCGATATATTTCTTCCTACCCAATTCTCTCAATTCTTCCATCAAGCCTCACTCTCCGTCTGTCATCTTCGCTGTTCTTGCTTCCAGTCCTCAGTCTGCATTTACTTTATTCACACATTCCTTACATTGTCCGTCTTCATTCGTTCCTTGATCTTCCCTCCTTCTGTCCGTTTATTGGCCCTTTTCAGGCTGCCGTGATATTCAACGGATATCCTTTCCTTCCGTCTCGTCCTTAGTCCTTTCTTATGTCTCTTCCTTAGTCCTTTCTTCTTTCCCTTCCTTAGTCCTTCCTTCCGTCTCTCTCCATGTCCTTCCTTCCTTCCCTTCCTTGGACCCGTCTTCTGTCCCTTCCGTTGTTCTTCTTTAGTCTTTCCTTACCTTCCATTGTCCTTCCATCCGGGCGTCCGTTCTTCCGTGCATTCTTTAGTCCTTATTTCCGTCCATTTCTTAGTCCTTCCTTCCGCCGCTTCCTTAGTCCTACCGTCCGTTCGGCCGATAAAAATCGACAGAAGATCTTGGGACGTCGTATAAAGATACTGATTTATTCCTCTGGGGAAATTCCTTCCTCTCCCCTCCCTCCAGCCACTTACCTCCCACTCCAAGCCACTTACCTCCCACTCCAGGCCAGGTTCATTCCCATCCGTACACCCAACACCAACCAACACACCCTCCAATGCTCAGACACACACATACGCATACACATTCAAACGCACACACTGAAGGGGACAAATAACATCGAGATAACTATCTAAATATAGGTTTATGTGTGCGCGCTACATGTTTGTGCGTGTGTTTGTGGCAGGCAGACAGACAGACAGACAGACAGACAGACAGAGAACTGCATTCTACTTCCTTGTAGATAGATAATCGTAGAATCCGTGTTGTTTTCTTCTAGGCCTAATTGCACGGCTTCGGCTACTTTCGTACTCGACCGATATCCATCGATACTTTTAACTGAGCAGAATCGATGCATAGGGAACATAGCAACAAAGTCAACACTTGAACGCAGACTGGATAGACGTACATTGTAATGTAATGTAATGTGACGTGACGTGACGTGACGTGACGTGACGTGACGTGACGTGACGTGACGTGACGTGACGTGACGTGACGTGACGTGACGTGACGTGACGTGACGTGACGTGACGTGACGTGACGTGACGTGACGTGACGTGACGTGACGTGACGTGACGTGACGTGACGTGACATGACGTGACGTAGCGTAGCGTAGCGTAGTGTAGCGATGTGTAGCGTAGCGTAGCGTAGTGTAGAGTAGTGTAGTGTGGCGTAGTGCAGTGTACATTAATGTAATGTAATATCGTGAAAACTGATGTCACATAACGTAACGTAACGTGATGTAACGTTATGTAACGTAATGTAACGTACTGTCATGTGCTGTAACGTAATGAACTTGACCCCCTGCCTATCGATTCAGTTTTGATTAAGCGCCTGTGAATAAGCTGGTTCCCGCGACTACGCTTTTGTGGGCGCTGTAGAAATGCTGAGATTACGATTACGATTACGATAATGTGATGTAGTGTAATGTACTTTAACGAAATATAATGTCATGTGACGTAATGTAAAGCAGATGGTATGAAACCGTTTCGATTTGGCAAAATGCATCTAGCTTCCTTGGTGCCGTCCCCGCAGTATATTTAAAAGACTCTGTCGCTGTGTTTACCTCTGTATGGGCGCGCTGTCACTGCAGGGACGTATTGCTTTCCACGCTTCCTCACAGGCTGAGCTCCTCGTTCCTCGTACGCGAACTGTTATTATATAGCAACGTGTTACCTCTGCTGTTGGTCCCATGGTTTGAAATGAGCTCCCAATAGCATCGCTCATAATTTTTATGCAATAGGGTTTTCACTCAACTGTGGCTTTATCACCCTTTTTCAGCCCAGACTGGGTAGGGAACGCTCCTGAGTAGTAAACTTGACTGGTGCTATATAAATCGCACGAATCGATGACTGAATGAATAGACGAGATCACACAAGCAAACTAATTTAAAGTAGGCCTATATGATCGAATGCATCCGCTGGCGTTAGTGTGCGAGTATGCGTGTATACGGCTGTGTGCATGTGTACGTCCTTTGACTGTTTGTATCTTCGCGCTTCTGCGTCCGATTGTACTCATTCATTCATTCTTTCAGGCGAAACATTTATATAGCGCCGTCTTCAAGAACCTACTCAGGAGCGCAATATATTATCGCGTTGGACGCATAGGTCTATATAACAGACAAGGGAGAACGAGGTTTAACTTAGCCTCCGTTGCCCCACTAAACTCGCCTACATCGTCTCCCATCCGCCCCACAATTCCCCGCTGCTTCCGGCGGCTCAGCGCACAATCCGCTTTCCCACGGCCGAAAGAGAGAAACGCTATATAAACTTCGTTCGGCGAAGACGCCCCTACCGACGACGTCCCGGCTTAGCTATGCGGGTCACGTGACCGGATTATCCGGCTCGACTTATCTGCCGAGCGCATGCGCAGATCGTTTGGCGGCAGCACATGTCTAAACGCCAGAGGCAGTGACTCAGTTGATATATGGTCGATGGCCAAACACTGACCCGGTCTGCTTCTAATTCGGATCCACGAAGGGGTGTAAGTTCAGACCCTATGGGTGTGACCATACCCTGAGGGTGTGACCTTGATCCTTACTCTTCGGGGGTTGTCTTGGCGTTCCCTCACTAGGAACTATCGTTAATTGAAGATTGGAGGAAAGATAAGGACAGGAGACTAAGACGGAGGTCGGTGGATTGGAAGATGGTTGGATGGACACACTGGAATGAAGGAAGAAGTTATGCATGGACAGAGAAGTGGTGCCATAGGGAGTTGAACTCGCTCTGGCAAAGGAAATCCAGGAAAAGCGGTTTTATGCCTTTAACATCTGAAAATCCTCTGGAAGTTTGAGATGCCTTCGCCTTTTAAAGAGAATTCCAGAGTTTGTCAAAGTCCGACAGTTTCAGGCTTCAAAATCCTTGACATTTACGAACGTCCAAACAACGTATTTAATTCGACAGAGAGAAAATCAGTTTTTTGTTTGAATGATCTTTGTTTTTATTATAATGCTATTTTTAAACCACGCTATTATGTATGATAATATTTAAGCAGATATGCAGTGCAAGCATGGTAAACAGGCGTGAGAACCACCTACTAATTCCATCCTAAAATGGTGCCACAATCCCAGTAGAACTTAAACGCGTTACCAGCTCCTGCTGACCAGAGTATCCCTACCATGCCGGAAGGGCGTGTCACAGACGGGACAGCGCTGTATCTCGTATACCATGGTATGTGAGATATATCGCTGTCCCGTCTACACGTCGTATAGGCTGCATTAAGCCGTGCATGTAGGGCCAGTACCTACAGATAAACTGTAACTAGACATAATATGCGAAAACCGACCCAACGGAACCAGAGCTTTTGAAGGACGAAGAAAGTTCTTGAGTATCGGTAGACCCTTAGTTTCGGCATTACATGGATTGAATATGGCGTAGGACCAGACAGACAGTCTACGTAACTCCGCCACTGCTGACACTCCGGCAGTGCCAGTCCCAAGCCTGGATAATGGAGGAGGTCGATGCTAATGATCTTTGCTTCACACAGTTTCGTTAAACTGATATTAACTAATCCGACGTATGTCCTCCGCGTACTCACTGCCCCAAGGCCCACAGCTGGATGCAGTCTCTACGGCATGTAACAGACGGGACAGCGATGTATCTCACATACCATGGTATACGAGATACAGCGCTGTCCCGTCTGTGACACGCCCCTTCGGCATGGTAGGGATACGCTGGTCGGCAGGAAAATGGAAGGCTCCAGGTCTTGATGGAAGGGCTAATCCGTCTGCGATGCCAACCTAGTGATAATTCAATGATCGAACAGCTATCCATGCCGTCGTCTTTGCTGGAAGCCTGGAACCCACTGTTATGGCGATTCCTGTTATCTCAATGAGGCCAACAGCGCACGACTTATGACCAAGACTGACCTCGGGTGCTGCCAAGGGCGAACAGCCAAACGAGGAAAACACTGAGTAGTTACAATGGAAAATGAAATGTACCATAGGCCTATATAAATAGATACATTTATGCATAGTTCTATTTAGAGAACTTTATACCTATAGATACTTGCATTCGTATTCAAATATATATGTACACTCATATATATATACATATATATATATATAGTTTATACACACATACATATATACACATATATATATATATGAGTGTATATACATATACAAGTATACATGCTGGAAGTGCTTCTAAAGGCCCACGCTGAGAGATGCGCTACATAAATAGTCGAGTACAATGCAATTAAAAGCATAGGAACAAGAAGAAAGCAAGACACACGGACATAGTGACAGACAAACAGACAGACATGCAGACAGACAGACAGACGTTCCGTGTCTGGATGGATAGATGTTTATGAGAATGTCCGTTTGAGTTTCTTCGTCTCCTATTCCACAGTTGATCTGATGTTTCATTCCCTCTGAGCCGCCTTCTCGTCAGTCAACAGAAGCGAGAGTATTCCGAGCACCAACCGACTCACCCACGCCGCCCAGTGGGAGGGAGCAAGGGAGGGAGTCAAGGAGTCAGGGAGGGAGACAGGGAAGGTGTAAGGGAAGAAGTCAGGCAGGGAATGAGAGAGCCAGCGAGGGAGTCAGGGAGCCAGAGGGAAGTCATGGAGGAGTCAGGGAGAGAGTCAGAGAGGAGTCAGGAAGCCAGAGAGGGAGTCAGGGAGGAGTCAAAGAACCAGAGAACGAACGGGGGATGTGGCAAGGCCATGCAGCATACATTAATGTACTTAGATATTCGTGGATGGAGAAACGGATATGCTTTCCATGTTCAGGCGTTGCAGCATAGTGGAGCAATGAGCGATGCCACATTCCCAGATGGGTGCTTACTTCCGCTGCCGTTGTATCCAGCTGCGGAGGTCACACGGACCTCTGTTTATCATCATCGCAGTTCAACTTAGTGTTTATCCGAGGCTCAAGTGCAACTATTTACTGTGAAGGCCGACAGAACTAGCGGCGTCTATCACGTGGTCGACTCTGCAGAGAATTTAATCACCCACTACCTCCGGGTCAATATCTATTTTTACCGCAAAAAATCTTTATTTTTCGGACATTCTATTAATTGCTGCATTGTTCACAGTTTTAAGTGAACTTTAATGTTAGTTATTTTCTTATTTAGTTCTGCTTTACTTAGCTACGTAATTATAATCTGGATATATAAACTTCTAAAACGCCACTCGAATGCCAAGCGCACTTATCGTAGGGCACCAGCTTATACACGTGCGCCTTTAAGCCATAGCTTCATTCGTTCTTGCATTAAATCAATGAAAGGTTGATTGATATAGATAGGCGAATCCCCATCAGGTAATAATAGTAATCGCAGCCTTTGTAACACTCTGACCACTTACATCAGCGGTTTTCAACCTTTTTAGTTCTGCGACTAACTGACGATATTTCCTAAGTTGTGGCGACACCCAATTAAAGAAATCATTGGGCTACTTCATTCACCACAATTTTACTACCATGCATATCACTTCATACCATTTAATTATCCAAACACCTAATGCAAAACAGCACAATCAATTATTAATTTACAGAACAATCTCTAATTTGTCGCTGGTAATGCTTTTACTAAATGAATTCGAGTACAGGATATGGAGAAGGATATGAAAGTAGGAGGAAGATGGATCAAGACGCTGAGATTACAGATGATCAGGCAATGAAACGATGGAAAAATTAAAGAACGCTGATACACACTTTAAGAACGAGACAGAAGAAGAAGAGCACTCCCTTGCGCTACTCATGAGATAATAGTTCACTGGGCACAAACTGCTAACGTTAAGTTACTCAGCATCGCGTCATGTGAAGGCGGATGGTCAGTCCACAGCCTCATCGTAACGTACACTTAACGTAAACCGGTAAACCCACTCACATCACAAGAGCATCACACTGACCATATCATACATCCCATTCTGCCACAGTTTCCCCATCGGGGCTTTCTGGTTGGTATGGTCGTCGGTTAAAGTTGTCTCGAGCATGGGCTATATTATTTCTTCCACTTTGATGTATTTTAACGATTGTCTTCTTGTGGATTGTCATAGACTTAGTGGTGAAATTACTGGTATTCTAGACTGCAGGGATGTGGTCTCGAGACTGCGGTCTTGGTCTCGAGACGGTCTCGACACCGGAAAACTGCGGTCTTGGTCTTGGTCTTGGACCTCTCGATCTTGGTCTCGGTCTTGGTCTCGAGGCTTCGGTCTCGTGCCCAACACTGCAAGACTGTCAACAGAGAGATGGCAAGTTCAATTCCCCGCCAGAGATAGGCCTAGAAATTAATTTACAGATTTCTGATAAAACTGCAGGGAGCGTAGGCTACTTATAACTCTTATTGCCAGCTTTACTGTAGGCTTATGAGTACGCTGGCAATCGGAGGAGCAGGCGATGAGAGAGAGGACTGGCCAGTGGCCAGTGGCCACCCGTCTTCATGTGCCGAGGCTGAGAAAGTGAGACGCCAGTACTTGATACCCGTGGCTGCATCTGAAAGGTGACGCTTGGGACTGTTCCTGTTCTTCATCATCTTGCGAGTAAGTTGCTATTTAACTGCGTCATTGCAAAGACGATTTGCGTTGCCCTCCTCCTTACCAAACCTCGGGACTGTCTGCCAGTTGTGGCGTCGTCGTTAAATAGCTAAATGCCGGCGAAAGTCTTACCAGTTGTTCGCTAGGCCCAAGCAATAATAGAAATTGCAGAACTATTCGCCAGGTGGTAGCACTTACTCTTGTTACATCTCCATGCAAACTGTACACTCGTGAACTCGCCTATAATTCTAAAGCGTTTCTATAATCATAGCTAAGCAGAGAACACCAGCTTATTCACGAGCGCTGCGTCCTGTCAGATTGGTTGTCATCAGAATGGTTGTCAATGTTATCCGAAAGAATAAGGATTAGGTAACAGTCAATCGATAGGCCTAATGATTATAATTAGCTGTGTATCAGATTAATTGGATAAATAATTAGAATAAAATTTTTAACACATAAACAGTGAACGTCTTACCGAAATATTCAATAGGTTCACGTGTGAGCTGATAGGTTGATGAGCCACTCCTTATAAAATTATACGCACTAGTGAGGTGATAGGACTGTACTCATTGTAGGTCACTCTTTATATACATATATAGGTATATATATATGTATATGTATATATGTATATATATATATGTATATATATGTATAAACATGTATTATATATGTATATCTGTGTGTATATATGCATAAATATACCAAATTCTAACATACACTTATATTTCTTCACGCATGTAATTCTACGTATATATGCACGTATAAAATGCTCATTAAGTCTGCAATATTGAAAGTATATACATGCACGGCATATATATATGTATATATATATAAGTACTATTCATTATGTGTTACATATAGTTATATATATATACATGCATAAAAGAGCGCCTCTTAGTAGATATCTTGAAGAGGCGCTACATAAATGTCACATTGCACAACATCTACGTGTGTGTTTGTGTACAACGGACGGATGATGGTCGACGGGTGGAACCCTGTGATATCTTAACTGGGCGATATTATGAGAAGAAGGACGATGACGATAAGATGATGTTCCTGTTCTTCCAGCGCCGACGAGAGATAATCTTCGCCTGTGTATATCTGATGTCTGCATGCTTCCCTTCTGCATCTTTCCCGGGTATCTCGGCCTTCCCCCTCTTTCACCCATGGTTGTCAATTGAAATATGATGACGACGACGACGATAATGATGCACCTATATTCGTCCCTATGTCTGTCAGTCCGCTCTTCAATTTGTGTGTCTCTCTGTCCAGATGATTGTGGATAGAAGATGACTTGAGAAACTAGCCCCCGCAGACCCGTATTCCAAAATGCCTTATTCGAATTATTGACTCGCAGCGTTGTTGACTCCTCGCTTCTCGATTAATTTCGATTAGTTTGTGCGAGTTGAATGATATATTTTGATCACTGCTGCCACCAGTACGGACTCGATGGCGAATTTCATTGTCAACCTTAAATCACCAGTACACTCCGGTGGTGAAATACCTTGCCAGCATTAAATCACCGAACCCTTTCGTTGGTGAAATTAACTGCCAGCTTCCAATTATCGATACAAGTCGCTGGTGAGATCCTCATAAGACTTTAATCACCTATACAATCCGTGAAATTCCATGCCTGCTTTAAATTACCGGAACCAATTGCTGTTGAAAATATTTGCCAGCTTAAATTACCTGTATTATTTGCTGGTGAAATTCATTGCCCACTTAACTCGCAAATATAATTATTTGTAGGTGACATTTCTTGCCACTTGTAAACAATCGGTCCAATTCGCTGGTGAAATTCACGGCTGGTGCAAATATTAGAAGGTTAAATTCACGGTGAAAAGTCGCAGCAGAAAATTAAAACTAGCACACAAAGCGAGGGTGAAATTTGAATACTGTTTATAATCCGAAAGTGAAGTTAATCACCGGCTAATATTTTGCAAGTGTCATTAATATCTTAGAGACGAATCCCAGCTATGCTCACCTTTATCTCTTTTTCTTCTCAAGCATGACCTGATGAGATATATACCTGCCCAGGTGAGGTAAAGATAAACTTTCCTACAGGTGAATAGTCATCTGCCAATGCATTGAATGGTCCAGCTTTCGGAAGTACGTTGCCTAAGTATATTGGCGCTATTGCTACATCTTCTTTCTATACCTCTAATCTTTAGGCGCTTGAAGCCGTTGGGGTCTGTTGACTGAAATCGTGGATGCTGAGGTGTAAATTCCATTCTCAGAACTATAGGAGGAATGAAAGGCAAGAGAAGTAGATAGAAACGAATGCTGCTGGAGCCTGGAGTGAATGACTACGGGTGGAAAATGGAAATAAGAGATGGACACTTTGAAAGATGGACCCAGCATCGAAAGGAGTGGCACCATCAAACGTTTGAACACAACAGAGATAAGTATATCGCCTGTGGGAGTTTTCCTCCAGAAACGGTGCTAGATAAATCAGTTAGTGTGCCAGCGTGTGCTGATGGTGGACGTGAGAGTTGACCTTCGCCTCGTCGAAGTCATGGGGTAATTTCTTCCACTCTTCGATCGACTGAGGATGGCGGCGAAAGCTCGCTTAAACTCATCGTTGAAGATCGTGTAAAGAATCGGATTGGCGCTCGAATTGGAGTAGCCCAACCAGAAGAAGACAGCGTCCAGCTCTCGAGGGATGAAACACTCCGGGCAACAGCCACGGATCGTATAGATAACAAAGAAGCCCAACCACATACCGCAGAACGCCGCGATGATCACGGCCATACGGACCGTGGCCCGCACCTCACGTTGCTCGTAGCGTTGGGTTGAGCTCAACCGTCGCTCGGCCTGCGGCGCCTTCAAGACGGACGATCGGTTGGGTGCTGAACGGACACAGGTCGACTCAACCAGGGACTGCTCGGGCACCACAGGCGCAAGGGGTTGAAGCGGGAAGGGAGCAGGCACGTCCGGTGACTCGCGGGGATGACCCGCGCCGTACGTCTGGTACTGAGGAGGGTCGAGCCGAACCGATCCACTTCTCGTTACGCCGTTGCTCGCCTGCCTACGTCGCTTACGGTCCGCCCGCCACAAGGTCCACGCGATGCCCTTTCGCCCGTCGTTCGTCTCCCGCTGCTCATCGGATGCCCCGCATCCAGGAACCCTGCCCCGGGTGGGGCCGAGCAGAAGCCGCTCAGTACCCGTGAAGGTCTCCGCGGTGTCTGGGGGTGGACAGGCGAAGGACCTCTGTCGGAGAGAGCGGGTGCTATCTGCCCTTCGCATCCTGTGAACGCGCATCCTGAGGGTAATAAAGATGCCTATGTAGAGGGCGACGGTGAGGAAGAACGGGAGGAAGAAGGACCCGTTGGCCGAGTAGATGACGTAGCCCCTCGTCTGGAACAGGATGCAGTGGTGGAGATCGGTGACGTTGTCGTGCACGTAGTTCTCCGTCAGGTCGTTCCAGCCGAGGACGGGCGGGAGACAGACGGACGAAGAGATGAGCCAGACGACGGTGATGTAAACCACCGCCTGCTTGGTCGATCGCTTCTCCCGATACCAGACCGGACAGAGCGTGGCCGTAAAGCGGTCGAAGGCTATGAGGCAGAGGTTCCAGATGGACGCCGTACAGCAAAGGACGTCCGTGAGGAGCCAGAGGTTGCAGAGGGTCTGTCCGAAGACCCAGTGACCGAGACACTCGTTGACGCTCGACAGCGGAAGCACGGTCACCGCCAGCAGGAAGTCGCTCACAGCCAGGTTCCCTATAAGAAAGTTAGACACGGTGCGAAGGAACCTGTAGCGATAGAGAGCCAGCACGACGAGGAAGTTCCCGAAGACGGTCCCTAAAACGAAGAGAGAGAGAAGTACAGCTACGAAGACGGACGTAGGGAGGCTGTAGTTGAGGAAAAGCACCGGAAGTGGTGGAGGTTGGGGGTCGCCTTCGTCCGTCGCTGTCACGGTTCGATTGGCGCTAAGTGGACCGGAACGGAGGGTGAAGTTGGCGTCGAATGGAACGATGAATCGCGATGACGTGTCGTTCGTCATGACGACGAAGTTGACCTTTATCGTTACCGTCTTCTTAGTTCAGGTCGCTTACCGTCTTCGATTTTTTTCATTCGAATACCGCCCTTCGCTGCTGGGGTGGGCTGACGTCTTTGCTTCTTTGGGAGTACCACTTCCGCTGCTCGGCTGCGTTGATGTTGTCGTTTCACTGTATGACTGGGTTATCGTCTTTGCTTTTCCTGTGATTACAGCCTTCGCTATTTCTTGTTCGGCTACCGCTCTTTGCTTTTGGGCTGAGTTACCTCCCTCGCCTTTCTTCGGAATACCACTTCCGCTGTTGAGTTAGGTTACCTTCTTCGATTCTTTCTTTGATTACCGTCTTCGCTGTGTAACTGGGTTAACGTCTTCGATATTTCTTCTAGGCTTACCGCCTTTGCCGTTGGGCTGGTTTACCGCCTTCGCTTTCTCCTTGGTTTACCGCCTTCGTTGTTGGGCTGTTTCCGCCTTCGCCTGCTGGGTGAGTTACCGTGTTTACCAATAGAGTAAATGTTCGTCTGCCAGCCGGTTGGGTCATCATTTTGAAGTGCAGAAAGGCTGGTGAGTTTAATTACCGTCTTTGGCGGTAAGATGGATTGCCGACGTCTTTTCTGGTGGAAGGAGTTACTGTCATCGCTCCGATCGACTACCATCTGTTATCGTGTCCACGCCGCTGATTCGGTAATTTCTTCTAACGGGCGTGATTCCAGTTGACAGATGTCGCCACGTTCGCTTCAATTCTCGTTAAGTTCTCGCTGAAAGTCACGCGAGAGAAGAAGAATTAGACACACACGAGACGATCGTGTATTTGAAATGGCATCTATATACAAGCAAGACGAAGACGGAAAGACAAGCCAGGCGGGCACGACAAACATAGGTCTACAGACAAATAGACAGACAGACACACTCACAGACAGACACACAGACTGACAAAAAGACATAGGTCTACAGACAGATAGAGACAGACAGGTCAAACAAACAGACACAGACAGACAGGCAGACAGATAGCCAAACTTGCTTTAATAGTAGACAGACAGTGACAGAATGACAGAAGCAGGCAGACAGACAGGCAAACAGACAGGCAAGCAGTCAAACTCGCTTTTATACACACAAGAGAAGCAGACAAGCAGAATTTCATCACAAAACCCATTAAGATATCAGATATATCATAATTTTTATAAGGCTCTACACGCATACTATACCAGAGATTTCCCGAATTTTATTCTGACCGAATAGAGTTCCGAATAGTCGGTTAAAGCTATTCGGCCAAAAACTAATAGTCTTTAGGGCCTAAAAACCTTACATGCATCTTAACATAAAACTATTGAAGCTCAATGAAAAATATTAAGTATAAACTCAGTTCAAGTTCCAGTTTAATGCACGCAGAATAAATCAATCTTAAGCCTGTTCGATTTTCGTTCAATGCAATATTTACTATACATTAGGTGTTCTGAAATCTTCACATTCAATGAAGTCCAGTGTAGAATAGAATACAGTAACCTTGCATTAAATTTTTTGAAAGAAATAATGGAAATTGACTTCCATTTTCATAATGTACTCTTATTTCTGAAGATATCAGGAAAGCTTGGCGGTTATCTAGCGGATATTTAGTGGAAACCTTGCGGTTTCTGGCGTCCGATACGCTTTCCGTTTTGTTTGAACAGTCTACAGACTTAGCGTCATATCTGACGTCAGAGAAAATTAGTGCGACTGGGGCTCTGGTTTAAAAAAATACTTCTGTTTATAAAGCGCGAGGACACCAGTTGGAGAGGGTAGTTAAGGCACAGTGAACGGGGTTCGGTTCAGAAATGAACGCCTTCATCCATACCTCTTGTAGAGTCATATGTCACCGTAAGAGCCATTTTCACCATGCATGTAATGCTAACGGAGAATGACGGCCGTTTTGGATTTGGGAAAGGGTCTTAGAGGATTTGGGGGACTTCCAGTATGTCATGCGTGTCACTGTTCTCGTATTCCTGGAACAATCCGGACAAATTCAGCTTGTTATCAGACATTTCCACCTTCCTTCGTATTTTGTCTAATGTTCTTGGATTATGGCCAGGACGGCATCATCCCATCTTTGCCCTTCACACACTGAAGCGATATCATTCTTCGCGTACCTCTGAACCGAACCCCGTTCACTGTGCCCTAACTACCCTCTCCAACTGGTGTCCATGCGCTTTATAAACAGAAGTATTTATTTAAACCAGAGCCCCAGTCGCACTAATTTTCTCTGACGTCAGATATGACGCCAAGTGATGCCGGCTGTTCAAACAAAACAGAAAGCGTGTCGGACGCCAGTAACCGCAAGATTTCCACTAAATATCCGCTAGATAACCGCCGGGGTCGAGAGATATCCCAAAACAATCGAGTCATAATGACGGCGTCGCTTTTGCTCAATGACCAATAAATAACGTCGGCAATCGACTCTGACGTCATCCTTAGTGACGGCAAAAGTACGATCGCAATGGGTGCTAAAAGGAGTAAAAGGAGAGAGTAAATAAGTTGCACTTTTGACAAAAATAATAGATAAATAGAGATAAAAATCAGTATATAATAAATAATTTATTTGCGCATAAAATGTGTTTTCATTCTTTCTTTCGTTCAGCAGTTCGTTGATTCGCTCGGTTATTCAGTTTACCCTGTTCCCTATTGTTTTCGGTGACATAAGAGGTATGGATGAAGGCGTTCATTTCTATAGCGCAAGTATAAATCAGCTCAACAGTTGGATGCCTGATTGATTAACTGTGGAACTTTGACTAACGAAACACGAGACTGCCAGATAAGAGTAACTGTTGTCTATCGTAGACCAGGACCGAAGAAATTCCTTTGGACTGACGCTGCTATTACTTTGCTACAGCGAAAGGTGGAGGTGATGATGATGATGATGATGAAGATGAAGAAGAAGAGGAGGAGGAGGAGGAGGAAGAAGAAGAAGAAGATGATGAAAAAGAAAAGGAAGAAGGAAAAGAAGAAGAAGAAGAAGAAGAGAAGGAGAAGGAGGAGGATAGGAAGAAGAAGAAGAAGACGAAGACGAAGAAGAACAAGAACAAGAAGAAGGAACAGAAGAAGAAGAAGAAAAAAAAAGAAAAAGAATAAGGGAAAGAAGAAGAAGAAAAAGAAGAGAAAGAGGAGGAGAGGGAGAAGAAGAAGAAGAAGAGGAAGCAGAAGAGGAAGAAGAGAAGGAGTAGGAGAGGAAGAAGAAGAAGAAAAAGAAAAAGAAGGAGAAGATGGAAAAGCAGAAGAAGAAGAAGAAGGAAAACAATAATAATAATAATAATAAAGAAGAAAGAGGCTAAATAGGAGAAGGAGGAGAAGGAAGAGAAGGAGGAGGAGGAAGAGGAGGAAGCGATGGGGAAGAAGGAGGAGGGGAGAGGGAAAGGAAGTAAAACATGATGACAAAAGAGGAGGAGAAAAATAAGTAGAAAAAATACAAGGAAGAGGAAAAGAGAGGAAGATAGGAGAGAAGGAGTAGGAGAAGTAAAGAGGAGTTGAAAAATAAGAGGAAAGAGGAGGAAGAGAACAAAGAACAGAAGGAGAGGGATGAGGATGACAAGCAGAAATGTAAAAGGGAGTAGTATATAGAGCAGGAGATGCTCGTAGAACAAGAAAGAAGAGGTTTAGGAGGGAAATAGGAAGAGGGGAGCGGTAACATAGAAAAAAGAAGAGGTAGTCTTCATTAAAAGAGATAGATGACGATGATGAAGATGAGGTAACAAGAACAGGAAAATTAACAATGATAATAATAATAATAATGATAATAATAATAATAATAATAATAATAATAATAATAATAATAATAATAAATACTTTGGTCAAGGTAAAGTGAATGAGCGCTCTTCTATAGATATATCGTGACCATAATGGCCTGGATTCTGGCACTTTATCGCACATTGATCGGTGGCCTGTTAGTATTATTATTATTATTATTATTAATATTATTATTATTATTATTATTATTATTATTATTATTATTATTATTATTATTAAATCTTTGCCCCGAGGTATACGTGATCCCTAAGATACTAGAATACTAATTAACTAATTATTATTATTATTACTATTATTATTATTATTATTATTATTATCAGTTCTTTAATTGACGATCCCGGTGAGCTGTTTGAACGTGCCCCTGAACGCTACGGCGTTGAATCTTTGACAAATAATAATAATAATAATGGCAATAATAATAATAATAATAATAATAATAATAATAATGGCAATAATAATAATAATGACAATAACAATAATAATAATAATAATAATAATAATAATAATAATAAAAATAATAATAATAATAATAATAATAGCAATAATAATAATGCCTGTATAATTTTTTGAATCCTGAGGGATCATATGTACCTCGGGGCAAAAATAAAATTAATAACCTAACAACAACCACAACGACAACGACGACTACGACAACAACAACAACAATAATAATAATAAGATTTAAAAGAAAGAAGGAGGTGAGAAAAAAGAAAAAATAACGACAAAATGAGAAAAAGAACAACAACAAGAGCAGCAAGAAAAGGAAACAGAAGAAGAAGGAGAATAAAACTGACAACAATCAAAAGAACGAATGGAAGGAAGGAGGAGGTGGTGCCAAATGATCTCTTTGTCTGTCTTATTGAATTTGTTGTCATTGTTATCTATGGCGAGTCCCTCTTTGTAATCCTTCTTTCTCTTCTTCCTCCTCCTTCTCCTCCTACGCCTCCTCCTCTTTCTTCCACTCCTGTCCTCTCTCCTCCACCATCGTCTTCTTTTTCATCCTCCTTTCATCTTCATTCTCTTCCCATTCCTCTCCATCCTTCTCACGTCATTGCCTCTCCTCCTTCCCTCCACCTTTCCCTCTCCTCTTCCTCCTCCTCCTCTTCTTCTTCATCCTCCTCCAACTCCTCTTCATTCTTTCCCTTTCCTCTCATCCCTCGTTTTCCTCCTCATTCTCCATTCCTCCTATCTCTCTTCTTTACCCTTCTATTCCTCCACGTCCTCCTCTTCCTCGTCCTCATCCTTCTACGCTTCAGACCCCGGTACATCACTCCTTCTCCTACTTCTCCTTCTCCTCGTCCTACTTCTTTTCTTTGTACCTAAACGATCATTCCTTGGCGTAAAACGATACAGGATGAGACCCTGTGCGATAAAGCCCTCGCTTCTCACACGAAAACCTGTCGGCATTTGGTAAAGCGTTGAAAAATCTAGACGAATTCAGAGCAAACAATTGCCGTTGGAAAGGAAGGAATCAATGTAGGAAGGAAGGAAGGAATTTGGGAACGATGGCAAGAAGAAGGAAGTAAGGAAGGAATGTAGGAGGGAAAGAAGGAAGGAATGTAGACAGGATGGAAGGACATAGGGAGGAAGAATGTCAGGAATGTAGAAAGGAAGAAAGGAAGGAAGGAAGGAAGATAGGAAGGAAGGAAGGGATGTAGGATGGAACGTAGGTAAGTAGGTAGGTAGGTAGGTAGGTAGGTAGGTCGGTAGGTAGGTAGGTAGGTAGGTAGGTAGGTCGGTCGGTAGGTAGGTAGGTAGGTCGGTAGGTAGGTAGGTAGGTAGGTAGGTAGGTCGGTAGGTAGGTAGGTAGGTAGGTCGGTCGGTAGGTAGGTAGGTAGGTAGGTAGGTCGGTAGGTAGGTAGGTAGGTAGGTCGGTAGGTAGGTAAGTAGGTAGGTCGGTCGGTAGGTAGGTAGGTAGGTAGGTCGGTAGGTAGGTAGGTAGGTAGGTAGGTAGGTAGGTAGGTAGGTAGGTAGGTAGGTAACAACGAAGGAGGGAAGGAAGGAACACCAGCAATTAAACTACTTAGGACACTGCACCCTATAACTGGTTGACTTGAACGGTCGCGGAGAGCTCAGAAGCCAGACCGGACGCCGGTGGGATGACTGATCGGGCATATGATGGGACAATGAGACAGACACCTGCACTGTGACTGTGCTACGCGGTTTCATAGGATGCGCTAAAATGGCGTAAAACACATGCATTTATATATATATGTATATATATATATATATGCAGATATAAAGACATTAGCATAATCTTTTGTGTATATTTATATACGTGTGTGTATGTATATGTGTGCATATGTGTATGTACATAAGTGTGAATGCATAATTGTGTATGTATACATATATCCATATGTGTATGTATACATATATCCATATGTACATATATATATATATATATATATATATATATACACGTAAATCCCATTTAATGTGTTCTATTTTCTCTATTTAGTTATTACTGTTGTTATTTTGCGTTAAACCAAACCGTTGTCAAGCTAATAGTCAAAAGACAGTGATACACAGAGAAACAACGAGAGAGAGATACACAGACAGACAGTCTGTGGAAGGAAGGAAGAAAAGAAGGGATGCAGGAAAGAGGAAATGAGGGAAGAAAGGAAGGAAGACAGATAGACAGAGGACAGACAGACAAAGAAAGTCAGTCATACACAGACAGTCAGAAAGAGACTGACAGGCAGTCACACGCACACAGACAGACAACGAGAGACAGACAGACAGATAGAGAAAGACAGACAGACAATCACGCACACGGACCGACAACGATAGCGACAGACAAACAGACAGACAGAGAAAGCCAGTCATACACAGACAGACAGAAAGAGACAGACAGACAGTCAGACACAGACTGACAGATAGACAAAGAGAGAGAGAGAAACAGAGACAGAGAGCGACAGAGACAGAGAGCCATGATGGATGATCCTCGAGCGGCGACCGAAGCGAAACAAGCGACTGACCAGAGCAGAACAGACAGACAAACGCTGCAGGAAGAGAATCCGAAATTTAGGGCCGAGCATCCTCCGATATACAGCTCGCTCGTTCGCTCGCCAGGAACATTTCTAGCTCTAGGCATGACCAGAGACAGGAATCGGAGGATCCGGCTGCGGTTGAGTAATGATACATCGGAGGAAATAAATAGGAACTGATGCTTCATTTGTGCGCTGTGAATATTATATATATTTATCTTTTATGCATTTATGCATAAAAGACTATACAATAAATATACAGGACACATTTATAGCTAAAAGATGTTTATATACATATATATACGTATATTAGCTTATATTGGGCCTATGTATATTATATATGTATATCATGTATAAATGTATATATTTATATTGATGAATATCTGCATTCTCATGGCCAGATGTAATATATATATGTTTTTGTTTTATATACATATATATATATATATATGGCTATGTAGAATATAAAGATATACTTATGCATAGATGATTTATACATAAAGGCCTGCGTGAAACATAACTGTTTCATAATAATATATTTTTTATTTATCTGGCATTTATGTGATACGTCGATGTCTGTCTAATTTGTATATGTGAAACAAGTTGCGTTCTGTGGGCTAGGGAGTAATTGCGGGCAGCAATCAAGAAGATGAACAGAGAACCGGAAGCGGGTCTGAACGAGCACTTCCGGATGCGCAGGAGACTACTGCGCAAGTCGTAAATGGTCTTCCGTTCAGGGTACAGGAAATTGGCCCCAAATTTGCGGAACATTTTACAGCGGAGTGGAAAGAGAAAATGGAAGGAAGAAAGGAAGGAAGGAATGGGGAAACGGAGGGAATGAGAGAAGGAAGAAAGTTAATGAATAATGATGGACGAAGGAAGTATGCGAGTTGGAAGAAACAAAGTATGGGGAAGTGAAAGAAAGGATGTAGGATATAGAAAGATGCTAGGAGGAAAGGTAGGAAAGAAGTAAGGAAGAAAGAATACGAGAAAGGAGGGTAGATGTCAGAAGGAATGGAGGGAAGAATGTAAGGAAGAAAGGAGATGGGAAAGTAAGAAACAATAACGGAAGGAAGGAAGAAAGAGAAGAGTAAGTAAAGGAGACCGAAGGAAGACGGGAAGAAAAGAAATAAGCAGGGAAAAACAGTTTAAAGTTATTTGGGAAGGAAGGAATTAAAGAAGGGAGTGAAGAACGGGGAGGGAATGAGGCAATGAAAGAACAAGAGATTGAAATAGGAAATGGACAACTAATGATATATACAAAATGACGGATAGACAGACTGAAAGAGTCAAAATTATTTCTATTTTTATTGAGGCGATGACTGGACAAACTGTCTCATACACTTTTCGCACTCTGAATTTCCCCTACCTCCCACTCTCAGCCTCCTCTCTCCCTCCATAAATTCATCCCATCTATTCTCTCTTCTATGTATAACGCTCACGAGTGGGAATACTCCAGCTGAAAGCCAGTGGTCGTTCCTTCTCTGTATATAAACTTTTACAAAGCCACGCAACACCACACAACACACTTGTATTTATCACCCATCCACCCACCCACCCATCCACCCACCCACCCCAACACACTTGTATTTGACACACCTCTTGAGGTTCAAATGTGCCCACAACTTATAGGCCATGCGATGGAATTCTGAGTAAAGGACTTCTTGGTGAGGAGGGTCCCTAAAGCCGCGACCGTCTGAGATGAGGAGTTTCGAACCCGAACTGTCTGCGATACAAGGCGACCACTCTAACCATTCGGCCATCATTGTGCCATTTACTTTCCAAATGAGCGAATTTGTGGCAGAGAGAGAGACGGAGAGAGAGAGAGAAAGAAAGAGAAAGAGAGACAGAGAAAGAGAGAGAGAGAGAGAGAGAGAAAGAGAAAGAGAGAGAGAGAGAGAAAGAGAGAGAGAGAGAAAGAAAGAGAAAGAGAGACAGAGAAAGAGAGACAGAGAGAGAGAGAAAGAAAGAGAAAGAGAGACAGAGAAAGAGAGAGAGAGAGAGAAAGAAAGAGAAAGAGAGACAGAGACAGACAGAGACAGAGACACAGAGCACAGACAGACAAACAGACAGACTGGCAGATAGATAGATTGAGACAGTCAGAGAGGAAGGGAGAGAGAGAGAGAGAGAGGGAAGAGGACAGGAGAGGGAAAGAGACGTAGTGGATCGGGATGGAGACAGTAGCAGCGCGTGCACTAGGGAAGCAAGGGGTTGCGCTCTCACCAGGCGGCCACTTGAGGGTCGGCACTTTACCGTATACCTGGAATATTTTTCCAGCGTGTCAGTTATTGATTCGCCGTAGAAGACGTAGAGAAGTATTTCAGGTAGCCAAATTGCACTCACTCAAGTGGCCACCCGGTATGTTACTTAAGTCAGATAGTTATGCCAATGCGACTCCACATGAGTCAACTAATTTACAACTTAGTATATTCCTAATTAGTCCAGCGTGTTTGCTGTTATCGATAATATTCATTACGTAGCAATCCGACGTCGTCACACAATGATACTGCTTAAATTATCTTCACCTATAGAATGACGTCGTCGTGTGTGAGGTAGTGCTTCCTTTGGTTACCATGGTGTTTCATTTGGATTTATTACACAATTCGTGGCTGGAAGTTTACTTGAAACTTAAATGATATTGTGATAGAGATATCATTACAAATATTAAGTTATGATGATTATTGGCAGTTCTGTACTTATTGGCTCACCTATGAGGCTAGTTTAAATAATCCTCTTCAGTCATGAGTTATAATTTAAATATCCTCAGAGATATGGACCATGAGAAGAGAAGACATACGAAGACACGAGGCTTTTGACATGTGGGCATGAAGAAAAATTAGCTGAACAGAACACAAAACAAATGAAGAAGTTTTCAAAAAGATTGGAGAGGAAAGAACCCTGTTACGCACAAT
Organism: Bimastos eiseni; assembly: GCA_959347315.1. Classification (NCBI taxonomy): domain Eukaryota; kingdom Metazoa; phylum Annelida; class Clitellata; order Crassiclitellata; family Lumbricidae; genus Bimastos; species Bimastos eiseni. The sequence goes on along the minus strand of OY365821.1, from coordinate 8,988,817 downwards.
AGCAACGAGACATAGAAAATGGATTGAACACACACTTAGAGGAGACGCACTGCTAAGAACAGTCATATAAGGTAAAATGAAGGGAAGAACGACAAGAGGAAGACCAAGACAGATGATGCTTGAATGGATGATGACAGATGGATATGGAAAGCGGAAAGAAGAGCCCCAACAGCGAGAAGAATGGCGACGTCAGACATTTGAACCTGCCGAAGAGGCAGAGAACTAGAAGAAGAAGAAGTCAGTACTGAATACTGCAGCGGTGCTTATAGACCGCCTACCTCTTTTTTTAGAACATCTCTACATTTATTGCTGATCAGTTTCACTGGCTACCTCTCTCTGCGCAAATCCAAATTAAAGTTTTCACCATCAAATTTAAATTTCAGCTGTGTCTTGTTCCAAAATATCTTTCTCAACAAATTTCCCTTTCCAATCTGCCACGTCATTGCGTCCTCTCATATTCTCTGAATTGCTTGACCTTTTGGTCATCGCATTCGGACCACAATAGCTAAACCCAGATCCTTTTTCTTCGTTGGTTCCTCTCTTCACCTCAACGTATGCCATCATATCATTTATTCATATTAAGCCTTTCTTTTCTCTGGGGTACATCTTCCTACCACGGGAGCGTTTCTGAAGGGTTCATGCTTGTCCATAAATTATCAGAACCGTCCGATACAATACAATGTTAGTAACGGATATTCCTTATGTGTTGCTGCGCACACTATTTTAGGCTACTAATTGCTAAGGTAACTGGCAATTGCTATTATACACAACACGGGCAAAACTTCACTCTACTTTTAAAGAAGCCGCCTTACGGGGGTGGGACACTACAGCTTCGCATCACCCTTGAAATATCAGAGCACCACCACAGGATGTAGAGGAAGCGAGAAGGAGACAGACAGACAGACAGAGACAGAGTGACAGAGTGGCAGACAGACAGACAGAGACAGAGTGCGACAGATAGCGACAGAGAGACAGAGAGAGACAGAGCGAGAGAGAGAGAAAGGGAGAGGGAGAGAGGACGAGAAAGATAGATAGCAATGCCGACAAGGACAATCTTCCAAAAGACATCTAATGTGTACATATATCTTCGGCAAATCCTTTACGAACAGTTGCACGATGCCATCGATTGTCATTAGCTAGTGGCGGCTAATAAATACAGAAATGAAACGAAATAATAGGTTGCTAGATTGAGACACAGACAAACACACAGACTAACACACAGACAAACACACAGACATACAGACGCAGGCGAAGAGACATCGCGGTTGACCGATCACTTTTGTCTTGTAATTTTCTCATTTTCGCGCCATTTTCTGCGCGCCTAATCCCCAGCGCCGTCTGGCGGACAACTTGGCAAAGATGGCGCCCGGAAGTAGACGTCAACTAATCACGGCTTCCGCAATCGAATCGGTCTTCCTGTCATGTTGCAACCAACTCCATCAGTCCTCTCAGACTCACTTTCTCATCACCCCTCTTGCTCTTCTTTCCACCCTGCTTTCTACTTCCTCTTCCTCCTCTCCCTTCTGTTCTTTCTTCCCGTCTGTATCCTTCTCTTCCTCTCCTTCTCTTCCACCTCCTCCACTTTCTCCAGGTCAGTCGGGTGCATGTGGAACAAAGCGGAAGTTGAGTGCGGTTGACGTCACCTCTGACAAACGCACAGCGTTGAGTAAGATTTTTGCTGTTGTAATCGTAAGCTTCAAATGTCAAACTAATAATAATAATAATAATAATAATAATAATAATAATAATAATAATAATAACAATATAACATTATTATTATTATTATTATTATTTTTTTTTATGCCCTGAGGTACTTTATTCCCCCAGGGACTTAGAGATTATTAATGTACAGATTTTATTGTCCGGAGGGTCTTCTTTTCTTTAACTTGGTTTGCGTGAAGTCTGTCATGAACGTTGAATCGTCGGTTCGTCGGAGTTCTTTCAACTCTTTCTTCAGTATGCTCCCGTCGACCTAAAGAGCTGAAATTTTGCAAACATGTTACACTTGAATGACAGCGCAATGTATCACATTTTTACAGACATAACTCAAGAATTTAAAAAAAAGAAAAAAATGGAAAAAAAGAAATATCGTTTAACCAATCGAACGAATCCTCTTGACGAACTCCACTCTGGCAATTTACCTCATAAATGATCTCTTAAGTAAATGGATCGATTGCGCCATCTACAAAATTACCAAAAGTCAATGTAAGAGGGTCCCGAAAACCCATGTGTTTACTTTCACTTGTCTATTATAAAATCTGTCTTATTTGGCCGTGGTGGGACTGGGAGCGCCTCTTAGTAGATTCCTTGAATAGGCGCTATATCAAGCTTGACCGATCATCGCTTGATCGCTTGATCGATCGATTGATTGATTGATTGATTGATTGATTGATTGATTGATTGATTGATTGATTGATTGATTGATTGAAATGCATGAGCTAACAATTGACATCCAGGAAATGCTCTAAAACTCACCTACGGTAATATAGAATCTGAAACAATTCCGCGCGAGAACCTCCGAGTCTCCCTCCGATTCAGAGACGCGCGACGTCTAGTGCGGTAGGGGAAGGCACGCGTCTAAATAGGGGAGGGTAAGATGAGAGGTAGAGGAAGGAGAGAGGGAGGGAAGGAGGTCCCATGCACCCAGAGAAAAAAGCAAAAGTCGGCGCCTTAGGTCATTGACATTCAGATATGGACACGAGTTTAAATATCTGATTAATGGTTTTGTTATGTCATGAGATGGCGCGGGGCATCACGGGGGTTTAGGAAAGAGCTTTATTTGTATCTTTTATCTTTCTGCAATCATTTTCTTTAGTTCTGATTTGTGCGAAATAAAGTGCGCATGTATATAATAATGTATACACATGTATATACATATACATACATACATACATGCAAACATACATACACATACATGCATAAGGGGGGTGCATATATACACACACATATAAAAGCCAATATGAATTTCACTTAAGAAGCCTGTCGCTTAAGCCTCGTACATTATACATAAGCGCGATAGAAATTATATGATGCTGTCTGATTGTTTGAGATTTGATTATATACAAACTTCGTTTAGGATAAAGGTTTAGATTAGAATTACAAATAACATTGTTCTGAGTTACTCCAACGTCGCCATTTCCAGCTTCCATCACGCAATAGAAAGTAGTCCGTGACGCACATTTTACTCCATCCGGTGCGATTTTAGTTTCTCCTCCATGACAAATCGCCCGGAGCGGCGTCATGTCAAAGACCCGGATGTACGGTTGCGCACACCTGTCATCGTCGGTTTCTGGCGAGAAATCACGGAAGTGACAAATCGTTGCTGGACGCGGCATTACCATTTTTATAGCGCCAGACCTGGTTCGGCTGTCCGCCGAGACAGCGGTCGGCAGCTGGCGCCAGTGTAGCGTCCAAAAGGCATCTCCTTTATATCGAGATCGAATTTTTACGGACCCCTATGATCTTGTACGATCCGTTGTTGCGTGATCCGATCCGATCAAATCACATATTTTTAAAGTTTAGAGTTTATGTTGCGCCGAGTGCGAGCTGTCACTGGACTTTGGTCATTTAAGCGGAGGTTAAACACTCGAAATTGTTGAGAAAATTCTTCTTTTATAAAATTTCCTCTGAGAGACAAACATGTAATATAGGCTACTGTAATCTGCATACGTGGTAGCCCACCATCTTAGCAATGAGTGAGCCACAAACTCAAATAAACAACATGAGTCGCGCTTAGGAAGCTGCGTTGAAGTCAATCCTATCTGGCTAGCAATTCAGTTTATGTTGGCCTAATATGCCAATATATTTGTTGTCGACGGCAACCACCTATGTTGTTGTAAGCTATCGCTGAACTGTGGAATGTCTGGCTTCATCCATTCATCCATCCATCCATTCATCCATCAATATATCCATCTATTCATCCATGCATCCATTTATCCATCCATCCACAGTCTACAAATCCATCCATTCATCCATCAATATATCCATCGATTCATTCATCCATCCATCCATCCATTCACCCATACACAGTCTACAAATCCATCCATCCAGTTCCTCTAGTAATTTCACTTTCCATCTTCAAGAATCACAATCTATCCACAAAAGCCGAAAAGTGATCAAAAGTTAACCTAACAAATCCCAAGTAACTGAAACTGGTTTGATTGTGAAATGCGTTTTCACAAAAACACTAATTTTAAAAATGCTGAGCTGAGAACTGACAGAGTAAACCTGAGTGTAGCATAATTTAACATTAGGCCTAAATAAATAATTTTATGATACTGGACGTCTTTCACTAAATGTACACATATAGGCACTGAAAAAATTGTTCAGATCGTTCGGTCAACGGACGATCATTCGTCAAGCGGACTGTTGATCAAAGGTCGTCTTGATCGTCAAGAGGACGTTGATCCGAAATTTTAATTTCGAATATTGGAGACGCCTTTAAAATATGTCAGATATCTTGTCAGTGCAAGCAACTGCACTGGAACAGATATACGATAAAATGAAATTGGCGACCACTAATTACATGTATAATAATAGCCCCCTATGTCACTTCTCTTATCAATAGGCCTACATGAAATCAACGACCACATTAAAGTGTAGTATTTTGAGGAATTGCCTATCTATTTCATAATTTATTTTCAATGGTTGATTTATACACTATAAACTTTATAGCACTTCACCTGTTTATACATATATTATTTAATAAACCTCTTCGAGTGCTTCATAAAATGCAGACCTTATAACCTCATTAATTGCCCTTTTGTACTATAAACTTTATAACCTTATTGACTGCTTTATAAACTTTAAACTTTTTTAAAACGTCGCCTTTTTATTTTAATATTTCTTGAATGGACTCGTTGATTGTCTTATAACGGACTATTGATCAACCGTCTTCTTGACGAAAGGACCCATGATCAATGGTCCTCTTTAGGAACAGTCCACTTGGCCATTTGTCCATTGACCAATCGTCCAATGACCAACCGCTCGTTGACCAAAATGTCAGCATACCGAAAAAATGTTTTGAAAATCCAGTTAAATATTGATTGCTTCTAAGTTCTAACTGTTGCACCCTGTTCGTCGGTCAATGTAGATCTTAATAATATATTCCACACAGTCCTTCACCCAGGTCACACAGCGATGTTCAATGAAGCGTGATGCTGACTTCAACGTAACTAATATCCACAAGATGCTGCTTACACCTAAGCAATGCTACATAACTCACGATTGCAGTAAGACACCTTTTAAACGCTACAGGTCTAAGCTACATATTTACCAGAAGCTCTTAATCGATAAATTACAGAAGGGTCCTTTATAAAGACGTCAGGCCTAGAATATCGTTAAACTCTGGTATAATAATAATCGTGAAATACTGAGAGGTTACAATTGCAGGTTGACCTTTAAACATTGCCGATATACTGGTGGAAGGCAATTTCCGAAGTGGTTGGGAACAGCAGATGGAAATGCTGAACGACCACAAAAGGAAGAGAAAGCGTGTAGAGGAGAGGTGCCAACAAGGAGATCCGTCAAGGGCGTCGCTGTTTAACTCTAGAATCTGCGCTGGAAGCAATGTTGTGCCCTGCTCACCTACTGGATGTAAAATAATATGTTGTAATGTATTTGAGTACTTATATAGCGCCCCTTCAAGATATCTACTCAGAGGTGCTCTCTGTACTGCCCAAATGATGTTAAATTTCACGGTGAACGAGTTAAATACGTCTGTTAGCAACACTGCAAACAGTAAGCTGAAAAGAGTCACCAGTGTTGGGCCCACGCACAAGGGTGGAACCAACTGATTCCCGTCGACAGCTGACAGATAGCATGGATGTTCAGTGTCGGAGTGAAAGGAGTTCAACCGGGAAAGCGGTGGCGTAACAAATCGAGCAAGGGCTTCCGGTTATATGGGATTTCTTCGGCGAAGCATTGAGGAATGAGAAGAACGTAAAGAACAAAACCCAACAATATAGAACTAAGCTCGTGATACTAAAAAATAATTAAAAAATAATAAAATATAGAGCATTTTAAACTCCGAAACCAGCGACGTCTCGATCGTTTCAAGAAAGCTGTCGGAAGTAAAGGACAGAATTGTCGATGGAGACCAAAGAGTTCTGAAATTCTGGTAAGAATGCAGAGGTGAAGCCACCCGATCGATGGCCTGCGATGGAAGCGGTAGGTAAAAGACTAGTACGAGGAAATTAATAAAAGGAATTAAGGGTATAAAAAACCAGTCGAACAAAAAACCAAGAACGGAAACAGAGAATATGGCGGCGTTGCCTTTGCTCTGATAAACATCAAAAGAGTCAACAACAACAACTGATAACGAAATCAACAACAACTAAACACAAGAAACTGGAAAAGCAGAGAAAGAGGATAGTAAGACGGCATAGGCCTTTCTTCGTTCTCTCATTGCGAGAATTTACATAGCGCCTCACTACTCGGCGGAGATCCCAACCCAGCGCGGCCAAATAGCCATCTTAAGGTGAGAGGGGAATGCACGAGAAGATGTTCTGGGAAGAGATCGAAACGCCAAGGGAAGGTCATTCCATATCGATGGGCCTATCACCGAAAAGGTGGATATTGAGCGCAGAGGAGACCTTTTCCAGCCCAGCAGAGAGAGACAGACAGACATATAGACAGAGAGACAGACAGACATATAGACAGAGAGACAGACAGAGCCTCTGAGCACTAAGGGTGGTGTTACAGAGTTCGACCAGGTTGGCAGAAGCGAGCATACACGTGTATCAGAGTGGAGGTTAGCCAGAATTACTTGCTGCGCGCAGCACTGTTGCTTGCACTTGTATAGGCATGTATAAATATACCTGTATGTGTAATATACTGTCTTGTGCTCTTAACAATTTGCCATTAGCGTTTCCTTTTTCCATCATGCTGTATTCAGTATATATGGAATTACTGACTGACGGTTCAGATTAAATTAGGCTGCGTCTTCTTCTTCTTCTTCTTCTTTGGCTCTCTAGCGAACGCCGTCTTGCCTCCGGGTCTCTGCATCGATTGCAGTGAGATGGAGCTGTTGGAATGGATCTGCGGGTTATGAACCCCGACGGTATAAAAACGGGTGATTGACCCTGGACTAAAAAAATTGGTGAATTCGGGGTTATTATTCGCCTGAGATTGGTTGGCAGTTTTGACCTTTAAATGACGATGAAGAACCTGGAAATGATGGCGGTGGTGACGACGACGGGTTTCAGAGTTCAGACCAGCATTGATAAGGCTGGTAAAAGTCGGAGAAGAAGAAGACGAAGAAGACATTATGCTGCTGCTGTTGCTGTTGCTGATAACGATGATGACGACTGTGACGGCGCGACCGCGGTGGCGGCGACGGCGACGGGGGCGGCGGCGACGACGACGACGACGATGACGATGACGACGACGACGACGACGATGACCATGACGATGACGATGACGATGACGATGACGATGACGATGACGATGATGATGATGATGATGATGATGATAATGATGATGATGATGAGGCTTTCTGAAGCAATCCAGGTTTACATCCGAATGACCAGTCTTTAACTGGTCCAGAGTTCAGTGGAAAAAAGAGGTAGGGTACCGAAGGAGATCAACGTCTACGGCATTCTGAGTTATACGCCATCGGTGCCCATGAGGTTGCCTGCTGGATGCTAACATGGAGACCAACGCCAACGTCGCCCTAAACGCTGGTACCCCGTCGACCTGCCACCTCTTAGATTTTTCAGCCCGTCGACCCCTTCGCCAATAAACCTAATGGGAACTACCAGGCATCTGGAAACTCCATCGCTGCAAGAACGCAGGCTGTGCCAGTCCCAAGCCTGGATAAAGGAGGAGGGCTACGCTAATGATCTTTGCTATCACACAGTGTCGTTAAGCTGCAACTACCTTACCTAAGCACCTTGCGGTGGCGTCGACGCCTTAAAGCACGTGTGCGCGAAGCCATAAATACGTCTACTAAACGAAAGACCTATGGGGCGAATGAGGCACCTGACAACGATAGGTGTGGTCCAAAGGTTTGAGCAATGGCTGTGATGAGATTCAGTCAAGATACAGGTGAACTCATCCACCCCCAGACTCCGTGTGGCAGTAATTTATTGATAATGGAAAGAATGGGAGGTGGTTAAGCAATCCCATATGGCACCTCATACGACCCATATGGAATGGAACCACCCGCGCTACGCATATGGTCTGGCAACCCCATACGACCCATATTTATCCTGGTACTCCATACGAGTCAAATGGCCTGGTACCCTGTAACCCCCATACGAGCCATATGGCCTATCCCCCGATATGACCCATATGGCCTGTCACCTCCATACGATCCATATAGCCTGACACCCCATAAGACCCATATGGCCTGGCCGGGCATATGATATATCTAATTGCGATTCTTATTAACGAACATTCGGCAGACAGAGTAGATCTGTCTATTCGTCTGCTTATCCGTCTGTCCATCTATCGATATGTCCGTATACCCGTCTCTCCGTCCGTCCTTCTGTCTGTCGTCTTTCCCTCCGTCCATCTATTAAGTTTATATGGCTCACATCTGTCACGCGGTGGCGTAGCGGTATGTTCTGTGCCTGGTAACCAAAGGGTTGCAGTTTCGAACCCGCCTCAAGTCACTGCGTAGTGAATATGAACCAGTTTCGAACCCATAATTGCATGTGAGAAGATCAGCTGGAAACAGTCTCACTCGCGTCATCACCGGATGGTGTAAGGCCTACCCTCGGTCTGTCTGTCTGTCTCCATCCGTCGTTCGTCAGTCGTGCTCATTTATCTGCAATGCGAAGCTAATGAAGAATTCATAATTGATGGCTAACTGACATAATAATTATTGTCCTCTGTTCTTCAAATTTCGTCCGTTGCTCTCGTCACTAGAAGGTAAGACAAGGTAGGCTAAAAGGCAAGGTAGGCTATAATGTAAGATAGGCTAAAAGGTAAGGTAAGCTAAAGGGTAAGGTAGGCTAAAAGGCAAGTTAAGCTAAAGGGTTATAAGGTAGGCTATAAGGCAAGGTGAGCTAAAGGGTCACGTAGGCTAAAAGGCAAGGTAGGCAGGTAAGGCAGGCTAAAAAGTAATTTAGACTAAAAGGTAAGGTAGGTTAAAAGGCAAGGTAGGCTAAAGGGCACGGTAGGCTAAAGGGTGTGGTAGGCTAAAAGGTAATGGCATGGTACCGGGTGGTATAGGCTTACAATATACAATATCGTGCGTCGATGATGATAGGTGGCGTTGGTATGGTATGGTAACTCAAACCTTACTATGCATCACAGGAGGGTACTGTACTCAATTGTAGTAGAGATCAGAATGTACAATGATGAGACCTGAGGTGGCAAGATTCAGAGGTGAAGCTTAGAATAGCAAGACTAGAATAGTCAGAGGCGCCTATAGGCATACACCATAGAAATTTTGGAGCAAAGGCTCCATCAAAAAAGTAAGGGGGGAGATCTCATTGTGAGAATAAGGGAAGCTAATTTTTAGGTATTATACAATTGAAAATCTTTCATTAATTGCAGTTGAGTCTTTGTGTTCTATTCTACAGCGCCAATGTGTGCGCCATTAACTTGGTTCAATCTATTATTCATCCTTAAATAACATTAGTCCGTCTGTCACTCAAAATGGGGAAAGTTGCTCCAATAACTGAGGGGATTAATTTGCTCCAAATATTTAGGGAGGGGTAGACGCCCCTGACAATAGCGGTAATAGCAATAACGAGAACGATAAAGATAACTATTTCGGTAGTAATCGTCGTCATCCTCGTAATCGATGTCGCATATTATAGCAATGTCACTATAAATTTATATGGCTCCCTCTCAGTACATTTTCTCTAGAATCATTTTTCCCCTTCAGCCTAAAGAATTTCTAAAGAATATTATTGATGTTTATATTGTGGGAGTGATAATAATTATTGTTGTTTTGCTATTGTAACATATTTATCAATTATCAGTATCCTCTTACCAATAATTTTAATGATGATGATGATGATGATGATTATGATGATGATGACGATGATAATAATAATGTTAATTAATAATAATTTTAAGAATAATATAATAATAATAATAATAATAATAATAATAATAATAATAATAATAATAATAATAATAATGATAAGAAGAAGAAGAAGATGATGAAGAACAAGAACAAGAAGAACAAGAACAAGAAGAAAAAGAAGATGAGGCAGAGGAAGAGGAGGAGCAGGAGAAAAAAGAATTATAATTATAATAATAATTATAATAATTATGATAATAATAATGAGAAATAATAAATAATGATGCACTATGGTTGTGAATAATTAATAGAAGTAATAATGACAAGGACCTGATTAATTGCTCAAAATGGCGCCATGTAAAAACTCTTCCAATGCAACTCTAATTACAAGAGCAATAATAGCGAAGGTAATTACGGATCGTCAGGATACGACTCACCTGGTTGCTGTAACTGATTCCAGTCTCGCGGCCATCGATGCCAAAGTCTGCGACGCTGCTTTTTGTCTGCGTCGCTAAGCCGCTATCGTCATGGCTCCACGCTGAACTGGTCAGTACAGTCATCTGATCCGACGACTGACCACTACTGGGCGTCTTGACCAGCAAGCATTCATTCGCTGACCGTTGACCCAAAGGGAATGAGAGGACATGCGCAGAACACGAATGCCGCCGATGCAAGCATAGGGGGGGGCGTTGTCTTCTTGTGTGTGTGTGTGTGTCTCTCTCTCTGTCTTTCTGCCTGTTTGCCTTTATGTCTGTCTCTATATGATTGGCTGTCTGTCTATCTATGTCTCTCCGTTGTCTATCAATTTTTCATTCCTCATGACCGTTTGTTTGTCTGCCTGTTTTTGTGTTGACTTCTCTGTGAGTCTAGCGATGTACGTTTCTCTTTCTGTCTCTGTCAGTCTGTTTGTCTGACAGTAATATATGTCCGTCAATTCGTCTCACTGCGTCTACCGATATCGCTCTGTCTATATTGCTCTGTGCATACGTATCTGTCAATGTCTGTTTCCATCTATGACTCCGACTTTCTCTCTGCCTCTGCCTCTCTCTCTCTCTCTCTCTCTTTCTCTCTCTCTCTCTCTCTCTCTCTTCTCTCTCTCTCTCTCTCTCTCTCTCTCTTTCTCTCTCTCTCTCTCTATTTCTCTCTCTCTCTCTGCTTGTTCGTATTTCTACTTGTCTCTGTGTTTCTTTCACTTTCAGTACATTCGTTTGTATCCTCCAATCTCTGTTTGCATCCTTCTCCTCGTATCTCTCTATATCTCTCTTTCCCTCCTGCGCCTTTCCGATGTCGATTCGAGTGCCTCAGTCGATAGACGGCGTCTCCGGCATAAGTCTCGCGCGGATCTCGCACTCGCGAGAATAGCTCTCGCACATGACGAGATTGACGACGTGTACAAGAAAACTCGGATAAAGAGAACTAACGGTTATTCGTGCGTTCGACGTCCAATTACTCACAATTTTGTGTTAGGCACATTTAGCCGAAATATGGTCAACCAGCACAATAATGTTAATAAGACTTAGAACATAGCTATAGCCTGTAGCAGACAGATCGGTGTTAGCCAGAAGGTTCGTCAAAGACCGCACTTATCTTCGATCAGTATCTACTGAATAGTATGTTGTTTCTAGTACACATCTTGTCTTCGGCCGGCCATCAGTCATGTTCGGAACTCTCTCAGAGAATTTACCTCTCGATCAAAGCTGAAAACCATCCTCTACAGTCTGCACGTGGCTCTTAAATGGTAGCCTAGGTGAAGTGAATTTTTTTAAGGAGGCAGGAGTGCGTAATCAAATAAGTTGTACTGTATTGTATAGCGTCGTACGAACACCTACAATAAAACCATTGTCAATATGATTGAAACAAATGAATAATTTAATTTCTTCCAGAAGGTTCGCGAAATCCAGGCTCAGCTGTCTGTTTACCGATCAACAGAAGCATATGCAGTAGGCATGAATATGATGTGTGTGCTTGTGTCTATGATATGTATGTGTATATATGTATGTATGTGTATGTATGTATGTATGTATGTATGTATGTATGTATGACACAAGATGCTGATGCACGCGTCGAAGTACGTGTGAATATCTCTCAGAATGCATTGCCTAGAAGGCGGTTACCTGCCAACATTCATGAGACTTAAATCAAGACAGACAGACAGATAGACAGACACACAGACAGACAGACAGACAGACACAGACAGACAATCAGTGATAAATCAAGAAAGGGACAGATACGCGAGACGTTCATAGGGAAAGATATGGACACAGCCAGATGGGCAGACAGACAAAAGTCGACGCGGAATAACAAGAAAACAGAAGTGAAGAGGCTGTACAGGGATTCGACCGCAAAATGATCTAAGTTTCGGCACTTGGCAGTAGCTGAATAGAGAGACAGATAGACAGACAGACGGACGGACAGACAGACGGACAGGCAGACAGACAGACAGATAGCATGAGAGACAAATAAAGTGAGATAGACAACGATAGTGAGAGATAGAGCGAGTGACAGAGAGATTCAGATAGAGATACTGAGAGTCGACCATCCCATAGGACAAGGTAACCAATGTACAGACAGAGACTGAGGCGCAGATAAAGAGCCAGAAAGCAACGACAGAAAAGGCGACGTTTTGTTAGCGTTATATTTTGTAGGGTGGGGGTTAGGTTGAAGGTTTTGTTATATAACAAACTTTTTTCAGCTTATGCTATCTAACCTGTTTGGTGCCAATTGGAAATGTACGACGGACCTTCATTGTTTAATCGAAGTTCACAATACGTTGTGAATCAAAACTAGAACCATTAGCTGCCATCTGGCAAAATGATTTGAAGTTCTTACTTATTATTTATAAATCCACTTAACAATTTCCTGTTTACAATTTTAATAATTTCCTGTGCATAGCTTTAAACGCTCTTAGATTCAATTCTGTGTGATTTGTTATGGTTGTGGTTTAAATTTAAATTAATTCACTTGAAATGATTATTTTGTTTCGTATTATCAAAATGTTTGATTTCATTTTCTATAGTATGTGTAAATAGTTTATATGTGTGCTTAAATATCCAGTTGCAGTTTTATTATAGGCCTACACTCTGTATCATTCGCTATGAAATAGATAGAGTTGTACAGTTGTCAATAATTACCTGATAGTGCAATATTAAACCAATCCATTCTGTATGATACTGTAATCCTCATTTCTTGTGCAAAACAGAAGGGAAACTAAAATGGTGTTTTTAGATAGGATTCAAGTCACTACCATGTATTATCATGCTGTATTAGTAGGCATACATGTAGATACATGGTGACAATCGCCTACTACCCAATTAGTTACCTTAATTAATACAAGTGAATTTAGCGCCATTAAAAGTCCGATTCTTAAGATGCAGAGGAACTCCCTACATCCGGTCTAATCATGATTGGCACGAGAGCGTACACAATTTTAAGATGGCTTTTGTCACATAGCCAATTGGGCGTATGATGATTTTTTACTCCGGTTCTTGAAATGGATGAAGGCAATTATCAGCTGAATCACTGCTATTAAAGTGCTAACTAACGTTGTATTGTTATAAAAGTTTCAAACTGTTCAATACAATTATGTCGTTTGTATGTCTTTCAATGTGCATATAGAATGGGGTGGAGTAGGGGGGTAGGTAGCATATCTGTTATATAATATAGGGGTGGGGGGGGTCACGGCTGCTGTTATATAACGTTATTAGGGGTAGGGGTGGGCCAAAAAATGAGATTTTATGCGTTATATAATATGTGAACGGCCCCTAAGGAGACAGACGGATAGGCAGATTAACAGGAAGATAGACATACGGAGGTGTAGATTTGAATAAATAAGGAGATGGAGAGTAACTCCAACATCGACAGGTTGTCATCAACATCGTCGTCATCATCATCATCATCATCGTCATCGTCGTCGTCATCATCATCATCATTTACATAGAGAATGTCGGAAATGGAGCGCCTGCTTCCGA
>OY365821.1:8964870-8969870 GCA_959347315.1 Bimastos eiseni | reverse complement strand
GAATAGCAATAGATATCAACAGGTGAAGTGCAATGGAGTTATATCTTCATTAAGTCATATAAGATATGGAGTTCCCCAGAGATCAGTTTTGGGACCACTCCTTTTTTTATTATTCATAAACGTCCTGACAAATGCCTCATCCATCTTTCAGTTTCTCTTATTTGCTGACGATACGAACACTTTTGCATCTCACAATTCTTATGATAAATTACTCCAACTAGTCAACCAGGAACTCGAGCATGTGAACGATTGGTTCAGGCTAACAAATTGTCTTTAAATGTTACTAAAATTAATTATAGGCATTATTCAGCTCGCATCGGAAACTATCCCAGGTCCAGGAAGTTCTTTCTATTACTACGTCCCAAGAGTGATATCAGCTAAGTTCCTGGGTACAATATAATCAACACCTTAAATGTATATGGAACGATCACATCCAGCATCACTTCCCTGTATTTGCACAAACCGCGATTTCTTCATTTGACGATCGGGTCTCTAAGAGCAATGCTTGGCCTTTAGATTCCCACAATCGGGGCTCAGACCGTCTGGCGATCAACAGCACGGTAGACCCAAGCCCAGGGTGGGCCCCAATCCAACGTAGGCCCCAGTCCTCTGCGGACCACAGCTTTAGGTGGGCCCCAGCCTTGGCTGGACCCAAGCCCTGGGTGGGCCCCAATCCAGGGTAGGCCCCAGTCCTCTGCGGGCCACAGCCTTAGGTGGGCCCCAGCCTTGGCTGGATCCAAAGATTAGTCTAGCTATGCATGTCCTATCGTCCGTAACTATAGGCCTATATATTTTGCAACTTGGTCGAACGAACACGGGTCAGCAGCATAAATCGCTGACCAAACGATACTGAAGCAGCGTATCGCATATGCAGAGCAGCAATGCGTCGCTACTCTGCGTTATATGGAATATAATACAAGGAAATGTGTATACCAGGAAAAATATAAAAGGAAAACTTCGCATCTCACGAAGTTAGGCTTAGTAAACTCGATGACGGAGTGACTGTAATCGTGAACTTGTAAGTCTCTGCCTTTTGACAGCGATATTTCATGGCTAATAAACGATAATACAATAGAAGTGTACGACAGTCTCCTGCGACCTGCATGTATAGATCTATTCAAAGATAACCATAAGTATTTGACGGATGGAGAGTTTAAAAACAGTTCATGTCAACAAAATGTTGTTGTCATCGACAGAAAGTATATGTTGGCATAATAATCAATTATTACAGTTCGTTTGACATGACACACATATACAAGAGAATCAGTATACTGAGGTCTTGTCATAACAAGTGTCATTGACATCTTCCTTTGCTGTTGACTCCATGGGCAATTTCATTTTTCTTGCTGTTTACGTTTCAGGATGAGGCGATAATGGCCGGAACCTTCCGCGCTGTAGTCCGCTTCGCACTTCAATCCCCAAACCCCTACAATGTCCTACACAAGTACCATGGTCAGTGTAGAAATATATAAGTGATGAATGGTCGTAGTCAGTTCTAAGCCGAACCCCGAAACTGTTTGTACCTTGACAGTGCCAGTCCTAAATGAGGAGGGCAACATCAAATCATCTTCGATAAGGAACTGTGTCGTTAAAAAAATCAACTTAACTGATCCGATTATGGGCACCGACGTATGAACAGGCTCAGTAAGGCACCGCTTTTTAACCAGTCTAAAAGACTCTCATGGGGGGAAGGTTAGGTGCCCGCCTGCAGCCGTCGCACTGAGAAGGGAAGGGGTTTCCGTCAGCCTGACCTCTGAATGACCCCGACATTAGAATCGATGGACTGTGAACGACGGACGAAGGAAAAGTAATCTGTAATTCGTTGCCTGACTTTATGTTGCGCCAGTTTAAACGACGCTTTCGACGTAAATCATTGCACGGCGCTCGTGGCAATTGATTTGAGGATGGGTGGGTGGATAGATGGATGGATGGATGGATGGATGGATGGGGATGGATGGATAAATGGATGGATGAATGGATCGATGAATAGATGTATAGATGAGAGAATGGATGGGTTGGTGGATGGATGGGTCAATGGCTGGAGGACATTGGAGGCATGGATGAATAGATGAGAGGATGGATGGGTGGGTGAGTTTCTGGGTGGGTAATTAATAGACGAGTGAATGTTAGAATGAATTGCTTCATCGAAGTATGCATCACTTTCGCATAGCCTATCAACATAGTACAGGCTTACTATAAGGCATATTTATATTGTATTGTATGACACAGTCGTCGCATGATACATGTATGGTATATGGTAGTCGTGGTATAGCAAGCATGTCATAGCACGGATAGCATAGTATACGGGTTAGTTATTTGCCAAAAGATTCATTTTTGAGCATATTATGCTCTTGTTACATGTCTTTCCAAAGTTCGTATTCTTTGGTCCACATCAACGAACAAACTGGATCGGAGTGGATAGCGAGATTGGATGATCTCCGCACCCCGATGATTCAATATCTCGTTATTGTATCTGGTAGTCACTTCCGGTTTGCACTTCGAATACCCGGATGTCGTTTTGGGCGATAATTGGGCCGAGTAGAACGAGGCCGACTGACAACGAACAATTCGACTGCGGCGAAGTCACGACTGATCATCGACCGACCATTGATCGGGTCGAGGTACTTGCAAATTCTGACCCCCTTCTTAGCGGAATGTTCCCGAGGGATGGGCGATAAATGGTGACAGCGATGACTGGGAACCCCTCCACCCATCCCGCCAAGATATTGAGACAAGCCAGTCTTCAGAAAGTCATATACTCGGAAGGCATTACTTGCACTACATTTACAACAGCTGCTACCACTGCTACTGATGTTTTGTACCGTCTTGTCTTGTCTTCAACCTTCCTCGGTCGGAGGGTTAGCAGCACCATGGATAATCCCCGTGGATTATGCGGAAATTTTTCCTAAATTATGCGAAAATATGCGAAATCGCATAATCGCATAAACCACTGATCCTAGCCATCAATAATTACGTCGTCTGGTCGGTAAACTATGGCCCCTATAGGCTAATAATAGCATGGATAAGCCAATTATAGTTGATAACTGAGAAATTTCTTAACTTTTTGCAATAATTTGCGAAAACTTCCATTAAAAATTTTTATGCGAAAACCGCCAATTTATGCGAAATATGCGAAATCGCATAAACCACGGGGTCCTAACCATGGACAACTCTGCGCCAGTTGTTCCTATTCTATGTCTCATGTAATAACTGGGTGAATGATAGTTCAGTCCATAACTTTATACTGACAATCCATATCATCCTAGGTCTTCTCCGAGGCTGAGCTCCCAGTACAATACCTTGGATGATCTCCTTATCTAAACAGTTTCCAGTCTTTCTTGTTATATGTTCAAAATATGATAGTTTTTTTCTTTATCAAATTTGTGTTAATTCCTGTCTATACCTGATTTTTTTACGAACACAAACTTTCTCTATCGTATAGTTGGATAATATAGGAGTAGTTATATTCGTTGCTACCTAGTGCATTTAATCTATATACACCTATAATCACATCAAATCAACCAATAATTTGGTTATAGTCGCCTCGTACTTAGGTTATAATATTAACCTAACTCATAAACAGGCCAAAAAACCTAGCCACATGTGGATGTTTCGCCTTCAAGCAAGCTGGTATAAAATAAACTAACCATCTAGCCTTGCAAAAGCCAGACAATCAACACATTTGTAACTTGTGTAAGTACACCGAGCTATGTGTTATTTAACATGGTCAATTAACTTGCCGGATAGGCGTACGCGCTGCACATGTGGCCGACAACCCTTCAGCTGCTCAGATAGTCGATTTGAATATTAGAAATTCTTGAAATTTAATATCGCCCTTCTTCCAGCATCTTTTGCTCAGGAGTGCAAACGCCTCGACGGCGCAATTGCAGTTGTACTGCAGAGCAATTGTGCGCGAATGACTTGCTCAAGGTCCCTACACAATGACTGACGCCTCGGGCGAGGGTCGAACCTGCTCACTCAGCACACACTGAATGTTACGGGCTGACCCCTCTAACCAATCGGCCACTGTGCCACACAAACTGGGTCTATGTTACCCCTCAATAGGGTTGATTGCAACTTTATATGTTGAGTTGAAGTTTATTCTGGTTTCTTATGTTCAGAAAGAAAGAAGAAACGTTTGGAAAAAACGATATCAATGTCAATATTAATGGTGACTACCAGCGTTTAGATCCTGGGTGGATACTTGGTTCTGGGTTTTGGGGACAGATTTTAAGAATAATTTCGATTCAAAAACTCATTTAACAACTGAGTTTGAGTTAACTCATTTCACAGAGGATGATTTGAGTTTGAGTGTTAGCTCATTTTTGAGGTGCGTGAGTTGAGTTTTGATTTAACTCATTTCTTATATGAATTTACCCAACACTGCTAATGAAGTTCGGTAATGACACTGTGGGAATTAATATAATTTGTTAAATATTTATGACTTTTTAGGAGGTAGAATAGCAGGTCCAACCTTTCCATCTGAAATTTTTGGAGGGGCCGTCTCCTTCTGTTCCCTCTAAGTCTCCGCCTCTGAAAAATAAAAGTAGAGGAAGAAAGTTTAGACAGATAAAAGAGAATGCGTTAACGCTACTGGCTAGCGGCTACGCATCGTCTGATGCTTCACAGTACGCAGCGCACTGCTAGGCTGTACGTGTTCATGGATCCTAGCCTTGGCTTAATGTTTTTAATGCGCTGTCTCTCTGCTTTCCATACAGCAGTCTGCGTCCTTGCTTCTTGGAAACCCTAGAACCGTCGCTCTGCTTCGTAGAAAGCCAGGCTGTCTCCCTGCTCCTTATAAATCCAGCTACTCTCTGCCTCACAGAGATCCAGACCGTCTCTTTGAAATTATTCCTTCCCTCTTCAACCATAAATAAGTCCTCAATTGCCATTCCTAATTGGCAAGCCGTAACGCTCAATAAATTGTCCCAGACTCGTAAACGACCTTCGACGAGCAGCCATCAGACTTGCTTCGTTTTCTACATTAATCCCCTTCTACG